>JARHVA010002780.1:855000-937500 GCA_037957365.1 Torreya grandis | reverse complement strand
TTTAAATATTATTTTAAATTTGAATTTTATTGATGAGTAATAATTTTAGGGTGTATGTGATGATCATGTAAAATGGGACATGTATACACGAGCCAAAAATCTACAAAATAAAATTTAAACTAAGAGAAAGGATCATCAATATAATATATTTGAATTAATCAAATGAGAATTAACAAATACACATGATGTATTTTCAGTACCTTAAAAATAAAATGCATAAATATTTATATATTTTTCTAATACAATAGATGAAAAACTAAATTGTATATTTTTACATATTGATTGGAAATGTCTACTAGTGTTATCTTAAAATAAATCCATTTAACATCATAACCAAATAAATATGAAATATAGTTAATTTTAATTTCTCTTCCAATTCAATTTTTGTAACTTTGCATGAGTGAGAAATTTGACATTATAATAATTAAGAAACACTTCATATGCTATAATATTCCTAATTCACTTAAATTTTATATAATGAGAAAACTTAATTGGATCATTTGTCTTTGGTGTCATTCCCACACTCTAACATTAAAATTGTCTTTCTTTTACTTTTATCATTTATAAATTCTTATTAAACTATAAATATTTTTTTGTAGGCATTCACAGTACCATCTATGAAAGCAGGATCATGTATTTTCCACTTCATATCAACTATAAATAATCTCTAATTATTTGTTCATTTAAACATAAACCATAATTTAACATTCAAAACATGAACATTGCCAACCTTTTCTAAAATTTAAATCATATCTCATGTCCATATAATGGTCCTAAGGTAATTACATGATCTTGGGAGGTTCATTATCCCACAATGACGAGGGTCAAGATAAAGAGACATAAACTTGCATCAAATATATAACTTTGTCTTATCATATATTTTTTCCACAAAAATCTTAAGATATTCATACATTACAATAATTTTATCCTTGATTCCCCATGCACCAAATTCTATAAATATATTGAACTATGAATCATATAATCACATATGTTTGGTTGGAAGTTCAAAATCACCCATAGAGTGCTCCTCATAAGGTTTTTACAATACATTACCGTTGTCTTCGGTAAATATATTCACCATAATTGAATACCATCCTTTTATTTGACTACTTTTCATCTCCTATTATTTTTAAAGCTAATGTAATTAAAAGGACATGATGATTTATTGAGTCCATTGAGTGAAGACGTATGCCATTAATTTTATATTTATATATATATATATATATATATATATATATATATATATATATATATAAAACATACAAAAGGTCACAAATAATATCCCTATTAGTATTTACCTAAAAATATAATCTAATCTCAATAAAATTGTGATCCATTGACATTCGTTATCTTCAACATATTTCTATCCTCCATTATGATCTTGACTAATTACCTTGAAATATGACACATATTTTCCAAACAAACACGTATAATTTCATAAACTAAAATATATTTCATGAAATTTTAAATAAAATCATACATTATGGGGTATAGAGCCACTTTAATGAGGATTCATAGGAGGACAATATACAAAATAACTCGAGTGAGAATTTGGAAGATAATATGAACCATAATTCACGAAGGACATGCAAAATATATGCTATCATTTTATTTGAAAATTAAATATAAAATTTTATTAATGTGCATAGTTATAAATTTATGTTTTATTATAAATACACTTATTTAGGATTCCTAGGAAAGCTAGGAGGTTGAACTAGGATGAGGGGTTTATGGAACACTTATAAGATAATGGATGTTTAATCTTTCAGTAGAAATAATTTACTTCTTTATGATATATGTCAACATGCCTTATTAAAAATTTGATTCATCTAGTTTTTACATTCCTTATTAAAAATTAGATTCATCTAGTTTTTACCTTAAAACCTAATTGTTAGTGTGGTCTTGAAAATAGGGGTTTTCATTAAAACCCTTGGATAATGGGTATACTAAAAAATCAAGGATTAGATAATATGAAGTATGCATGGTGGTTTTCTTGTCCCAAATAAAAACACTCAAGCATATGAAAAAATTCAAATCAAGTTTAGTATATTAAAGGTAAAAATTACATCTTTAAAATTTTAATGATGTCAATATCAATAATTTCAGTTACCCCTCATAAAATGAGTGATCTTAAAATGATATGCGTATTTTTTTATTATATTTAATAATCTATCATTACAGAACCTATAATAAAATTTAGGAGATCAAAATATTTACCTAAATGTTATGTAAGCCCTCCACTTAATAAAATAATACTTCAATTCACCCTCAATATATTATATCAACACTCAAACTCAACAAAATATGTATGCCCTCTTTTTCTTTTCAAAAAGAAATCTGAACTATGGTTTCCACAATTTTAAACAATATGTATACCTTCTTTCTCAATTAGGTATAATATGTATACCTTAATTTTCTAAATTCAATAAAATATTCACATCCTATTTTTATCTTAACACAATATTCATTCCCTCTTTAAAATTAAAAGTAATCATCATACCCTCCTCCCCAGTTTAATTTTAAAAGTAATCATCGTGCCCTCCTCCTCAATTTAAGACAATATTTATGCCCTCTTTCAACTTGCAATCTCTATAAAACTTTTTATACCCAAAAATGGCTATCTAGCATTATGTCTAAATTCATTTTTAGCCTTGGTAAAGATGTTTTTATGATGAATCATCCGACTAATTATGTAAATGTACAAGGACTATATAACCCCAACTTATATTCGAAATTCGGTTAAAGCCTGCCCAACACACAATTCTATTTATAAAAAAAGTTACATTTAATTCAAAAAATAAAGATAGTTCAACAATAGCCAAAAGTTACATTTAATGATACCCTAATTTCGTCCCATTAATGTAGACAAAAATTCGTTCATAAGCTTAACAAAATAGTTTTAGTCAATCTATTCCAATGTCACCATTAGATATGAACATAAATCTAACGAAAAATTAAAACTAAATTCATGATATAAATAATACAAATATTCCTATTACGTTTTCACAACATTTCATCCCCAAAAAAATCGCATTTTTGTTTATAAATTCAATATAATTTAAGCACCTAAATACAACCTAACATCAATAATAAAGTATACCTAACATAGGTATCATAATAATTCACTTCTAATTTCATCCCAATGTCGTTAGCTATCCTATAGAGATTTGAACATCCCTAGATGTCACCATATAATGATACTTCCCACATTCAATTTTTAAATACCTCTTTAACATTTAAATGTTAATGAATGTATGTTTAAGATAGCTTAAAATAAACTTTAAATGATGTACACGTTGTAACATTTACAACCCATAATCATCACCTAGATTTTCCATTTGTAGCATACAATGGAAGGATCAATGGGCTCTAAGGGTGCCCCATAGCTATGCATTTTCATATTTTTTTGACTCTATGTTTCTCTACGTTTGTGTGAATATAGAATATGTATCATATTCTATACTTTCAGAATTTATCCATGTTGGCTTCATATATTTTTTGGGATAATCTATTTACGAGTCCTAATTCTTGATTTTTTTCCATTTCTGGTAGATTAGTGTGAATTTTTACAATAAAATGGTATGAGTTTTTAAATCTTGAAAATATTTTTTGATACTCATTTTGGTTGTCACTTCAAACTTTCACATGACATTTGTCTTTGCAGTACATTAAAAATTTTATGCTAACTTTGCTTTTGACATATTCTCAAAATTTTCATTACTTTGATAGAATAATTTCAAGAAAACGTTGTTCTTTTTTATGCATTCCAAAGGCTACATGACTTTCGTAATGGCAACAAAATAACAATAATATTGGGGTTAAAATTCCACCAAAGATTATTAGGTAGAGTTATAGTAAGAGTCTTCCGTAAATATTTTTAAGGATTTAATAGATATATACACAATCATTACATGTTCATTCCTCTTTTATCGGGTCTAGGGAATGACTGGGTAGAGTAAAAGTAAATTGTCTTCCATTAATATTTTTAAGGTTTTATTAGATATATGTGGAATCATGACATCTTATAGGATCTTCATTCATCTTTTCTAGATATGATGAATGATTTAAAGCTAAATAAAGTCTTATGTTGAGGGGTTTTGTTAAAGAATGCATTTATAAAATTAAAATTGAGGATACAAATATTAAAATTGAGGATACAAATATTTTGGATTGTTTATTTAAATAAATGGATTAATGGATGAATATTTTACTAAATAGATATGAATAATATTTTTGGGACCAACTTGTTACATGCATGACTGAAAGTGCCTCAATTGATTGCAATCATGAAAACATGAAAGATTATGTGAAATCAATCCCTAAATTGGATGATTTTAATGGTCTCTTACTTAGTTGGTGTCCAACCTATGTTCTTTATTACTAAAAAAAACATTCTACACATGAATACATTTAAAGGCTATGTTTTGGACTTGGTTACTAGATTGAACAGTGTTCAACTCTAATAAAGTCCATGCTATTTGATGAAATTTCCAATAGATAAAAATTTCACTTAATTTCCACCCAAATAGAGATCACAACTAATGCTTCCATTGCTTATTAGTTTGTTGAATACTTCATGAACTACATTGATTATTGAAGAAGACGAATGGGATAGATGCTCTATTTTATCTAATTCAAGCAATAATATTTTTTATTTAGATTTATGTACTATTTTTTATTTTTTTATTTTTATTTATATTTATATTTTTGGTTACTCTTTATATGTTTCTACACTTCATATAACTTTTACTAGGTGATGGATTATTTTAAAAGATTTTCTAATTAATTATTGAGGTTTTTCAATTATTATTATAATAAACAGGATTTAATTTTTTTTAACCTAACTAAAAATCCTTGATTTTGATTATATACATATTTTAAAACATGTACATAAATGTCAGTAATTCTATTATTTCATATATTTATTTTGTCACATGCAAAAATATATAATCCCATGTAAATAAATGGCCAATATTTCTTGCTTGAAAATTATTTACACACAAAATCTAACCCAAAAAAATATAGTAAATATGATAGATCAAAATTTGTTGCATAAGAAAATAGATTATATTTTTTTAATTAAATAAATATGAAAATTTGATTTTATTAATTATAAAGTTTGATTAGACAATATCGATGAAGTGATAGAATATTGTGATAGAATATTTTCAAAGCGTTACAATCTTAATAAACTTTCTTTAAAGTAAGTCATAATCTACTGATAATATTACAAGGAAGAAAAATTAAATATTACATACCAACAAATTTGACTTTATCTCTTTTAAAATTATTAAAACTTACATATATTAACTTATATTATAGATCATTGTGAATGCTTTTTTAAAGAAAAATATTATTTGATATCTATCTTTTATAGCGAATATTTAGAATAAAGATTTGTATTATAAGGATGACACATTATATTTCTTTAGCACATGATGATTGTCATATTCATATCATTGTACACACCTATATTGTCACTTCTTTTGTCAAGAAGTTGAGTTGTCATAGTGGTAAGTTGGTACTACATTATGATTTATAATAAATATACATATTATGTGACATTTACAACAATCAAAATAGTAAACAAGACATCAATAATAGAGAACCTGATGAGGACTTAAATAATTAACGATTATATGGACGTTTAAAAAAAAATGAAACAAATAATTGTAAACATTAGTCCACTTTGATCAAACAAATATTGTAAAGAAATGAAAATGATAGAAAAATATAAAAAATATATTAAAGCAATATATTGTCAAATAAATATAAATTGGTTAATTATTTCAAATCCTATAGTTTCATTTTTGTAGCTTTAATTTGAGAAACACAATTATCAATCAATTTATTTTAATTTATAAAAGATTTTTTTTTTTTAAAGTTATTTCAATTTACATATATTTAAAAAGAGACCCGAAACAACCCTTCCCAAACAAATACAAAAAAGTAACCATATATATAAATAATAAATAATATATAAAATAAAATTTAAAGATGTTTTTGTTAATGATTTATCGAATATGTCAAATGATGAATTTTTGCATTTTTTATCCTATTCAAGTGACAGTGAAATAGCCCCACACAACATTAAAATATCCCCTATTTACATTTTATAAAGAAAAAATAAAGAAGATATTGAAATATCTTAATAGTATGATCTCAAAATTAAACAAAGGTAGTGTAGTAGTTAGTCCCTACTTTTGTTTTGACAATTGTTTGTGTTGAAATTGTTGTGTAAATTTGCAACTAAGTGTATTTAAATAATCTAATAAATTATCAATCCTACCATGACTTTATGTATGAATAGACGGTGTCTAGCTAAAACATCTTCAAGCTTTTCTAGTTTGTCAACTTGTTAAATATAAATATTTATAAAGAATAATTTATTGAATATAAAGATAAACTATAATATGTAGAGAAAGTAACGATTTACTAATCTTTAACCAAATAACCTTTATAAATTATATTCATGATTAAAAGATTTCAATATTCTTTAGAGCTAATTTTTAATGGTGAAAGCTTTGGCGATGTAATTCTTTATACATTTTGATTTAGTTAATTGAAATTTCTAATATAGAAAAATAAATTATAACTAATTTGAGACATATATATATATATATATATATATATATATATATATATATATATATATATATGTATGTATATATGTATATATATATATGTATATATGTATATATATATGTATATATATATGTATATATGTATGTATGTATGTATGTATGTATATATATATGTATATATATATGTATATATGTATATATATATGTATATAAATATATATATGTATATATATATGTATATATATATATATATATATATATATATATATATATATATGAGATAATTAATATTTATAAAATAATAATAAATTTTAATAAATAATTAGTTTTTTTGAGATCTTATAAATATAATAAATAATGTTTAGAATTAAAGAGCGTGTTGTGATGGGAAACAATCAAAATTTAACCTTTGAAAAGTGTGATCTGTTCAGCAACTCTATTGGATACTATCCCATTGAATAATTCATGTGAATTATTAGAATAGTAAATAACTTTAGACGAAAATTACGGATTTGACATTTTAGTTGTCTGATTTGCCATGTTGGATTTATTTTGAGGAAAAAGTGATACCTAGAAGCTGAAGACCAATGTAATGTTTCTCACCTTTACTCTTTAGAGTAAAAAGAGAGATTTAAAATCGTGAGAGGTAGTGTATGGTGGAAAAGATAAATGAAAAATCCCGTTGCTTTGGATGGATAAATAATTTTTCTCCACTTTACGTTTGTGATGTAATAAATTTTGAATGTGAATGGACATGCTATTCTAGCCAATGGAATAAAGGGAATCTAATATCATTTTTAGGATTAAAAAAATAGTCCACCAATTTACCAGATGGATAAGAGTCAGACCTTAAAACTCCACTTTCATTGGCCTTAAAAACAACTAATATTATCATGGTTTTAAACGCTAGGAACCAGAAACCAGTCATATCAGCACAATAGGGACGATACAATAATAAATCTTTTAGTACACAGTTTTAAAAATATTTATGGAGAGTACACTTAATACGTAGTTCACTTTAAGTCAGAGGTAATATATTGCGACTTTAAATATAATATTGTTCATGTTTTTTTGTCCCATGTATCATGGTTGGTTTTAATATTATTAAAAATTGTCATGTCATAAAAATCAAGTAATGCATGAGCTTACAAAAGGAAGACTGCATATTTAAAACTCGGTTATAAAAGTCATTACAACGTGATAGAACAAGGGCCTGATCGAAAAAGACGGAGGAGGAAATACGTGCAAGATTAAGGACAAGATAATTGCATAGTACGTCAAAACTTAAGAGGGATACAAAAGGTTTCTGAGATCATTTTATTTTTTTGTGATATATAACCCTGACAATATTATCGAATGAAAATAAATTAAATATTAAAAAAACGATTTTTATTACACAGTGGCATGGTATTGATTAATCAGGAAATAATCTCAGAAATATTAAACATCAAGATATTCACATTTTCAAGTCGATTTGTCAAATTGTTTTAAAATTGCATGTTGTAAAACCAATTGCATATTATGTTAATTATGTAGTAAAAGAGGCAGAAATTTTGGAAGCTATGATTTTTTATTCGCAGTTTCGTTTGAGCTTATTTTTATGTTAAAATGATCATCTCAAAAATATCAATGTAGCTGTCACTTGGCTTATCCGGTTATGGATGTTTTCAAATTTTTGGAGGCCATATATGACAATTTGATGTTTTGAAATTATAGTTTAATATGTTTTTTGACCTTTTTTATAACCAAACATGAAGATCAATAGATATTTGTCCAATTGGTTATTTTTACCATTTAATTTATTTTTTTATATTTTTTAGAGATGCATGCACTTGTATGTGAAACTTACTAAAAATAACATATGCTAAAAATAAGAGGTAGAATTTTATTTATTTTTAGAGTTCTGAATTTTGCATGTCAACTCTACTTCTGAGTTGAGACTTATTTATGCATGGTTTGTAATTATTTGAAATCATTTAATACAAATCAATGCAGGTATTTGTTTTAGAAGCTTTGATTATTAGTATTTTTTTGTATTGATAGAAATTGGGTTCATTATTTGGTATCAGAGTAAGTTCGAATCTTAAAGGCATAAAAATGGTAAGAGGACGAGGAGGAATCACTTAGATGAACAAGACTATAAAAGAGATATGGAGGGAAGTAGAATAATTAACCGAGATTATTGCAAATAAAAAATAAAGGAGAGTAGTAGATGATGTCTAGGATGACAAAGATCATACAAAGGAAATTTCATGAAAGGAGTAATAGTAACAGCCACCATCAAAGGAATAGAGGATAGTTATAACTTTAAAAGGAAGGAATGAAGGAATCAAGGTTGAAGATCATAATTATAAAGGATGTTTAAAACTATAGGATTTCATAGATTATATGAACATCATGGAGAGGTTTTTCGAATGGAGAACTGTGAGAGAAGACAAGAAAATAATGTTTGCATAAACTAAAGTGAAGGGTCATGCAATGATTTGGTGGGATCATCTATAGAAACAAAGATAGAAAAAAGTAAATAGAAGATCAATCTATGGAAAAAGATGGAGATGAAGATGAGGGAAAAAAAATTTCCTGTGGATCATGCACAAACCTTATACAAAAGATTTCAAAATTTGATGTAAAAAGATCACAGTATACAAGAGCATATAAATGTGTTTTACAAGATTTTCATACAAGTGGATCATGACAAAACGTAAGAACAGATGCTCGTAAGGTATGCAAATGGTTTAAAATTTTAAATTCAATATGAATTAAGCATGTATGTGATACTTTGCATGGAAGAAGATTATTAATTAGCTTTGAAGGTAGAAGGAAAATAAAATAGATGAAATTACATAAGAACATCTATTAAACCAAGAAGCTGACAATCCCATACAATAAAGGGACCAAGTGGATTTAATAAAAATAGTGGTGGGTTCAATACCACTATAATTAAATCACTATGTTGTACAAAAAGGCAAAAAGATAATAGACAAGTGTTTGAGTACTAGAAAAGAAGAGGAGTATTTTAGAGAGGATGAAGTTATGTTGGTGGTAGTGGATGGATTCCAAATTATTTAAGGTCTTTTATTTGTTACAGATGTGGAGAAGAAGGACATAAAGCATTTTAGTGTCCACACTACCAATATTAAGAGAGGAGGCAAGAGGATCACCAACGAGCAAATTTAGTTGAAGCTAAATCAAAAGAGTAAAATACTAAAGATGCAACAATTGATATTATAGAAGATATTATGATGAGAAGAAAAGTTATTGCTCCAAAGAAAGAATATGTGCATAATAAATAAGGTGGTGATGCATGGATGTGAATAAATATCTTTTGAACAAGATGTACTTTAGGAGGTAAGATATGCAAATTAATAATGGATGGTGGTAGTTTTGAATATATATATATATATATATATATATATATATATATATATATATATATATATATATATATATATATATATATATATATCTGTGTGTGTGTGTGTGTGTGTGTGTGTGTTATAAATGTCTCTAATAATAATATTTAAGCATCATGACTTATTTATTATATCTACATAATTGTTGGTGTACAAGTTTACAATGACTAGTTCCCAAGATAGAATGACCATTCTAAGTATGCAAGATAGAGTGATGAGTATGAAATGTTATATCATGATTTTATGTTTCCAATGAATATTTGAATGTTTTTTTGGATGTATCTGACCTATAAGTTCTTTATAGAGTTTATAGATTTAATTTATTAGGTTTTAGTATGGAAGCAAAAATGGCTTATCTAGGTGTGTAAATATTGTTAGAGAGAAGTTCTACAAA
The DNA here is from genome assembly GCA_037957365.1 of Torreya grandis. Classification (NCBI taxonomy): domain Eukaryota; kingdom Viridiplantae; phylum Streptophyta; class Pinopsida; order Cupressales; family Taxaceae; genus Torreya; species Torreya grandis. Next base: position 927,109 of record JARHVA010002780.1, on the reverse strand, counting down.
TTGGTCTGCAAGACCCATAGTTGAAACTATATCCCTTGATCTATCTAATGAATTTTTTTCTAGATATCTCTTATAGACTATTAATTTTCATTATATTTCCTGGAAGTGTCCTTATAGGAGATAAATACAACATTCTTACATGATCGTGTTTTGTAACATACATGTAGTTTTGTGTAGTCATATAGAAGAGATGAGTTTGAGGTGATTTGCCCAAATTTCAAGAATAAAATGCACATGAATTTAATCTATATTTTTCATAGGTTTTTTATAACTAATTTTTATTAACGATAAATTTCTATGAAAGTGACAAAATTCAATGTTTCTTGACTAGGTGTTTGAGGCCTATTTGTTGTTATGAGTGAGCTTATGGAAGTGATCAATTTAAGGTATTTTGACCTCTTTGGTGAAGTATAATGAAAATTTTGATGACCATGAGGTAATTTAGGTTATATAAATATAATTTTTTGATATGGTTATGTCTAAAAATTTACTGTACTATTAATATATTCAAAGTATACTTTCTAGTTGTGTGACGATGTAGTTCTGAGTGGTATTAATGATGTGGTCCAAGTAGAGAATTGGAATAAAAGTTCATATGGACCTATATGGACATTACTAAGGGTTTATTTTAGGATTTTTTAATTATTTCATTCATTTTTATAGGATAAGTTTCAATAGGACTAAGTTTAACGTGTTATTTGAGAAGGCCTAATTGTATTAGGTTTCTATTAGGCCTAATGGTGGTTTTGGTCCTTATTAGTGGTGATTGACCTATGTAGTGTTTGTTTAACATATTAAACATGTTTTTTGAACTATTAAAATGGTTATCCAAGTACATAGATATGTTTGGCCAACCAATGTGGGTGAGAGAAAGATTCAAGTATAAGTACAAGGCATAATAGGCCTATTTCGGCTAGTTAAGGATGAGAGTGCAAGTGAATAAAATAACACCTTGAGGAGTAGAAGGAGGTCATATAGACCTTTAAAGAGGAGTAGAGTATCAATCATGAATATCCATCAAAATTTCTAGGTAAGATAGTCAACCTCATATGATCTAACGTAGTTAAGAAAAGGGTTAATTGAGCAAAATAGAAGAAGCAAATTTGCTTATTTGAAGAGATAGTTGGAGAGTGTTGAAGGAGTGATGTTGTGTTTATTAAGAGAATATATGATATGAATAATATATGATTTCCTAATGTATTATAGTAGATAGATAAGGTATAGAGATGAATACAAGGTCACCATTTATTGGTTGAGGAACAAAGTGTTCTGAAGGTGTTCAAGTCTATATTGGCTGAGTTGGTACTTTGTTAAGAGGGAGTGGGATCTGCCTTGTATGTTGATGCTTCTAGAAATGTCCTTGATGTTGAAATGTTGGTGTTTATTCATGTAATGGTGGTTTCCTCCTTCCAATTTGGATCTTTCTAAAGGCCTATATGAGTTGATGCTTAACTAGTGAGAGCTTAGTGCTTCTTGTGGGGTTGGTGCCTCATTAAATATTGATTTATGGTGGTATAGGATTACATTAAAAGATGTGTTTCAATGGGTTTTATCCTCCATGAGGTTTTCCCACACATATCTTGTGTTTATAATTTGATATCTTGCTTCATGTTAATGTGATTACTTCCCTATGTATTGCTTGATAACTATATTGGTTTTAAAGTTTAATCATGTTAAGTGGAAATAAATGATTATTTTAGGACACTAATTCAACCCATCCCCCCCGCCCCCTCTCTCTCAATGGTTTTTATTAAAATAACTAGTATCATATAAGTTCCTTTAGGGAAGGATTGATAGCTTCAAGGTGATCCTAAAAGCACAATATGGCTAAGCTTGTGAAGGTGAGTTTCAAGATCATTATGTTTATCATCTTGTGAAAGAAGAAAGCTTGGTGCGTGTTTGTTGAGTCATGGAAGATGTTGTATTAAAAATAAGGTTTTTTCATCAGTATTAGTATAGAAAGAGAAAATTTAAAGACAAATAAGAAGTATAGTTTTTTCCATGATCTAGGTCATGGTTAAAGTTTGCATAGAGGATTGCATGATGAGATAATGGGAAGATAGGTTAAAGTAGTTAATATGTTTGAAAGTATTCATGAATTCATCAGAACCATTTCATTTTGGTCTACAAGGTATATATAAGTATGGATGATGGTTGAAGAGATTGGTCAAATTTATCGAATTCAAGTAGACCAAGGTGTGCATGCTGATAGTGGGAGCATGTGTGAGATGACTTAGAGATTCTAGAATATTTTTTTGATGTGGTTATATTTATAGATTGTTTTTAGGTCACTCAAGTGATATAGGATGTTATGAGGGTTACCTAGATGCACTTGTGAGGTTCTAATATTTCTTATAATTATTTAGAGAGAAAAAAGTGTCATTTTGGCTTAAAATAAACTAGACCATCAATGAATGTCTTATAGGTATGAAGAAACTAGTTTGTTTGTGAATTTATTATATGCACCTAAAAATTCAACTATGATCAAAGGTTTCCTATATGTGTTTTTCATAGTGCCAAGATTCTTTCTTGCAAGTTTGGTATCTTTATGTATTCTCTAGATCAAGTTATGAGCTTCCAAAGTTGGTCCTATGTGTGTTGAAATGATAGAGGTTATTATATTTATGCTTAGGGAAATACTCATTGGGAATTAAAAAAATATAACCATTGGGGTTTGAACTCAAATGAATGTGCATGAGTTTTTGGGGCCTGAGATCATTTTTTTCATGTAGAATCCATGGAAGATGTCAAAACATATTGGTGTAAAAATAAAATATGAATTATAATTCCTTTAGATTGTTATAAAATTGATTTTGAAACATGGATATCCATACAAGTGAATTTATTATGGGTTAAAGTTAGATTTTGTTGACTATGTTGTTGCTTAGAGAACCCATGATGACTAAAATGGATTTAGAACCACGCTAATGATCCTGAATTGGTATTATGAGTGTTGGATGATGTTGTCACCTCTTTTAGCCTTTCTCCATTCATTGAGTAAGTTATGAAACAATGCCTTTGTATAAGGAAATATCAGTAAAAGAGGACTGCGCTTAAGGTTTATATTTTTGGTAGACATAATGAATAGGGATATGAGGGTTTCAAGGCTTATTGTTTATATAAAACTTAATGTGAATATTCATGATGCAAGTGCCTCTTATTTGACCTATAATGATATTTGTTTCAATTTATCCTACAACAATTATCAAATTTTTAATGCTTGTTTTAGTGCAAGGTGATGTCTAAGTAGCAAAGACAGAACAAGTGGTGTGAGAGTTAAAGATTGATTTAAAATACTAATAACTTTGATGGTAAAAAATGTTTTTCATGTGATAAATTATTTGGAGATGTTTATGAGAGTGAGATTATAGGTTTTTTGTGCCCTGAAAATGAGCAATAATGTTTTAAAATTAATCATTCCTATAAAATGATAAGTTTATAGCAATCTTGAGGAATGTTGAAGTGATGTTTCTCTACAGGTTATGTCATGAGTTGAAATGTTATTATCATTTTAAGATGACCTCATAAGGTTATAAAGGTGTTTTTTTTCATGACATGAATATTTTTAGAGGCCTAAGGGTAATAGAATTTCATTGTTTTTCTTAACAAGGAAAGTAAGCATATCAAAAGTCTAATTGAGACTAACTTATTCTCACAGACCGATTTGACCATGTGTTTCCATGAGGACTATATGAAATGATCTAAGCAATGGTGGTTTGAGAATATTGAAGAGAAGTATGTATGGAAAAATGGGGAGCTTGTTGGTTATGTGATTAGTTAGGTCCAATGATTAATGAACCATATGTGGATGATCTTATGAGAGTGTAAATGACCCTTTATCATTAATGTCAAAGGGGGAGAAAGTTATTGATAGAAAAATTCCTATGGTAGAAATTTGTTGATGAAACTATTCAATTTGATAAATAAGCATATTGGTAAGAGTAATGTAATTTGAGAATTATTAGTTCACTTGTGGTTTACCATCAATGAGAAAGGGGGAGATTGTTAATAGTTGTCATCAATGTCATGTGTTTATGCATTATCATTTATGTCAAGAAGGATTAGTAAAGTTATAATTTTATTTGATGTCATATGGCTAAGATCATTGATATAAAATTAAGTGTGAGGTCAATTGTTGGTTCAAAAGAAGGTGGCTATAGTCATTTGTATGAGGTTGATTGTTTGAGCCTACTAGTGTGATCTTTGAGTGATCCAATGGAGTGTATCATTAAGCATAGTGAATATTGGTGAACTATGTTAGTACAATAATGAGAGAGTGTATAAAGGTGGTTTCACATGAGAATGAGTCTTACAATGAATCTATATTGGTAGGAAGATCTTAAAGTGGTATGGTGCCTAGTAGGTATATGTCAATGGGCTTGTTCTTAAGCATAGATATAGATTATAGATGAATTATGGGGGTGATATAGATGTGTATGATATTGAGGTTTTGAAATTTAGTAATATAACATGTGATAAAAGTGATTGAGTTAGTCACATGACTTTGAAAATGAGATAAAGAGGTATGTTCTTATTTAGTGGTCTTCTCATCGACTTAGTCTTTAGGCCCTAGGTGGTAAAGTGAGGTATCATGATATAGTTTGGAGGCTTGTGAGATCATGTAATCATATTTTGAGGTGTTATAGGTTCTTTAAATATTTATAATTAAGTTGTAGGTCTTGAGTTGAAGATGAAAGCATGAAAAGTGGATCTTTAGGTCTCTTGTGTGCTAGAATGGAGTGTTGTAGACTTGAGATGTAATTTTTGATGTTTGTTAGCACATGTGATTATTTTATGGGAAGATGAACTCTCAGGGAAAGATGCAACATAGTTCTATTAATTTTTTCCAAACATTAGGATTTGGTTTTAGGTGCAAAGCTGTAAAAACAAATGTTAAAAATAGAATCTGATCTAAAACCCTATTAAAACCCTCATAATGACTTGATATGGAATATTTTGATTAAGATGGATCATAATGGATTAGTTGACATAGTTTTATTATTAGATCACGTATAAGAATCTCCTAGGTACCTCTTAGTGGCATTGGTCTATCAGATGAGTGAGTGGAAGCTAAAGGAAAACTCTTATTTCTCATTAATTTAGTATAATAGGCAAGGTAGAAGGAGTCAATGTTTCAAAATGGATGGATTTTTAATATTTTGACTTATGCCTTATTTCCATGATGATTTATGACATAGTTATATAAGTCAAATTTTCTAAAATGATCATGAAAGATGACTTATCACTAAACAAATCTAATGAGGGAGTTAGTGAGAAAACCAGGTAGAAGTGAGAATGAGATTAGGTATGGGTTGCATTGGATTAGGAATGGATCAAATTACATATTTTTTTTTAATACCAATAAGACATTTCCATGTTGGTTATATGTTTTAAAGTTTAATCAATGTGTTGAAAATGTTGTTCACAAGAGGACCTATCTAAGTGAAGATGCGATAGTGAAGGTGTAAGGTTTAGAGATTGGTCTGAAGATGAGATATCATGACTTATTTATTTTATATACAAATTTGTTGGAGTGCAAGTTCACCATGATTGGCTGTCAAGACAAAATGACCATTCCTAGTATGCAAGATGGAGTGATGAGTCTGAAATGTTATATAATGATTTGATGTTCCAATGCCCATGTTGATATTTATTGGTATGTATATGACCTAGAAATTCTTGATATAAGGTTGAGAGTCATTTTAAGAGGATGTAATATGGAAGACAAAATGGCTTATCTAGGTGTGTAAGGACTGTGAGAAAGAAGTTCAACAAATTAGTTTGAAAGATGAATAGTTGACACTAGATATTGTGATCTATATAATGGAGGATGTTATAGATATGACATAAAAAATATTAATTTGAATGAGACATATTTTAAGTTTCATTATTGGATCTAAATACAGCATTCTAAGATGATTGTGTTTTGGAGCATACATGCATTTCTATGTAGTCAACTAGCAATGATGAGTTTTAGGTAATTTGAATAGCGTTGAAGAATAAAATATACATGAAGTTGTTATATATGTATCATATGTTCATTTGAGTTAATTTTTATTCATTATAAATGTCTATGAAGGTGATAAAATTCAAATGTTCTTGACTTGGTGTTTGTGTTATATTTCTAGTTCTATGTGAGATTATGGAAGTGATCTATTAAAGATATTTTGCCATGTTTGGTGAAGTATGATGGAAATGGTGATGACCATGAGGTTATTAAGGGTATATAAATATGATTTTTTGATATGGTTATGTGTCAAAATTTATTTTACCCTTCAAATATTCAATGTAGACTTTCTAGGTATGTGAAGACCTAGTTGTGAGTAGTAATCATGACGTGGTCTAAGTAGTGAATTAAACAAAATGGTGGTATGGACATATATGGATTCTAGAAGAGGTATATTTTAGGTTTTTTTGAATTTTTTCATTTGTGTGTGGAGGCTTAGTAATTTTCAATTAGAGTAATTGTAATGTGTTGCTCAAGAAGGCCTAATTACATTAGGTCTTTATTATGCCTACTAGTGGTTTTGATCCTTATGAGTAGTGACAAATATATGTAGTAGTTTTTTAAATTGTGGAACATGTGTGTTAAAATATTCAAAGGGTTATCCAAGTATTCATAGATCCTTATCCAGCCAAGGTATATGGGATAAAGAGTCAAGTATAAGTAGAAGGCATAATAGGCCTATTTGGGCTAGTTAAGGATGAGAGAGTAAGCGAATAAAAGAGAAGCTTGAGGAGAATAAGGAGTTCATATATAAATTGATATAGGAGTAAATTATCATTAATTAATATACATCCAAATTTTTGAGTATGATAAGCTAGGTCATATGAGCTAACCTGGTCAAGAAAATGTCTAATTTAGTGAAGTAGAAGAAGGGAAGATTTGCTTGTTTGAAGAGACAATTTGAGAGTGTTGAAGGAGTGATATTGTGTTGATTGATAGACTATCAGAGTTAAATTAGACATGTGTTCCTAATTTATGATAGTGGATATAGTATATATAGATCTCAAGAAGAGGTCACCATCTGTTGGTTGAGCACTAAGGTATTGTGAAGGTGACCAATTTGGTCTTCACTGAGTAGGTGCTTTATCAAGAGGGAATGGGAGCTACATTTTAGGTTTATGCTTTTAGTGGTTTACTTAAATTGGTTGGGTTGGTGACAATTTACTTAGGGTGTGGGTGTCTCTTTGTAATTTGGAGCTTGTTAAAGGCCTAGTTGAGTTAGTGCTTTACTAGTGAAGGGTTAGTATTTCTATGAGGTTGGTGCCTCAAAAAATATTAATTCATGGTTTTATATAACTATATTATAAGATGTATTTCACTATGTTTTATCCCCCATGATGTTTTCCCACACATATTTTTTGTTCATGTGTTGATATCTTGCCTCATGTTTATGTTATTTCTTTTATATGCATTGCTTGATCACTATATTGGTTTAAAAGGTTAATAATGTTAAGTGGAAAGAAAGGATTATTTAAGGACACTAATTCACCCCATTCCATATAATTTATTGTTCTTCCAACATCATTCACATATTATTAGTCTACATTATTTTTCAGATTTTTAACAAATTAATCTAGGGTTTGTGTCATATTATTAAAATCTATAATATTACCATAAGATCTGCAACATAAATTCTAGCCTAAATACCTCCTACTTTTTAAATATCAAACTCCATGAATATTCTAGTTGTAAAATCACATAGAATCCTCGATGGATATTCCCCAACTTATAACAACTTTGAGTTTTTATCAGAAGTATGACTTGCCTCTATAAACCAATTTTCCCATCAAACATTTCATCAGGCTTTGAAAGTGAAACATAAGTCAAAACCCCATTGGATAATTCAATAAAAACTTATAGCTGTAATTACACATTATATCTCCATTAGAATTTATAACTGAAATTGCAAGTCAAAACCTTGCTAAGTTCAAACTGAAATAGTAACCTATAATAACAAGTCTAAACCCCAGCAAACTCTATAGTTAGTTTTCCCACACTAATTTTCCTAGAATAAATGTATGTATAGGATATGAAATTAAATTCAAAGGGACCTAGTGTCCCATATATCGTAGATTCAAACACTAATAAGATGATGGACATAAATCTAGGTCACACATACCTAGTAGATTTTAGGAATAGAGTAAATGTAGAATTCAAAAATGATTGAATTTAGAGCATCTATGATAGTGGTTTTCACCAAGATACAACCTTACTAGTCTTAGTATAAATCCATAAGATTGTGCTCACCATGAAAAAACATTATGATGTTAATAATAGGGAAGTAGTGAATGATAAAGGAGAGAAGATTATAAATCTAGACCTTGATTTCATTGATACCATGTTACTAATACCATAATATGAAAGTTACATAAATATAATGGATGAATCCTTCAAAAGTTTCTATTAGGATAATAATTCATCTTATCTATGGGTTTTAAACAAATAGTGGCTATAAAAACCTAGACTTACAACCACAAGAATGCCTAAGACCTTGGCTAGTATAGAAATCAAGAATGAAGTAGGGGACATCATTACACTCTTATAAAAAGTTACTAGGAACCAAAACACAAATAATTATCAGTATTGGATGCACTAGTATATCTGGTAATCCATTAGAATAAATAGTACATTTACTAGGACTAGTTGATTAGTGACCCCATTCACAAATAGTTGATGGAGGTCTATACTAAAATAAAATTATATATGACTTCATATAGTATTTATATCTTATGAAAAGAGAGGGCATTCCAAGGATTAAACATAGTGCTCGATCAAATCAACAAAGTATTTAACTACTAATCTAACCTCACCTTTGAGGCAAGTAAACAAAAATTCAGATGGATCAATGATGATTTTGTATACTGCATCATTAACATGTTTGAAAAAGAACTAGGGAGAAGAATATTTTCTTATGCTGCAACAATAGAAATTATGATATGGAGTCATTTTTCATTCAGTTCCCAACATATTCATACGAGATTAGGGATGGGTTGCATTGGATTAGGAATGGATCAAATTACATATTTTTTTTTTAAATACCAATAACACATTTCCATATTGGTTATATGTTTTGGAGTTAAATGAATGTGCTGAAAATGTTATTCACAAGATGACCTATCTAAGTGAAGATGTGATAGTGAAGGTGTAAGGTTTAGACATCAGTCTATATATTCCATATTTTGTAATAGATATCCATATATTTATGTTCAAATATGCTATAATTATTTTTAATGATAATATTTAGGAATCATGATTTCTTTATTTTATCTACATAGGTGTTGGAGTGTAAGTTCACCATGAATGGTTCTCAAGACAAAATGACAATTATTATTATGCAAGATGGAATGATGAGTCTAAAATGTTATATCATGATATGATGTTCCCATGCACATGTTGATATTTATTGGTATGTATATGACCTAAAAATTCTTGATATAAGGTTGAGAGTCATTTTAAGAGGATGTAATATGGAAGACAAAGTGGCTTATCTAGGTGTGTAAGGACTGTGAGAGAGAAGATCAACAAATTGGTTTGGAAGACCAATGGTTGCCACTAGATATTGTGATCTATATAATGGAGGATGTTATAGATATGACATAAAAAATATTAATGTGAATGAGACATATTTTAATTTTCCTTATAAGATCTAAATTCAACATTCTTAAATGATTATGTTTTGGATCATACATGCACTTCCATGTAGTCAACTAGCAATGATGAGTTTTAGGTTATTTGACTAGATTTTAAGAATAAAATGTAGATGAAGTTGTTCTATATGTGTCATATGTTAATTTTTATGAATTTTTATTCATTATTAATGTCTATGAAGGTGATAAAATTCAAAGGTTCTTTACTTGGTGTTTGTGTCCTAGTTGCAGTTCTAAGGGAGCTTATGGAAGTGATTTGTTTAAGGTATTTTACCAGGTTTGGTGAAGTATGATGGAAATGGTGATGACCATGAGGTTATTAAGGGTATATAAATATTATTTTTTGATATGGTTTCAAATATATAAATTAGACTTTTTGGGTGTCTAAAGACCTAGTTGTGAGTAGTACTCATGATGTGGTCTAAGTAGTGAATTGAACAAAAAGGTGGTATGGACATATATGGATGTTAGAAGTGGTATGTTTTTGGTTTGGCTGAATTATTTCATCTGTCTACAGAGGCTCAATAATTTTTAATCAGACTAATTGTAATTTGTCACTCAAGAAGGACTAATTAAATTATGTCTTTATTATGCCTAATGATGGTTTTGGCCCTTATGAGTAGTGACCAACCTATGTAGTGGTTGTTTAACTTGTGAAACATGTGTGTTTAAATATTTGAAGGGTTATCCAAGTATTAATGAATGTTTATCCAACCAAGGTAGTTGGGATCAAGAGTCAAGTATAAGTACAAGGCATAATATGCTTATTTGGCCTAGTTAAGGATGAGTGTGCAAGTGAATAAAAGAAAAGATTGAGGATAATTGATCTGAGAAACATTTTAGGTGACAATTTGGGTGATGGTTCTACCCTAATTGGTGGTATAACTTCCAGGAGCCATAACGTTTACACCATAGCTTTGTTTGACTCCCCATTTAAACCATTGGAAAGATAAGAATGAGGGGAAGATCGTGAGATGTAAAAAACTACACTTAGTGGGTTTTGACCCTCAAAAAGCAAATGGAAGTGCCCCAAATTTCAATTTTAGTAGTGTTGTCTAAAAATACTAAGTTTCTAAAAATAGTATTTCCTCTAATTTTGTATTGTTTTGATTCATGGAAGTCAAACCACTTAATCTCTCTCAATATTGGTGACCTTCCACATCCTCATCCTACTTTTAAAACATTTATAAATGAAGATGTAACCCAAAATGAAACTTAGATATCTCTTCTTAGAGATAAGTATATGTTTGGTTCTACAAATTTGATGAATAAAACATCTCTTCTTAGAGATAGCATTATTGTTATTGTGTTGTTCTTATTTCTTGAATTATCTTTCAACCAAAGGTTTTGAGTTTTGGATCAGTGGTATCAGAGTGGTTTGTTTTTAGAGTGTATGATCCTAAGGATGAGGTCAAATTATGGGAAGCTTGGGTGGAAAATAGAACCAATAGACTATCCACCTATTTGCTCCAAATGAGTTCAAATGGTGGATAACACTGAGACATATGATCCTTTCAAGGAAATTATGAATGAATCCATCTAGAAAAATTAATCATAGATGATAAAATAATTCACCCAAATTATCCAAAAAAATTTGATGGGAAATTATGGTTTCTTATCTACAACCCCACATCTTTTTAGTGCCCCAACACCCTTCAAAGTTTAGGTAAATTTTGATATCCCTACATTTGAAGGCAAAATCAATGTTGATTCAGTATAAAATTGATTGGACCAATTTTAATCTTAATTTATTTTAAATAAATTCACCTATAAAGATAATATCAGTTTTGCTCTTTTGAAATCATCATTGCCTATTAAAAATTGGTGGGAAGTGTAAAACAGAGATTTAGTATGGATGATATTGGCCTTAATGTAGAACCTACCTATGATGATTTCATAGAAATTGTAAATGAAGAATACTACCCCATTGGAGCATATGACAATTTGTATATAGAGTGTCAACAACTTCTCCAAGCTAAGGAATAGTATGTTCAAGATTACACTAACATTTTTCATTCTCTATCTGTAAGATTTGGCATCCAAGAAAGTGAGAAAGACAAGGTTCATAAATATCGTGGTGTACTACAATGGTACATATGGGGAAAAATAGAAATATTCAATTTGGAAACCCTCAGTGAGGCATATAAGTTCATAGTGAAGATTGAGCATAAGTATGGAAGAATGAATATGAAGAGTCAATCTTAAAAATGGAAACGTGAAAAAGAAGGTCAAACACGAGGCCAAAATTTAAATCAAAAGGAAGGAAAGACTGGGAAGTGGTGTGATTGTCACAAATCTGGAACTCACTCCAAAGAAGAATGTCAAGCCACCAAGTCCCTACTTTCTAAGTCATAATCCTCATCATCTATTAATCTACGTCGTACCCATCATTGTTTCATCACAAACCCATGAGGAGAGGCTAGATGACAAGGAAAGGTTGGTTCATTATAAGTTATGGGTAAAAGGTAAGCCTCTAAATTTCATTCTTGATAGTGGGAGTCAAAATAATTTAATCTCTGATAATATTGTGAAAATCCTAAACTTATCCAAGAATCCACACCCAAACCCATATAGTATTGGATGGTTGAGTCTAGGGAGAAACCTCCATGTCACCCACCAATGTCTTCTCTCATATGAAATAAAACCTTTACAAGATGAGGTCTCATGTGATGTGGTCAATATAGATATTTGTGATGTGTTCTTTAGTCAACCATTATTGTATGATCGACATGGCATTTATGAATCAAGAACTTGAAGGATCACTCTCACTCTTGGAACAAGACACAATAGGGTACCAGAGGTACCAACTTCTACATATATCTCCCTAATTAGTGCCAAAAAATTTGTTCTTATGGTGGTCAAGCCACAAGAATTCAAAAGGGTTGATATTGTAGCCTTGACTAAAAAAACAACACAAAAATAGAATCCAAATGATAAAAGGATAAATAAGTTCATAGCCTTCCATCCACATATTAATGGTCAGATAGAAATGGTGAACAATCAGGCCCTACACAGCTCCATAAAGCAGAGTCCATTCCAAGTATGCATCAAGAATCAAATAAAAACATAATTTCCACACTTGATGACAAATCTTAATGTAATGGGGACCATTTATTCTTAAGGAGGGAGGAATGATCTGAGAAAAATTTTAGGTTACAATTCATGTGATTTTTCTACCCCAATTAGTGGTGAACATTTGGGAGCTATAACTTTTGCACCATAGCTCTGTTTGACTCCATGTTTGAATCATTGGAAAGCTAAGAATGAGACGAACATCATGAGATGGTACCTAGATCCAACTTGTGGGTTTTTTCTCATAAAAAAATGGAAGTGTTCCAAATTTAAATTTTAGTAGTGCAGTCTAAAAATAGTAAGTTTCTAAAAATAGTAATTCCTCAAATTTTGCATTATTGTAAATCGTGGAAGTCAAACCACTTAACCTCCCTCAAGATTGGTCACCTTACACATCCTTATAATACCTTAAAAACATGTATAAATTAAAACGTAACCTAAAATTTAAATCATACATCTCTTCTCAGAAATAAACATATGTTTGGGTCTACAAATTTGATGAATAAAACATCTCTTCTCAAAGATAACATTATTGTTATTATGTTGTTCTTATTTCTTGAACTATATTTCAGCCAAATATTTTGAGTTTTGGATCAATAATAATTAGGTCATATATACATTAATAGAGGAGTAAAGGATCATTAATGAATATACATCCAAATTTTTTAGTATGATAAACAAGGTCATATGAGCTAACTTGGTTAAGAGAAGGGCTAATTGAGTGAAGTAGAAGAAGGGAATATTTGTTTATTTAAAGAGATAATTTTAGAGTGTTGAAGGAGTGATATTATGTTGATTGATAGAATATGAGAGTTGCATCAGATATGTGTTTCTGATGTATGACAGTGGATAGAGTATATAGAGATCTCAAGAAGAGGTCAACATCTATTGGTTGAGCAATAAGGTGTTATGAAGGTGAGCAAGTTGGTCTTGGTTAAGTACATGCTTTGTCAAGAGGGAGTGCGAGCTATATTTTAGGTTGATTATTTTAGAGAGGTACTTAAATTGGTTGGGTTTCACTTAGGGGGTGGGTGCCTCCTTGTAATTTGGAGCTTGCTAAAGGCCTAGTTAAGTTAGTGCTTGACTAGTGAAGGGTTGGTATTCCTATGAGGTTGGTGCCTCAAAAAATATTTAATCATGGCTTTATAAGACTTTATTCCAATATGCATTTCAGTGTGTTTTATCCCCCATGATGTTTTCCCACATATATTTTGTGTTCATGTGTTGATATCTTGCCTCATGTTTATATTATTGATTCCATATGCATTTCTTGATCACTATATTGGTTTAAAAGTTTAATCATGTTAAGTGGAAGGAAAGGATTATTTTAGGACAATGATTCACCCCCTCCCATCTAAGTTGTTTTTCTTCCAACATAATTCACATATTTTTAGTCTACATTATTATTCACCTTTTTATAAATAAATCTAGGGTTTTTGTAATACTATTAAAATATATAATATTACCATAAGATCTCCTACATAAATTGTAGTCTAAATCCCTCATAATTTTGAAATATCAAACTCAATGAATATTCTAGTTGTGAAATCACATAGAATTATTGATGGATATTCCCCTTGTTCTAACAACTTTGAATTTCCACCATAAGTCTAACTTGCCTCTATAGACCAATTTCCCATCAAACATTTCATCAGGATTTGAATGTGAAATCATAAGTCAAAACCCTAATGGATAATTCAATAAAAAATTATAGTTGTAATTTCACATTATATCTCCATTGGAATTTTTAACTACAATTGTAAATCAAAAGATTAGCAAGTTCAAAGTGGCATAATAACCTGTAATAACAAGTCTAAACCCCAACCAACTCTATAGTTGGTTTTCCCACACTAATTTTCCTAGAATACATGTATGTAGAAGAGATGAAATTTAACTCAAAAGGGTCTAGTGTCCCCTCTAGCCTAGATTCAAACACTAATAAGATGAATGACATAGATCTAGGTCACACATATCTAGCAAATTTGAGGAACAAAGTAAATTTAAAATTAAAGAATGATTGAATTTAGAGCATCTATGATAGTGGTTTTCACCAAGATACAACCTTCCCACTCTTAGTGTAAATCCCTATGATTGGGCTCACCATGGAAAAACACTATGATGTTAAGAAGAGGGAAATAATGAATAACAAAGGAGAGAAGATTCTAAATATGGACCCTGATTTTATTGATACCATGTTCTTCATATCTCTGTATCAAAGTTATAGAGATATAACACATGAATCCTCCAAAATTTTATATCAAGGTAATAATGCATCCTATTTATTGGTTTTAAATAAATAGTGGCTAGAAAACTCTAGACTTACAACCACAAGAATTGCTAAGACATTTCCTATGATAGACTTCAAGAATCAAGTAAGAGACATCATTACACTCTTACAAAAAGTTAATAGGAACTAAAACACATATAATTATAAGTACTAGATGTACTAGTGTATCTAGTAATCAATCAAAACAAATAATACATTTACTAGGCCCAGTTGATTAGTGACTCCATTCACAAATAGTTGATGGAGGTCCAAACTATAACAAAATTATATATGACTTCATACATTGTTAATATCCTAGGAAAAGGGAGGGCATTCCCAATATCAAACACAGTGCTCAATCAAATCAACGAAGTCTTTAACTACTAATATAATCTCAGCTTTGAGGCAAGTAAACAAAAATTTAGATGTGTCAATGATTTTTTTGTATACTATATCATAAACATGTTTGAAAAAGATCTAGGGAGAAGAATATTTTCTTATACTGCAATAATATAAATTATGATATCGGGTCATATCTCATTCAGTTCCCAACATACTCATATATCAAGGTGGGTGTTTTTAGTGGTTATTCCTATACCCTGCCTAGGTATGTAAGCAAAAAATAGACCCTAATGGAACTTGTGAGGTAAATTTTGGAAGCCCACAAAATGTGTGGATGTAAATATGACTAAAATGATCTTAAGAGATCTTGATGTAAAGGCCTTTTATGATGTTATTGTATAGGTTACTAGTCTAGTGGGTGCCAGATATTCTCATATTCCTTTCTATAAATATTATTATCAATATATGTAGGATGAAGAGGAAGATAGGTTAAGATATTATTCTAGGATGACCTTGGAACAAATAAAAACCTACAACATGTTACTAATCCCGAAAGATTTAAAAGATGATGAGAAACTAGTAGATAATTTGTACTAAGACAATCAAATATATCTCCAACCTCTTCCTCTGGTCATGTGGTCTACACCTAGATACTTCTCATTAATGGATAGGACCAGCCATGTTATAAATAGAAAATTAAACTAGTTAAGGAGTAAGGAGGTTAGAATAAATAAAGATACCCTAAGCATTAAAGACAAGCTGATAGAAGTGAAGGATAAAGATGTAGTCAAAATAGTAGTAGAGGGTTCCAATAGTGAAACCCAATGAAATCAAGAAGGCTAGGTGTGTCACATAAGCAAAAGGCAAAATGGGATTCTTTTAGGAGTTAAGGGCCAATAACCCATCCGATGGATCAATTACTATCACTTTTTTTGGAGGACATAGTTAATACTCA
Organism: Torreya grandis; assembly: GCA_037957365.1. NCBI lineage: Eukaryota > Viridiplantae > Streptophyta > Pinopsida > Cupressales > Taxaceae > Torreya > Torreya grandis. The sequence continues at coordinate 910,820 of JARHVA010002780.1, read as the reverse complement.
AACAATATAAGTGATTCTTCCTCTTATCTCTAATATTAAACCATATAAAATACTTACTCCTTGTATCTCCACTACCAAATTAGCACAAGAATTTATAACTCCATTGACCATCTCACTAGTGAAAGTAATTTCACCTTCATCTTACTCACCTATGAAAGTGACTCCTTTGGTAATAATCCAATCAACACAATTGGATAATCAAAATCCACCTTCACCTCCATCTTATATAATCACTTCTACCTCATCCCCAATATCCAATACCAATCTATTAATCACTAAAACCACCCTGTATAACATGGTTAAATACTCAGTCATTATAACTGCAATCCCACTCACCATCCCAAATACTAGGATAGATAAATATTCATTTTCATCTTCCATCACACTCCCCATTTCATCTACTATGAGTGTTCCCACTATGTTGATTGATTTATTTTCTGCCTTGAATTCCACCCTTCCACAATTTCCCTTGTTCCAACCATAAAAGTCTACCTTTCCACCTATGTGACTTCTATCTTCCACACCCTAGGTAATCACATCTACATCTAATTCATCCATTCATGTACCCATTTATTCTACTATCACAGTAACCTATGTCCTCACCAAGGAGGTGGAAATAGAGGGATCTAGTAATACAACTGTGTCTTCTCAACCCACAAATGGGGAAGAGATAGCCAAATCATTAGTTGAGATTTTAGTGGAAATATAAATGATATATATGACACTTATCATGGTAAACACTAGTGTAGAATCTTTAGATATTGATTCACTTATGGTAGTGCTTGTTGGACAAACATAAGATTCAAAAGATTCAACTCCAAGTTGGCTGACATAATTAGTGTTAAAAACAAGGAAACAAATGGTATCTCCTAGCACCTTCAATTTTGGTCTATTAGAGGTATTCAAATGACTAGAGACATGCCCCATGACCATATCCAAAATATCATATGATTTAATAGGGAAAATATATGTGGAGATATAATTTTTCCCAACATTAAAACAAAACAAAAAATTAGAGGTGGGGGATTATTATATATCTAAATTTCACCTAGGTCATTCGACAAGAGAAGGGATGAAGCATGATATTCAGTCAATTTATTATCTCTTTCTGAGAAAATGGGTAGTGATAAGTTCATTAAAGATGAACCAAAAAATAAAGTTGAGAAGTTTAGAGATGACTTGAGAAATTTAATAGAGTCAATAGCTTTTAATATTATTAAATATAATCATTTAATAAAAATTAAGTAATGCGTGAACTCATAAAAGGAATAATGAATATTTAAAACATGGTTATAATAGACTTTACAATGCGGTAGAACAAGGGCCCGATCTAAACATAGTTGAACATTAAAATATGAAGAAGGAAATATATGCAAGATGAAGGACATGACAATTGTATAGTAAATCAAAAGTCAATAGGGATACAAATGGTTTCTGAGATCATTTTATTTTTTTTGCGCTATATAATACTAACAATATTACCTAATGAAAAGAACCAAATGTAACAAAAATGTTTCCTAGTATTTAGTGTCATGACAAGGACTAATAAGGAAATAATGTCATAAATCTTATACATCAGGATATCCACATGTTTGAGCAAATTGATCAAATTGTTTTAAAAATACATGTTGCATGATCAAATGCATATTATTTTAATGATGTATAAGAATAAACTAAACTTTTAGAGGCCATGAATTTTGATCCATAGCTCCATTTGAACCCATCTTCATGCCAAAATGACCATCTCAAGAATTTCAATGTAGCCATAACCTGGCCTATCCAATTAGAGATGGTTTTAATTTTTTGGAGGTCTTACATGGCCATCTGAGGGTATGAAATTGTATTTAAATATTTTATTGACATTTTTCTAAATTTCTAAATTGTATATTTTTGTAAGCAAACTTAAAATTCAATTCATATTTTTCCAATGGGTTACTTTGAGTGTTTAATTTATTTTTTGAGATTTTTTAGATATGCATGCAAAAATTAATGAAAATAGAAGATGCTGAAAATAGGAGGTAGATATTTAATTATTTTTAAAGTTATGAATTTTGCATGTCAACTTTAGTTATGAGTCAAGGCTTATTTATTCATGGTTTGTAATTATTTGAATCTTTTAATATAAATCAATACAGGTGATTATTTTAGAAGTTTTCATTATTAGTATTTTATTATGTTGATATCAATTGGGTTCATTATTTGGTATCAGAGTAAGTTCAAATATTGGAGGCATAAGAAATGGTGAGAGGATGATGCATAATCACTTACATGAATTAGAATATGAAAGATTTTTTGGGTTAAGTATAACAAATAACCAAGATTGTTGTAAATAAGAAACAAAGGAGAGTAAAACATGATGTCCAAGATGACAAAGATCATTCAAAGTAAATTTTTTAAGAGGAGTGATAGTAATAACTACCATCAAAGGAAGAGAGGATGGTTATAATTTTTTAAAGAAGGAAAAAATGAATCAAGTTTGATAATCCTTATTATAGATGATTTTTAAAATCATAGAAGTTGATAGATTTGATGAACATCATGGAAATGTTGTTTGAATGGATAACTAAGAGAGAGGATATGTGCATACTCTAAATTGAAGGGTCATGAAATGATTTGGTGGGATCACATACAAAAATAAAGACAAAAGAAAATTAAATGGAAGATCAATCTGTGGAGAAAGATGGAGAGGAAGATAAGGGAGAAATTTCTTCTTGTGGATTATACGTAAATGTTATACAAAAGATTCCAAAATTTTTTAATTAAAAGGAAAACAATATATAATAGTATAAATATGAGTTTTCAAGATTTCCATATGTGTAGATCATGATGAAACATAAAAACATATGCCTACTAGGAATGTAACTGGTTTAAATATTTGTATTTAATATTAATTAAGCATGCATATGATACTTTTCATGGTAGAAGCTTATTAATTAGCTTTTAAGGTAGAAGCAAAAGAAAAAAGACAAAACTTCATAAGAATATCTACCAAACCAAGAAGAGTACAATCCCATACAATAAGGGGATCAATTGGATTTAATACAACTAGTGGTGGGGTTCATACCACTATAGGTAAATCATCATGTGGTGCAAAAATATAATAGACAAGGGTTTGAATACCAACAAAGAGGAAGAGGATTTTAAAGAGGATGGTTTCCAAATTAGTCAAGATATTATGTTTGTTACAGATATGGAGAAGAAGTCCATAAAGAATTTTAGTTTCCACACTACCAATATCAAGAAAGGAGGTAAGAGGATCAACTAGGAGTGAATTTATTTTAATCTAAAAGAGAAGATTAAAATAATAATGTTGCAATGATAGATATTGGAAAAAATATCATGATGAGAATAACAATTATTGCTCCCAAGAAAGAACATGTGAAGAATAAATAAGGTAGCGATCCCTGGTTGTGATTAAATATCTTTCAAACAAGGTATACTTGAAGAGGTAAGACGTGAAAAGTAATAATAGATGGTGGTAGTTGTGAAAATATGGTTTTTAAAGAAAGGATTGAGAAACTAGGTTTGTAGTGTCGAAAACATCCCAATCCTCATCAATTTTCATGGTTTAAGAAAGGGAATAATTTTACATTACATAAAATATGCTCAATCAATTTTTTTCTAGGTAAAACCTATAAGGATGAGATATTTTGTGATGTTATACCATTGCATGCATGGCATGTGTTATCAGAAAGACCATGCTAGTTTGATATAAAAATAATTCATAATGTATCAAATAACATATATTTATGGAAAGTTGGTATGAAGATAGTTTTTCACTGCTTAAGGAAGATGAGTAGGATGAAATCATGATAACTAAAATATAATTTATCAAAGATATTAAGATGATAGGTTGTTATTATGCATTAGTATCAAAGAAAGAAGACATAAAAGATATGCAAGTACATGTACAAGAAGTAATAGTGTTGAAAACATATGTATATGTTATACTTGATGATTTACCAGATTGTTTATAATGAAAGAGACATACTCAAAATCATATTTATTTGATTCTAGGATAAGATTTACTCAATTAGTTAGTTTATAGGATGAGTGCAAAAAAAACGCAAAATTGAAAAAGAAGGCTATTGAATTGGTGAGGAAGGGTGTAGTAAGGGAGAACATGAGTCCATGTACCACCACAACATCACTAACTCAAAATAAATATGGAGGGTGGAGGATGTGTGTGGATAGTAGAATAATAATTAAAATTATAGTCAAGTATAGATTTTTTATACCTTATTTAGATGATATGATGGATGCTCTTGTAGGAGTAAAATATTTTACCAAAAATAAACTGAGTGGATACTATCAGGTTCTAATTTTGTGAATGACATAAATGGAAAACAACATTCAAGACTAGATATGGTTTATATGATTAGATGGTGATACCATTTGAGTTATCTAATCACCCAACACAATTATGATGATGATGAACACAATGATATGAGAATATAGTGATAAGTTTGTGGTGGTGTATTTTGATAATATTTTAATATTAAGTAAGACTAAATAATAACACATACATCATTTGAGAAATGTATTAGAATTTTTAAAAAAGTGGAGGTTTACGTAAAATAATATGGTATTTTTAGGATTTTTGGTTTTACTAGATAGTGTAAGAGTGGATGAGGAAAAATTAAGGGAAATTTTTGAGTGGCCTATCCCTATGATCATAATGGAGGTATGAATATTTCACGGTTTGTCAAATTTTTATAGAGAGTTCGTTAATAACTTTAGTAGTCTTGTTACCAATAAAAAATTATATCATAAATAGGAATTGAATGGACAAGGGCATCAATAGAAAGTTTTGGGTTGTTGAAGAAATAATTTTAGAAAAAACTATTTTAACATTACCAAATTTTATAGAACTATTTGAGGATGATTGTGGTGCTTCATTTGAGGGAATTAGTGTTGTGTTTAGTTAATAAAGAAAGCATACTCTACATATGATGTTGAATTTTATGGCATTGTAAAAGCTTTAGGACATTGGCGGTATTACCTCATGTCTAAGGAGTTTATTATATTTATTGATCATAAATATTTGAAGTATGTGAACACTAAGAAGAATTTAAATAATAGGCATAAAAAATGGGTGTATTTCTTCTAGGGTTATACTTTTGTGTTGAAACACAAATTGGTAAAACAAAATCAAGTAGTTGATGTTTTGAGTAGGTGAATGGGGTTTATAACTATTATGATTACTAAAGGAGTTGGATTTGAATTTATTAAATAACCATATGTTACTAATATATATTTTGTGAAGATATCTAAATAATACAATAATCCATTAACGTCTGATACAATTAACATTTAAAAAAATTATCTTATGTAGGTTATCTCTTCAAAGAAAAATAATTATTTATTCCAATTGGGTATCTAAAAGAAAATTTTATAAGAGAATTGCATAATGGTAGTTTAGATTGACATTTTGGTAAGACAAAGAAAATATATTTGGTATATGATAAGCATTTTTGGCCAAATATGAAGAGAGATGTTACAAGATATATTATAAGATGCAAAATATTTCAGGTTTTAAAAAAACATGCATAAAATATAGGTTTGTACATACTTTATTGGTTCCAAGAGTACCATTGATAAATTTGATTTTGAATTTTGTGTTGCGATTACCAAACACATAGATATTGAATGATTAAATTTTTTTTTTGGTATAGACAGGTTCTCTAAGATGGTTCATTTTATTGAATGTAAGAAAACTAATGATGCTACTAGAGTTGCATAACTATTTTTTAACAATATTATGAGATTCCATGATGTTCTAAAAACCATTACATTAGATAAGGACATGAAATTTATAAGTCATTTTTAAAAGACATTATGGAGTAGTAAAAGGAATAAGATACAATTCAAAAGTGCATATAACTCAAATATATGGACAAATAAAAGTTGTAAATAGGAGCTTGGAAAATTTATTGAGATGCATAGTTGGAGAGAAGCCCAGGAAATAAGATATAGCTTTACCATAAGTTGAGTTTTCATATAATTGTTCAATGAATAGATCAAAATGAAAATTATTTTTTAAGATTATTTATGGGATAATACTACAATTTTTTTATATTTGGTATAGTTTTTAGTTATTGAATGAGTTAGTTATAATGCAGAAGTATTTGTAGAACATATACAACAATTACAAGAAGTAAGAATAAAGTTACAAGAAAATAATGAGAAGTATAAAGTAAAAACAAATGCAAAAATAAGGTAAAAATGGTTTAATAATGATATTTAGTTATTTTTTAGTTGCAAAAAGAGATATCTTTGAAAGGCACATATACCAAGTTGAAGTATAAGAAAATTGAACCATGCAAAATTGTGAAGAAAAACAATGATAATGCTTATAAGGTTAATTTAACACATAATTTTTATATCTCTAAAATATATAATGTTTCAAATTTATATTATTTTTATGGATAAGATGGTTAAGGTAAAGAATATGAAGTATATTGGAAGTAACATGTGCCAAAAAAGAAGAAATAAAAGATTGTGTAAGTTATAGATAACAAGACAATAAACACAGGACAAGGAAGTTATGACAAGTATTTATCTTAGTGGATGCCAAAATCTCTAGATAAAGTGAATGCACATTTTTGTGATAGGAACAAGATAAACATGTACACAACACAATAGCCACAATAAAATGAAATCACATACATGATAATATTGAATAAACAAGATAAGAACCAAAACCAATCTTCTATAGAACAATAGCTTAACAAGAGATATGTAAATATAGTATTGCATGAGTAACTCCCACAAAAAAGACAATCAGAGACCGAAAATATAAGAATAACTCTCATACCCAAAATAACATTTCATTAAAGTTACTTCCTATTCATATGTTCAAAATGTAACTCTAAGTACATCTTAAAAAGCTTATCCAAAAAAAAAAGAAAAATACAATAGAGGTAAAATTTCCCATGATAAATAAATAAATATGGGAAAAAATAGAACCCCTACTTTAATACCCCTCCATAAGCAAAGAATAGGTGGGTAATGTAAAAAATGGGTCCTAAAAGCTAGGACTAATCAGGTATGTAATATAAATCAATCTCTCATAAAGTAGACAAAGGGAAAAAAACCCATAGGAAAAACACCCCCCCAAAAAAGAGGGACATAGAAGTACTAAATAGGGTATATGGCTCCTTGATGACGATGCTACTATTAACGCAGATCACACCACAAGAAGAGCTTGTAGATGAATGAACTTGATCTTAGTTAAGGATTTGGTAAATATAATTGCAACCTGCTCTGAAGACTATAAAAATATTGAGTTGAGGACATAACCATGATTAATATCTCAATTAAAATGCATGTGAATTTATATGTGTTTAGTTTGCTAGTGTTGAATTGGATTCATGCATATTTTAATGGTACTCCAACTATCATAATAGATTATGATGGGTTGCTTAAAAACAATGCCTAACTCAAATACAATCCCCTAAAATGAAATACCCTCATTAAATATATTACTAAGTCTCCTATAATCTAGCTCTATGGATGATATAATATTAGTATTTTTCTTATTTCTAATCTAATTGATAAGACCAAAACCCAAAGAAAAGCTATAACTAGAAGTGGTCTTTTGATTTTGAGTATTGTCAACCTAATCTAAATCTATAAAATGAACCATGTCAACCTTTGTTACAAATGTATATTTAATCTCAAACATATAAGACCCATGAATGTAGTCGACTATCTGCTTTACCGATTTCTAGTATAGATCATGGGGATCACAGATGAATCATGAAATAATGTATACTATATATGAAATATCATACTTGGTATCGATAAGATAAATAAGGCTATGAATAATCAATTCATAATCATTAGTATCAGTCAATGGTGTAAAATAGTCACCCTTAAGTTTGAATCCTGATATAATGGGAGTCAAACATGGCTTACAATCAGCGATGTGAAATTGAGCCAAAAACTATCCATAGTATACTTGGGCTATGCAAGTGAAATCCCAAAATTAGACTGTGAAATCTTAATGCCAAGGAATTAATGTAGAAGACCCAAGTATGTCATGTAGAATTTTATTCATTTCTAAAATAGATGATGAACTCTCAATGATCAAATGATCATAAATATAAATGACTATTAATATTAAATAATTATCCTACCATAAAATTTATACATTGGGGTCTGAATAACAACTGGTGAAACTTGAAGTAAGGGGGAAGGAATCCATCTTCATGTACCGACACTAAGGGTCCTATTTTAGTCCAAATATGGATTTATTATGTCAATAAACTAGGAATGAATCTTTAATAAAATAGGTGGCTACTCCATGTAGATCTGCTCTTAAGGTATCCATGAAAAAAAAACTATTCACGTCTATCTAGTGCACATACTAACCATGTGTTGAAAATATAGCTAGTGTGAGTCAAATATTACTCATATTTATAATAGGGGTAGAGGTATTTAAGTAGTCAATGTCAAATATATATTAAAATCCATTAGTTTCCAAGCACACCTTATAATTATCAACCAATTGATCTGCTACATACTTGGTCTGATATATCCACCTACATTAAACCATATTATTTCCCTTAAGAAGTGAAGTCAAATACCAAGTGTAATTTCTTTTTATCAAGAATATTATTATTTCATATCACTGTCCCTCTCAGGTATGCGTAAATCATATTAAATTATCTATGGATTTTGAACTCAAGTAAAGAAACCATGTGGATCAGTTTGATAGTCTTCCTAAGTACATCTATCATTTACTGGATCCCTTACATGTTCTTTCATTTTGAAGTGTCTTTCTGGTGCAAAGGGGCCCAGATGTGTATACAAAATACTTCCCATCACTACCCTCACTATAATAAGAATAATAAGACCCTAGTTTAGGAACTTTCTCTTGATGACCTAAGTCATAAGAATAATCATCAACTCTAACTGAATCTAATGAATGATAATAAGTGTCCAGTGTTGAGTCTTTGGAACACTTTTGAATGTGAACAGTTATCTCTATGAACAACTCATATTTGGTTATATGTATAAGGTGGTAACCCTTAACACCATTTGGATAACCTATAAACATAAATGGTTGGATTGATATTCCATAACATTGCAAATATTCTTTGATATACATGTCATAACTAGAGACATAAAAACCCCAAGGTGATCAACATCAAGTTTCTTTCCATGCCAACATTCAAAGGGTGTTATGTTTTTCAAATATTTATGGGGAACCCAATTCTAAATATAACATGTAATTTTTATGGCTTTAGCCTAATACTAAGGTTCAAAGGACTTTTATGCAACCATACAACTAGCCATCTTTTTTAAGGACTAATTTTTTCAATATGTAACTCCATTATATGAAAGACTGTAGGTAATTATCAACTACAAAAAATTCCCCTTTATGGTGTAAAAATGATCAAATATTTTTCTTACATATTCACCTCTATTATGAGTGTTAAGAACCTTGATGGATTTATCAGATTGGTTCTCAATAAGTGCCTTGAAGTCTTGACAATCTTGAAATACTTCAGACTTTTGGTTAAGAAAGTAGAACCATGTAATCTTTAGAGATCATCAAAGAAAGTGAGATTTTAGTTAGTCCTTGTAAAATATAGACTAAAAAAAATCCAATATACATCATTTTGTACTAAATCTAATGCTTGTGAAGCCCTCCATGCCTTGCCTTTGTCAAATTTTTCTTTGAGATGATTTCCAAGAGAGCAACCCTCACAAAGTCCATTAGAGAATTGGACTTGAGGCAAGCCTATGAACAACTCATTTTTTCTAAGCTGTTCAAGGCAGTAGTAGTTAGGGTGGAAAAAATGCTCAAGCCATAATTTTATCAATCTATTTGAATAAGTTACCAATATTTTTGGATAAGAATCAAGTACAAAATATGAGGTGTATAACCTAGATTAGTGATATACCCTACTCACAGCCACTATATAATCACTATGAAACTCTATAATGATAATTGAACCTTATAATAACTCAACCTTCATGATTTACTTGATATGAGTGATTTTAAACATTAATATAATATTTTTTTAAAGAGATGAGACATAGAACATTATTGAATGTTCCTCCTTCTATTTTTACTGACCTTCTCCCTATAATGGGTATGAAAGTGTCATTGTTTATATTTTTGTGCCAAAAATATAAAAAAACTTTGTAACCCAAGGAAGACCCATATTTTTTGTGAAAACATAATTAAAAGTATCTAATAAATGTTTTCCAATATACCTATAAAAAACTAGAGATTTTTGTGCAATTTTTAAGTTTTCAAAGTTCACCCAGACCTTCACTTCCAACATACACATTTCCTATTAGAAATCATATTTTAATTTGCAAAATGCAATCAGAACCTTGATTTTTGATCTTACTAGGACTAGTGATAATCAAAACTATGGTTAAACTTTGTAACTTTACAAAGTTGCAAAGTGAATCTGAGCTTTGATTTCTACCATTAATCGTTACCACACAAAATTTTTAAGTTTAGTTAAAATTTACAAATTTTAAAAGTTTCAAATTGCATATGAAACCCTGCCTTTCAACTTTCATACCCACCCATTGGGAATCATAATTTTTTATACACTTTTCAACATTACAAAGTTGTAAAGTGTAACTAGATTTCCAATACCCACTTCCATGGGAACCATCTACTGTGCAAAAATCAATGATAAAAATATGAAATATAATTTTGTAACTTAAAAAATTTCATTATGAATTTGAAACCTCACTACCTAAATATTTATCCAAACACTTCCATGTTTAGAATTTATTGCATGTTTTATTAATAAAATTTGGTATTTTTACATCATTGTTAACATTTACAAATCGAAGCCAAATCTCTGCTACCAAGAAAACCTATTACCTTGATCTCCAAGACACACAACATAATCATTGACCTTGTTGAACAAACAACACTAGAGCCATGCATAAAATATACCATTTCCATCCCATATGCACATAAATATGGTATTTATCTACAACACCGTTCATTTCCTTTAATCCCTACATTTTATTTTTCTCTACAAGCTTAGGATTTTCTAACAACTTTTAGGTTTTTATCTTTTATCTTCAAAATTGTGAAAAAGTATTACCATCGATAGTATTGTTTGTATTTTCCTATTCTCCTCATTCACATATAGTTAGTCCCTATTATTCTTCACATTTTTTCCAAATAAATCTAGGGTTTATGTCATATTATTAAAATCTAGAATATTCCCATATGATCTCCTACACAACTTTTAGTGAAAATCCCTCTTGATTTTGTAGTATCAAACCCCACATATATTATAATTATGAAAACTCATAGAAGCCCTGATGGAGATTCCCCTTGTTCAAACAACTTTGAGTTCCCATTTGAAGTTTGACTTGCCTCTACAGACCAATTTTCCTATTGGACATTTCATCGATATTTCCAAGTGTAATTACAAGTTAAAAAATAATCAAAAATTTTGATCAGATTTTATAGTTGGAATTACACATTATATATCTACTAGAATTTTTAACTACAATTACAAGTTAAAACACTACCAAGTTCAAAGTGAAAGAATAACATGTAATAAAAATTCTAAAACATGACCAAATTTGTAATGATTTTCCCACACCAATTTTCCAAGAATACATGTTTAGAAAGGAGATGAAATTCAATTCAAATTGACCTAGTTTCAAATTCATCCTAGATTAAAATTCTAATGAGATTCACCAACACACATATAGGTGACACAAGCCTAGTATATTTTTAGAAGAGTAAAGGAAAAATTCAAGATTGATTGGATTCAGAGTATCCATGATATTGGTTTTACCAAGGCTAAAACCTACTAAATCAACACAAATCCTTGAGATTGTGATAACCATGGAAAAATAATATGATGCTGAGAAGAGGGAAGTAGTGAATGACAAAGGAGAGAAGATTCTAAATCTAGACCTTGATTTGATTCATACCATATTCCTAATCCTAAAATATGAAAGTATATAGATATATCTCTTAACTCCTCCAAAAAGTTCTATCACATAATAATCTAGCTAGAGTATAGGATTTAAACAAATAGTGGATAAAAACCCATAGACCTATAGCCGCAAGAACTCCTAAGACCTTGGATAGGATATAATTCAAGGATTAATTATGAGACATCATTATACTACTACATAGAGTTATTACGAATCTAAACACAAAGAATTATCATGATTGGATGTACTAGTATGTCTGGGTAATACATGAAAATAAGTAATATATCCACTAGGCCTAGTTGATTAGTGATTCCATTCATAAATAACTAATGGAGATCCAAAGTACAAAAAAATGTTATATGACTTCATACCTTGTCTATATCTTAGCAAAAGGGAGGGCATTCATGATCTCACCTTTCACGTAAGCAAATGATAATTTAGAAGGGTCATTAATGCTTTTGTATACTACATCGTAAACATATTTAAAAAAGAACAAGGGAGGAGAAGATTTCTTGATGTTACAACAAAAGAAATTGGGACATGGGGGTCATATTTCATTTAGTTCCCAACATATTCATATATCAGGGTGGGTGGTTTTAGCTTTCGTCCTTATACCCTCCCTCGATGTGTAAGTGACAAATGGGCCCTAATGAAACTTATGAGATAACTTGTGAAAACCAATTTTTTTTATAAAACATGCATAAAGATAGGGATTCAATTCCCTATCAACATAAGGAGATATACTTTCCCTTCCCTATCCAATCTCAAATGTGAGGATGCAAAGATGAGTCAAATGACCTTGATAGCTCTCAATATAAGGCCATTATATGATGTGCTTGGATATGTTACCAATATAGTGGTTGTGACATATTACCATATTAATTTTTATGAATATTATTGGGAAGATATGAAAGATGAAGATGAAGTTAGGTTAAGATATTTTTCTAAGATGACCCTAGAATAAATCAAAACCTATAACATGGAACGAGTCCTTGGAGATTTGAAAGATGATGAGATGCTAGTAGATAAGGTGTACTATGACAATAAAATCTATCTACAACCTCTTCCTTCTGTTAAGTAGTCTACACCTATATCCTTCTCCTTGATGGATAGAACTACCCATGTTATAAACATAAAAATAAACTAGTTAAGGAGGAAGGGGGTTAAAATAACTAAAGAGACCCTAAGTATTATAGATAGGTTGATAAAAGTGAAGGATAAGGATGTATTTGAAACATTAGAATAGGGTTTCAATAGTGTAACACATGTAAATTATGTGGTAGGGATAAGTGTATCATATAAGTGAAAGTATAAGTAAAATGAAAAAAGGGCTTCTTGTAGTAACTAAGAAACAACATCCCAACTGATGGATCAACCACTATCACTTTCTACATAGGACATAGTTACTACTAAACCAACATAAGTAATCCCTAATCCTTTATCTACTACTCAACCAACCATAATATTCCCTCCTCCTATCTCTACCACCTAGTTATCACAAGTAATTACCCCTCCTGCTTCCATCATCTCACTAGTACATGTAATTACACCTTTATATGACCCATCTATACAAGTGAATCCTTTAGAAATAACCCAATCAATATAGTTGGATAATCAAACTACAATTTCATCTCCCTCTTATGAAATCAATTACACCTCATCCCTAGATATACACTACCAATACATTAATGACTAATACCACCCAATAGTACATGGTTGTAAACTCAATCATTATAACTACAATCCTATTCAACATCCCAACCATTGGGACATATACAAATTCATTTTCAAATAAAATCACACTCCCATTTAATTTAATCTATGTGTTCCCACTATGCTTATTGAATCATTTTTTACCTTATATTCCACCCTTCCATAAGTTCTTATGTTCTAACCACACATGCCTACCTTTCCAGGAGTGTCAGTTACAAATTCCACACCCCTAGTAATCATATTGACATCCACTTCACTCATTAATGTACCCATTTATTATAATCTCACAATAACTCAATCCCCTAACAAGGAGGTGGAAATAGATGGACCTATTGATATCATTGTGGATATTGAACCCATAAATGGGGAAGAGATAGTTGAATCATAAGCTGAAGATTTAGTGGAAATATCAATGATAGTTATGACACTTGTCATGATAAATGCCTACGTATAATATGTTGGAATCAAAATTATTGAGAGGGGGAGAGTGATTAAATCTTTTAATCCTTTCCTATCAATTTCATGTAAACATTCATGAACTAATCAAATAAACATATAGATTTAGTAAGCATAAACACCAATCCACTAGAGCGTGAAACACAAGGACACATCACATATGTGGTAAAGAATCAAGGGGATGAAAACCCCTTTATATATACTAATTTAATACATTACTATATTAAAATTACCAACTTTAGTTAAACACCAACTTCACATGGAGCACCAATCCCAACTAACTAATCACCAACTCAACTAACCTTAACAAGTACCCACTTGTAAGGAGGAACCAACCCTCTAGATGAATCAACACCAAATCAACCACATAATTGAATTTATAACCTTCATAAAAACTTATTTATCATATAATATATGATGATCTCCTTATTCAAAAATTAACACACTTCTATCATTCTCAAACTAGCCTTAAGGCTTTTTTACTCAACTAGCCCTTTTCTTTACTTGATTATGTCATATATCCTTGATTCTCATCCATAGAACTTCTATAAAATGTTCATCACTAATATATATGTATATATACTAATTTTATGGTATAAAATAGTTTATTATTCTCATTAAAGTGTTATCTTATTCACTTCGCTCTTTGTCACACACATATGCCTATAACTACCTTGTATTTATATAAGTCTCTTGTTCACATCCTTCTTAGTCATCCAAACACCCTTAACATCTTATTTAAGAGACAAAATAGATATTATGACTTCTCAAAAACATGTATCAAATTTTACTTGAGTCCCTTTAGGTTTGACCTACCTCAATTAGGCCTTATTTAATCTTTAGGTCTCATGGAGAACTAGTCCCATTATGTCTACTTACGACACATTATACTTTACCTTCCTTGAAACATATTTGAACACCTAAAACGGTAGGAAATCATCATATTAAACTAAAATATACCCTTAATTATCTCATATAGGATTCATAACACATTTTATCTCTAACCACCACTTGAAGCAGACCATTTTTACTGTTCATAATTAGGCTTATGCATACCCAAATAGTTCGTCTTCGACAATTTAAGCATAAACATAATTTTAAAAAAAAAATGTAAAAATTATATATATATATATATAGAAGATACATGATTTTAGGTTCATATCCATGTGAATTATAATTCACAACTTAGGTCAAAATGAATCAAACCCTTCACTATAATTAGCTCACTTAGGACTATCAACTAGCCTTAAAAAGTCATGGAAAGTTGAACTTATGTCAACTAGAAGAACACACTTAATGACATTCAATGAATAAATACAATCCTAAACATCATAATAACAAATTAATATAAAATTATCATCATATATAATGGAAACTATTGGTCTTGCAGACTAATTTGTTGACATTCTCTCTCTCAAACCTTACCCATCTAGACAAGCCAATTTGGCTTCAATGTCTCAGCCTCTTACACTAACTTCCAATATTATTAAAATTAGGTATGGGATATATAATCCTAAAATATAAATTAGCTATGCATTATATATATGAAATAATGGCATAGAGTCTCAAAATCATCATTGTAACTTGCTTACCCATAATTGCCAGTTTGCCTTAAGGCACAATCATGATGAAAATGAATTTCAACACTCATATGACTACTTTCAAAGACTTTAAATACATTTGGATGATATTATGATATCATTAAACAAATATTAGATAGAAATATAACATGGTCATATGGAAATATTTATCTTTCAAACTAATCTCATAACCTTACACCTTCACTATCTCATCTGGACTAGATATGACAACTTATGAGCAACATTTTCATCATATCCACTGACCTCAAAAACATATACACAAAATCAACATGTATTAAATTTATTTAAAAACATATATATGCATTTTGATTCATCCCTAATACATTATAAAACAATTGTTATCACCTTCGCATTTTTGTCCAGGTTTCTTATTATTTGCATCATTAGCCCTATTAGTGAATGGTCAACTTGTATGACCATTTTAGCACACATGAAGGATATATCCTGATCAGAAACCACCATGGATATAAAATACAACTATAAATATTCTCCATCTAATTACTTTAATACTTTGACTTGATCAACTTTGATAGCTACACCAACTCTCCAAAAAATAAGGCATTTCATATAGGTTCCACTCACTCACCTGATAAATCAATCACACTTGGAGGTGGTTTGGAGAATTAAATACAACATAAAATCAATTTAATATCAATACCAATCCATTATGATAAATTTAAACAACTTATTTCATATTAGATCACTATTAGGGTTCTTTCGGGGTTTAAACCATATTCCATTCTTAACAACCATTCATAAAGCATAGCCCATTAATACAAAAACTAATGCCTACAATTTTGGTCTAGGAACATTATACATCTACCATTAATATTTTAGGTTCTCATTATGAGGTTACATGTGCTAATTAAAACTTGAAAGATATTCTTGGGGTGAGAACACTTCATTATGTGTGCATGAGAGACGTCAAAACACTTTTTCTTGCATTAACCTTCAAATATTAATTTGAAACTTGGTTAACATACTTGGAACAACATGAAAAACTTATGATAAGGCTCAAATTATAACACTTTCCTTGGAAATTGATATTGATATCCCATATGGACATACTCTCTCTCTCTCTCTCTCTCTCTCTCTCTCTCTCTCTCTCTCTCTCTCTCTCTCTCTCTCTCTCTCTCTCTCTCTCTCTCTCTCTCTCTCTCTCTCTCTCTCTCTCTCTCTCTCTCTCTGTGTGTGTGTGTGTGTGTGTGTGTGTGTGTGTGTGTTCTCTTATTCTCTTAGACCTTAAACTATGGATCATGTTGGGATTAAAATTTGAAATTGATGCTTCTTTCCATGCACTTTACACATCATTATAAAACTCAAGAAACCTCTCATTCTCAAATACTTCTTTACATCCTTCTTAGGCCTTGAGAATAGATCATGATGCCTCATTAGGTCAGGGATGGTGTAGAACTAGTCTAGCTATAGAGTTGGAATTACGGTCTTACCCCTGTAGGATCACCTTGAAAGTATCCTAATTTCTTAAATGACATATATGCATTCTTTATAAACAATCTCACTAGGCCACCAAGATCATACCTTTCCACAAGATCTATTCATGTTTCAACTAATGTCATGACTAGGATTATCAAGTACTTGAATCTCAACAACTTACCCTGAAACACTCCTTGATAATTATACACCTTGATATTATGCCTTCCATGAAATTTCATACCTCTTCATGCATACAATGCACATGCACATGATATGACTATGTTTTTTATGAATAAGCTCTTAAATATACCTTGTACTCAAGGATTTGTACTCAAAATATACTTACCTTGAACTAAAACATGACATCAACCTTAAAAGAATAATTAGGTTTCATTAAAATTTTGTATGAATAGAGAGACATTAGTTTTCCTTCAAATTATCTCTTATCACATGGATTCCTTATTTTATTAGGCACATAAGCTCATATCTTATAGACTACTCACAATGCATCTTGACCGGATGCACCTTGACATCAAATAGCATTAACCTTAACATCAATGAAAACACTTCTCAATAAAATCATCATTTGTCTTTGATGGAAAAACATTCATCAATCTAATCACTCTCATATCCCTTATTGAACTTTCTACGCCTTTGACATTAATGAGAAAGGTCTTCCAAAATTGTGATCTAGAATCACACCTCATTTGCAAAAAAGATCAACATATAAAATATAAGTCATTAAGGCAACATGATACCTCTTACTTCATCCATACCTCCTTCAAATGAACTTATATAATAGACCACTTATTAACATAGATGAAGCTCAATTAGAAACATGAATAACTCTCCCTTAAACCAAGCATCTAACATGCTTCTATTAACTGAATAGTGTCTCCATGAAGCTTAATTGAGTCACCTATTTCCATATAATAATAAAACACAATTTTAGTATATTTCTAGATCTCCATGTTATCACAAGACTAAATATCCTTTAGTACTATTTTAGGATTTATTGGAAATGTAGGCTTGGCCTATTCATGAACTGTTTGATGATCTATATGAGCTAATAATAGACATTCCTTACTTGATTTCACATCTAAAGTATGTTATATCACAACAAATAATCCTCTTGAGCTTGTAGAATTATCATGTCTCATATTTAGTATATTTGGTTTCTATACATTAATTTGCTTTCTTTCTTGCACTCTAGAGCTTTTAAACCTCTTATTTTGACTTGATGACCTTCTAACTATGTCAAAAAATAACCTTTCAATGTGTCCTACATGGTGATAATTATATCAAATCACCTTATACATAACATTTGACTGATACAAGCTATGAGTCCTTCCATGGTCCCATGATTACTAATTCTAGGAGGTCTCTCTTACTATATGACCAAACTAACTACTTACAACATGGTAACCATTAAATAAGCTAGCATACTTCATAGTATTAGGTTGTTTGATAAGTTTTTTAATATTAACCTTCTTGTATTTAATATCCTTATATTTAAATGGATTTTCCTCCTTTTGTTCTTCTTCTAAACCAAGTCCCATTTTATCACTTATAGATTTTTGATTACTCAAGATATCATCTAGAGCCTCAGTGATATTTTCAAAATTCATAAAGGTCTTCACCTTGTTAGATGATTGATACAACTCAAATTTCAAGGATTCTAGTTAAGTTTCATACCTGGTGCATTATCCTTCTTTAGCCCTTAGTTTTATATTGACTATCTCCATCTTTGCTTCAATTTCATTGATGATCTCATAGTACTCTTTGTAAGTGTAAATCATTCTCTCCCAAAACAAGACAATTTGCTCCTCATAGTCCTTAACTAATGATCTTAGTTTATGATTATTCCTTATTTATAACTTCAACTCCACTAGGGAACTTATCAATTCTGCCTCAAGGTTCAATTTAACTTCTTGATCTGATTCTTCATCAACCATAACGCCTTTCCCATTTGAGCAACCCTCATTGTCTTATTATAAGGCCATGAATAAGTTTCATTATTGTCATGTTCAAGTTCATTGTTTTTATCATCACTATCATATGTAATTGAGTCACTTACATCAAATGAGTTATCTTATTTGGTATAGAATGTTTTCTTGTTATTGAATGACCCTTTATTACTTTCATATTTTTTGAACTCCTTCTTGTTCTTTTTAGACTTATAGACTTTCATATCATCTCCATAATGTTCATCATTTTATTCATCATGCTCAGTCTTAACCTTATTAGGACACTTAAATGAAAAGTGACCAATATTAACACATTTAAAACATTTGAAGCGTAGCTTTCATTTGTACTTACCTGATCTAAACCTTAATTTCCTAGCAAACATAGCTATGATTTCATCATCATCAACATATTAACATACCTCATCTTTGACCTTCCTAGTTTTTGACTTCTTATCAAATTTTAAACTTTCTTCCTTCATGGGAGGTTTTAATTCATTTATTTTCATCTCATAGTTAGTCAAGATGACATGAAGCCCATCCATTTCAAGCTTATCCAAATATTTCATCTCTTCCACTATAGACACCTTAGATTCAATCTTAGGAGTTAGTGGTGTCAAAACATTTTGAACAACTATAGTTTAATTCACTTCTTCTCATAATCCTCTATTGACATTGATATGTTCATCAACATTAAACATGTAATATGTAATTGTTTAATCTTTATTCATCCTCAAACATTTAAACTATCTTCTGTGGATCTGTAACTTGGCCATCTTCACGTTGGTGTCTCCTTGATAGATAGTCTTCAATTTTTACCATATCTCTTTGAATAATACACACTACATAACCTTAACAATATATAATTATGATAGACCATAAATAATAGCATTCATTGCCTTGGAGTTATTTTCACTAGGCTTCTTACTTGCTACATCAGTTGGTGGAATAAGAGGAGCACTATAGCCATCCAAAACTAATTGTCAAATATCATGACCTTGATACATCAAAAATGTATTCATATTGATTTTACAAAATTCATAATTATATACATTAAATAATGTATCCTTATTGGTAGAAAAACCATCTTGAGTTTAATTACTATCCATCCTTGCTTGTAGGATCTCATTTAGGAATTTTAGATATCCTTAAAAGGACCATACGCTAATATTAAATGTTGGAATAAAAATTAATGTGATGGGGGGTGGATAAATTATCCTTAAAAACCTTTCCTATAAATTTCAATTAAAAATTCATGAACCAATCAAACAAGCATATAGATCTAACAAGCAAAAACATACATCTACAAGAGTGTGAAACACATGAACACATCACATATGTCGTAAAAAATCAAAGGGAATAAAACCTAATAATATTTAAAAATGGAATATAGTATTATAATAAAAAAACTAACTTTAGTGAATCAAAAAAATCACATGAAGCACCAACCCCAACTAGCTAAGCACCAACTTAGATAAGCTTTAGCAAGTACCTAATTGTAAGGAGGCACCAATCCCCTAGATGACTCAACACCAACTTAGCCACATGATTCTTTTTTCACCCTAATAACACCTTATTTATAATAAAATATATTATTATATCCTTATTTATCTCTTCACACACTTATATCCCTCTGAAATTGGCCTCTAGTCTTTTACACTCAAGTATCCCTTTTCTTGATTTGACTAAGTCATATGACCTTGATACCCACACACAAAATTTCTATCAAATTTTCATCACTGATATATATATCCTATGATTTTATATAATACCTTCTACTCACCAAATTTTTATCTTATTTACTTTCACTCTTTTTCACACACATAGGCCTACAATTACCTTTTATTTATATAAGTCTCTTGTTTACATCCTTCTTGGTCAGCCAAACACCCTTATAATATTAGATTAGACATATAATAGATATTATTAAATATCATAAACTTGGATAAAATTTTATTTTAGTACCTTTAAGTCTAACCTATCTCAGTTTGTCTTTATCTCATCTTTAGGTCTCATGGAGACATAATCCTATTAGGTCTACTTAGGACACACTATACTTTGAATTCCTTGAAACATATTTAAACAACTTAAATGATAGGTAAACATAATACAGAAATATAATATACCCTTTATAATATCATATAGTATTCATAAAACATTTTATCTTCAACCACAACTTGGAGCACACCATTTGTATTGTTCATAATTAGGCTTGTGCATACCCAAAAAGTCTAACTTGAATAACTAAAACATAAACAAGATTTTTCAAAACATGGAAAAACATAAAATGTAAAAAATATACATGAACTTATGGTCATCACAATGTTATTTATACTTCACAAATGAATTCAAAGGGACTCAAACCCTTCACTATAATTAGCCCACTCATAACTGTTGACTAGCCTTAACACACACTCATGGAAACTTGAACTTATGACAGCTTAAGGAACATATTAAGGGAATTAAAATTAATTAATATGATCATAAAAAATACTTAAAATATCATAAATAAAAGTTATCATAATATATAATGGCAACTATTGGTCTTGTAGACCAATTTATTGACCTTCTCTCTCTCAAACCTTACTCAGCCAAACAAGCCAACTTGGCTTCAATGTTTCAACCTATTAAACTAACTTCCAAGATTTTGAAAATCATTAATATGACATATAAGTCCAAAATAATAATATAATGTGATTTATATAAACAAAATCATGGAATAGATTCTCAAACACATCACTCTAACTTACTTACCTAGAACTGCCAATTTGCCCTAAAGCACAATCATGGTGAAAATTACCTTTAATACCTTTATGACAAATTTTAGAGGCATTAAATGAATTTGGATGATATTGATATATAATTAAAAAAATATAAAATATAAATATAACATTTTAATATATTAATATTTTCCTTTTAGACCAATCTCATAACCTTACACCCTCATTGTCTCATCTGCACTAGACAAGTCAAATTATGAGCAACATTTCCTTCATATCCACTGACCTCAAAAAATTATATCCAACATTAAACTATATTAAAATTATTTAGAAACATATAAATGAATTTTTTTTTCATATCTAATCAATGATAACACATCCCTAATCACCTTCTCACTTATATTTGGGTTTCTCACTGTTTACATCATTAATCCTGTCAGCAACTAGTCAACTTATATGACTAGTTTAGCATACTCGATGGATAGATCCTAATAAAAAACTACCATAGACATAAAATAAAATTCTCAAGATTCTCCATCCACTTATTTTCATAATTTAAATTGGTTAATATAACTGTTACAATAATGTTTTGAAAAATAAGACATTTCTTGTAGGTTTCACTCATTCACCTAACAAACCAATCACACTTGGAGGTTCCTAGGAGAGTTTAATACAATCCTCAATTAATTTAAAATCTAAACCAATAAATTTTGAGTACTTTATAATAAATTATTTCATATCATGCCACTATTAGGGTCCTTTGAGGGTTTAAACCATATTCTAGACTTAATGATCATTCATAAAAAATATCCCCTTAATCCAAAAACTAATGCCTAGATCATCTAGGACCTTTTAAAATATACCATTAATAGATTAGGTTCTCATGTAGATGTTACATGTGCTAATTAACACTTGAAATTTCTTCTCGAGTTGATAACCCTTTATTCTATGCACACAAGAGACCTCAAAACACTTTTTCTTGCCTTAGACTTCATATTTTGACCTAAAATTTGGTTAATATACTTGATTTTTTTTTTAACTTTGGTCAATGATCTCATATTCACACTTGCCTTGGAAACTGATCTTGATACCTCATCTATCCATACCCTCTCTCCTTATTCTCTTAGAGCTTGATTTGCATATTATATTAGGCCTAAAATCTGAGATTTAGTATTCTTTCCATGCACTATCCACCTCATTATCAAACTCAAGAAACATCTCTCATGTTAAAATACTAATTTACATCCATAATAGGCATTGACAATAGAGCATGATGTCTTATTAGGTTAGGCCTTATCTATAACTATTTTAGTTGTAGAATTAGACTTAATTTCTTACCTCCATAGTATCACCTTGAAACTATCCTGAGTGATCCAATGCCTCATATTCATGATCAAGAAACTAGCTCACTGGTACATGAATCTCATACCTTCTCATAAGGTCTCTTCATGTTATAACTAGTGTCATGACTTGGCTTCTCAAGCACATGAATGCTGACAACTGACCTTAAAACACTCCTTGAAGCTTATACACCTTTCTCTTGACTTTCATGCAATGTCATAACTCTTCACATACCTATGCATACTTACCATGAACATTCTCATAATATAACTATGCTTTTTAAGACTAGGCTCCTCAAGATACTTTGTACTCAAGGACTAATACTCAAAACATGTTTACCTTGACCTAAAACATGAAATCAACCAAAAAATAATCATTAAGTTGCCTTTAAATTCTCTGTCAACATAGATACACTAGGCTACCTTCAAATTATCTCTTGTCACATGGATTCATTGGCACATTAGGTACACAATCTCATATATCACAGACTACTCACTATGTATCTTCACCAGATGCACTTTAACACCAATGACATCCACCTTGACATCAAATGACATAAAAATTGAAATTAATGACAATACATATTAACAACATATTTAGCTATATATTCAAAAATGGAAGTGACCATTGGAGCAACATAGGATTCATAGGTTGGCATTCCAATTTGGCTGACAAAATCAATGTCAAATAAAAGTAAATAAATGGTATAACATATCACCCTAGAACTTGGTCTATTAGAGGTTGAAAAATATCCAAAGAGAGGACCCTTGACCATCTCCAAAATATAATATGATGCAATAGGGGAAAAATATGTGTAAATATTAGTTCCCCCACCAAATAAATAAATGGAAGATTTAGTGATGGGGGATTATCAGATATCTAAAGTGCACCTAGGTCATTCAACAAGATAAGTTATAAATCATGATGTTTAGTCAAGTATAAGATATATTTTTGATAAAATGGATAGTGAAATTATCACTAAAGGTGAACTACACAATAAAGTTGAGCAGTTGACATCTTACTTGAGAAATTTCATAGAGCCAATAGCCTAGCCAACTCAATATATTTCCCAATTCCCTGACAAAACAACATTTGAGGTAAAGATAGAAATTGGTACCATGGGAAGGGATACAAAATACTGGGTTGATGAACTCATCACAAAAGAAAACATAGTAATAGAGCTAGTCATGGACTATTATAAGACCCTAAAGGATGGTTATGCACCTCTGAAGGTAGAGATAAGAAAATATGAGGAACATATTGAAAAATTAAACCTATAATTTTCAAAATTGTAGGTTGTTGACCTGATTGAAACTACCAACCTCTTTTAATAAAATATATTAAATTTTTTTTGGGTCAAGAAGAGATGTAAAGAACAACTAAATTTAGGATCAGGATACACACTGAGCGTATTAATAAGGATAAAAGTACATGTGACAAGGCCACATATATAATTTATGATATCGGGGATTTATTTGTTAAATTATCATGTGATGAAGTAAACCACCAATATCAACCCATTCCTAATCAATAAATCCAAGACAAATTCAAAGGGGTAGTTAAGAGAGAATCAACATGGGATACAAATTTCAACTTGAGTTCCATCCATCGATTCATTAGGTACCACAATACACTAAATTAGATAAGAAAAAAATACTCAAATCAAAAGAGATTCACATACGTAACTTTCTAAAGTAATATAACAACGTAATATTAAAAAAATTTACACACTTGGACATAATAAATAACACCTTAAAGATATCTTTATCAACTTTAATGCTTGTATCGAGAAGATATAATCAATAAAGGACAAGGAATACTTAGAAGTAATGGTTGTGGATTAATTTTTCGATTAGCTGTAAAATACAGTTTATAATTTCCATTTTTTAATATAAGATAAAGTATAAAGTCACAAGTTATAAATTACAACTATCATTTTTACGTCTCTTACCTTTGAGTTGAGAAAGAACCACTTGTGATTTTCAATTAACTTTTTATCAGGATTTAGTTGTAAAGGGCAAACTTGTAATTTGCAATTTTACTTTTGACAAAGTTTGAATTGATTTATTTTCAAAAACTCATGTTTTAATTTATAATTCCCTTTTTGTTAATTTGAGTGACTTAAAATTTCTAAAAGTTCTCACTTCAAATTACAAATTAAGATTTTCATGTTATTACTTCAAATATCCAAAAACATTCAATGTTACTAGGTCATGGTTCATTTTGGTGTCCCATATTCTTGTGAGAGATAACTAAAGCAAAAATAAATAATATTTGTTGGTTTAACTGAAAGACTCCAATGGATTTATCTCTTCTCTCAACACCTAGTGAAGCATCCAATAGTTGCATTATTTTTTTTACTATCTACTTCACTAAAGATGCCATATTCAAGCTGAAAAGGATGAAATTTTCATGAAGTTTCCCATATTTATTATTCTAGAATTGAGCATAAGGTTTTGTTAACTTTGTATCTCTTAAGGAAATTATTTTTATATAAATATGGGTTTCTTATATAGACCATCTATCTTTTTGTTGTGAGATAAATTTTTATACCTTTGAAGAATTGATATACATGTTATAACCTAGAGAAAGATGATAAAATTGAGTTTTACCTTCCTTCTATTATGACATCTTTGGGTATGTATGACTATTTATTAAATTTATGAATGCTTTTATTATTGTTTCAATAATTTAAATTCATTCATGGTATTATTTCTACCCTTTTGAAAGCTTGTTGATGAAAAATTAAAAAAATCATTTCTTATTTGATAAAGATTCAATATTACCTTTGATCTTATATTTGTGAAATATTCTGGTGTAAAAAACTCCTTATATTATATATTCAATTATGTTTAAATAAAGAAATAACTAATTTCTATTATACTATTTGGTGCAATCACCATTTTCTAGTTTTAAAACTCATTCTAAAGCTCTCTTCCTCACAAGTCAAAACCCTAATTAAGAGAATATCACCGGACGCAGTAGTTTGACATGAAATGGTAATATAGCCATTACACTCATATTAATGAAAGATTGTAAGCCTTATCTAAATGTTCACCTCAATTATCCAAGGTTCCAAAGCTTGAAGTTAATCTATTATGTCATTACATTTTCCATGTATTATAACTCATGCTACTCATAATACTATAAAGATAAATAGGTGCAAAATCTAATTGATAAGAGTCATCACCCACATTGATAGAAGACATGATACAAGGATTCAAAGAATAAAAATCAACTAGTGAAGAGCCCATGTGGTGAGAAACACATGAGTCAATAACCCATGAAGATTTTGAAGTTGCAACTACTAAAAGAGCCTTGCCCTTTTGTTTCTCTTTTTCCTTTCCCTTTGCCATAATAGAATATTGGGTAGATGAATTATTCTTGATGAACCTAGGAACACCTATGTTTTTATTATCTAAGAGATGAGATACGTGATCTATTTTCTTCTTCATGTACTTATTTTCATCATGCCAATTTTTAATACAATAGACATAATTAATATTATCTTTCTTAGTTTTGCCTTTGGAAGATGAGACTTTATTGTTGGTTTTGGCATAGGTTGATTCTTTCTTATTCTCTCAATCTTTATTATTTTCTTTACTTGAAATATTTATTGTCCCATTCCCATAAACTAGGGCTTGCTATTTTTTGGAATCCAATGTGTCCATTTGGATCAACTTGTCCTGATCTTTGATTAAGTCAGTAATGAAAGCATCTAAAAAGGGTATTTTTCATGCAGTGCTTAAAGCACTCTTAGAGGCATGGAAATCAGATGTAAAGACTGAATAGTCAAGACATAGTTTATAGAGTATATAAATAATAATTTGGTAATCTTATTTCTTTATCCCACATTATTTCAATTGAAGTCTCAACGACTTGAACTTAGTGAAGAAATATTGATGGGTGTCAAAGTTAACAAGACATAGGCTAATGATTTTATTTTCAACCTTGTGACCTATTATCACATCTTTCTCCCCAGATAGTATACCTAGAATGGTCCACACATCATGAGGTAATTTGATATGTTCTAAGTGAAATATGAGATTAGGGGCTACACAAAAATAAAATAGACCATAGGGTTCATCACTATTATTATACCGCTAAACTATCTCTACATTTGTGATAGGTTTTAGTTTCACCACCCATAGTTATCTTATACAAACCCTTACTCCTTAGAATTATTGTCATATTAAATTGACACTCGTGAAAGTTAATGGGAGTTAGTGGGTTGATTGAACTTGAATCCATTATTGCATAAATAAGTTCTAGTAGTGCATGTGGAAGTTATTGTATAAATAAAAGTAGAAGTGAAATATAAAGAGTGACCCAAAAAATAACCATACACACCCTCTCACAAAATATGAAATGATAAACCCACCTAAATGTTTTAAATACACTCTCAAAATATGTTGGACTTAATCGATAGTGCATCTTAATCAATCAGTGAAATGAGTCAAAAGATGAGATTTTGGTAAAAAAAAGAGAATGCCAGACTCAATCAATAATGCATCTAATGAAGTACAATGTGATTAAGTAATAAAATGAATAATAGTTTACTTTAAAATATTGCTCACAATATATAATTTTATAAAAAAAATCCACTAACAAAGTTGAACTTGACCAATCCTCTTATGCATTAGATTTTCATTAAAATAAAAGTAACTTGTTTGACCTTGTTTTAAATCAAGTTATTGAATAAAGAATTTAATACAATAAAAAAAATATTAGGGTAAACATGAATAGACTTTTCTTATTTTGGAAGAAACTTTCAAACCTTTGAAAATATACAAGTCTTTTGTGTTTCTTCCTGACTAACTCACACATAATGAGTGTCGTCTTAACAGGTGAAAATGTTATAGCTGAGTACCATATAGAAGAATGAAAAATCAAGGTCATAAACATAAAAGAAACTGAAGTTAAGCATATGTTGATACTAAATAGATGAGACCATAGTTAAGGTTATATGTTGGTATGCATGTTTTTTCTTTGTAAAAAAGTGCACCAAGGCACACATAACACATAGTCATAAAGAAAACATAGAAACTATGGTAGTGACTACTAATAAACTAGTTATGAGAAAAAATGACTTCACCAAAGATGAAAAACTCCAAAAAATGAAATTTGAAAATTAGATTTATTTAAAAATAATAAATCTCATGATTTCAAATGAAACTAGCAATAATAAAAAAAAATAGACAATTGAATACTAGAGTGACCCTAATACCATGTTTGAGTGGATGCCAAGATATTTGGATTGAGAGGATGCATGGCTTTGTGATAGGCACGATTCAAGCATGTACATAACACAATAGATGGAATAAAATGAAATCACATACATAAAAATATTTTATAAAAAGAACAATAGCTCACCAAGAGAGATGTATAGATAGGACAATATCTCACCAAGAGAGATGTATAAATAGGAGTGCATAAGTTACTTTGCAAAGAAAGGTGGTCAAAGAGTCAATAATAGAAGAGTAACTCCCATACCCAAAATATATGGTAAAGGTAGTTCCTTCCTATTCATTTAGTGAAAATATACCTCCAAGTACATGTAATCAATATTATCCCCAAAAGTAGGAAAACTTCAAGTGGGGGAAAAAATCCCATAATAAAAAAAATGGGAAAAAAGAAAATCACTAATCTAAAAGTATTTAGTACAATAATAAGGATTAGAACAAGAAAACAAGACATGGAATATAGAATAAAAACTAAAGAAGATTGATAAAAATAATGGAAATTGTACAATTAGAGAAACTGACATGAGGTGAGTTATTTTCAACCATAGGAGAATAATGCATAAAAAGAGGCCCAACTTTTAGAGGCCATAGTTTTTTATTTTTAGCTCCATTTGAGCCCATATTCATGCCCAAATGGCCATTTAAAAATTTCAATATATTCATAGCTTACCGTATATAGTTATGTAAATTTTTGATATTTTTTGGAGGCCATATGTGACCATTAGAGGGTTCAAACTTATAGATTAATATTATTTTCAATAATTTTCAAAATTTAAAAATTGTATAATTTTATACCCTAACTTGAACATCCATTGATATTCATCTGATAGGTTAACTTTAGTGTTAAATTTATTTTTGGAGATTTTCAAAGCTTCATGTAATTTCATACAAAACTTACTAAGAATAACAACTACTAAAAATAATAAGTCATGTTTTATTAATTTTCAAAGCTTCAAATTTTGTATGTCAACTCTAATTCTATTTTGAGACTTATTTATGCATGGTTTATAATTATTTGATTCATTCAATATGAATGAATATCGGTGATTATTTCAAAAAAAATTACTATTGGTATTTTCTTGTCATGATGCTAATTGCATTCATTAGTTAATTTTAGAGGCTAGATACATGTTATCTAATTTAGAATCCTTACAATGGATAATATGCACTGACAATGTGAGCTCAGTTGTATATAAACTTCTAAACCAAACACTAAAATCCCACAAAATTCAATCCATTTGTAAATGATACTATGGAAAGATAATTTAATTATCTGGGTTTTGTAAACAGTTTTCATCTCCTCTATTTTCTTAAAGCTTACATAAGAAAATGAGTAATTTATTTTAGAGGGATATCCGGACCTTTCTAATATTATATATAACAGATGCTATATTTGGTACTTGTATGGATGTCACTCCGGACCTCACCATAGATCATAGCTATTATTTTTCATTTTTTATATTTTGTACTTGTTGTATAATGACATTTTTATATGAATGAGTCTTGTCATAAACCTTAGAATTTATAATGACATTTTTATATGAATGAGTCATGTATTTATGCATCCATTAATAGATATTATTTGGGATGATTATGGTGTTATTATTTTCCTAAAACTTATTATTTATTTATCATAGCTATTTTTGCCATCAATTTTAAAAAATTCATAATGACATCTAGGTATAACTATGTCAATGGCAGTGTTATCTCTCTTTTCTATTTTACATTCAAGATGGTTATGCTAGTCTTAAATTTGGGTGGTTTGATTATGTTTTTTTTAATCAATAGAGGAGACAAATTCATAGCTAGCCTCTGATCATATCAATGTTTTAGAATGGGAGACATGTTCCATTTTCCCGAGATATAATATAATTAAAAATCTATGTTATATACATGGTTTTGTATAATATCCTCACTCATTGTTTCTAAAAATAAAGTAGACATGGAGATGACATAATTATGTTTAATGAAATGTAGGAAAGGGGTTGGAAGCTAGATTCTATGACATACAAATCATTAGTGGATGGTCTTTTTAAGGTAGGAAAATTATTTTCTATAGTTAAAATTTTCATAAAAAATAGACTTCAAACTAAATATTATTTCATGTAATTCCATTCTTAGCCATCTTTGTAATTTAAGACATCTATTAGAATCTCTTGATATTTCTAACTAGATCCCTTATTTTTTCTTTCTTACACTAATAATGAGAATAAAGGGTTTATTTAGTTGGTTTCATGCTACCTCAGATATAGTTCATCAATTACAATTTAATTTTGAAGCTATAAATTTAATATTTTTTTACAATTTTAAAGATTGAAAAATGAAAAAACATATAAACAAAAAAAATGATTAACCATGGAAACACCATATCCTACAAGAATTCTATCATACATATTTTCTAAATATATATTATTCTATTGAAATCCAAGGATTAATATTATTAGTTCTTTTTATATTTTTCTTATTCAGGATTATATTTTTCTATTTCTTAATCAAAGGATGATGTCTTTTTATAAGAGTGCCATTTTTTTCTAGAATACTATTCTAAAACACCATTTTATTTATTTTTAAGATAACCCATCCATGTGGCTATTATGCCTCATTGAGGAAAACTTTTCAAACATATTATTTGTGATCCTTTTACTCTATTTATTGCCACACATTCATTTAGATTGAAGGAAAATTTTCTAGTTGCATTTACCCTTTTTGAGAAAAAATTTCAATTATATTATGTAGCATATATTTTGGCTTACTATTAAATTAAATAATGTACTTTATTTTATGCTAAATATGTATGCATTTAGACTTGGATAGTTTTAGCCATGTTGGTCACTTTTTGGATTGTTCCTAATCGTCATTCTAATTTTTTCTAATTTTGGGTCTTATATTTTGTGTCATATTCTTACAAACATGAAGTACTCTAATAGAACCATAGTTTATGTTAATCTAAATCATGGTAGATTATAACTATATTTAATGCACATTGGTAAAGAGTATAAGTCATTTCTTTGAAATGTAGGGCTACAATAGTTACCAATATAGAATGTGGAGTGCCTCATTTATCCACTTAACAAAGTATTTTCAACAAACACATTTTGTACATATTATTTGATATATCTCAATTATTTTTTTGTACCTATTGCATTGATTACATAGGTTATGGTTGTAATTTTTATAAAGTATTGACCAAAAATTGTCTACTACATACCAAGATAGCACAAGGTGGTCATGATATGGGAGTGGAAATCACTAATTGACCAATTTATTTTCTCAATCAATCAAAAGTGGTACCATCCACGTACCTACACATGTGAATTGTGATAAATATGTTGATTGTAATAGTCTTAGATATTTTTTAGTATTTAAATACCTCCCTATATATAGAGAGGCTCTAGATTCTCTATAACCTATTGGTAATAAATAAATCTATGTTTGTAATGTATGGGGGATTAGTTAATATCTTCTTGCATGAGTAACGGCACTTGAAAATTTGTTCATCATTCATGCCTTAAGCATTCGCACTCGATTAAGGTATGTTATTGTAATTTCATCATCTTGAATTTATCTTTTATGTTTAATACATTTCAAAGTTTGTTAACGATTAAAAAAATTGAACACAACCTCTACATATTTCTATGTTATTATCAATTCAATTAGTTTTAACCAGTTTTTTCGCTATTGAGTTGTATTTATCATAGTGTTTAAGTTACATTTGAATGATAAATCATTTAATACATGAAATTAATTAATACTTATATTACCATTCATCCAATAATAATAATAATATTAATAATAATAATGATGATGATGATGATACTAATTTACCAAAAAAGTTATTGAGGTCAGAAAAACATGCATCGAGTTCTGCAACTCGACGGCCAGCTAGGGCAGCCATGCCCTAGCCATTAGGACTGTTGTTTCCCTGTGTATGCATGAGGTGTGTTGAGGTAGGAGCTTATTTGTTTAGGGGCATTTGATGATAGATAGAAGGAGCGCGAGGAGTACAGAGGAAGCGGCTGGGTGGGAGGTGCAGCTGGGCGCTAAATCTGTATGGAAGGGATGGTGAGGAGAGAATAGAACAATCTTAAAGGAACTAGGAGCTATAAGGATGTAATTAGTAGTGATTCCTAGTGACAGGAGGCCAGTTTCAAGGGGTGGTTTGAGACAGGACATAATGCTGGTTTGCAGGGCAATGGCACGGAGGGAGGCTCAAAAATTTCAAAAATTAATGGATGTTTAGAGCGGTGTGAAGAGAGACCTAAGCTGGTCATACCCTTTGACATGATTGCAGAAGATGTGGAATACTATTCCAAACATTATTTATACTGTAAGTTTTTGGGATTGAAAGTTTCTCTACCTTTTTGTGAAAATTGGGCAAGAAGGGTTTGGGAGCTAGAAGGGGATATGGAAGTAGTGTTGCTGGCCAACAGCTTCTTTATGGTCTCATTTTAAATGTCTAGCTGATAGAAATCAAGTATTTGAGGGGGGACCATACTTCTACAACCAGGCTGGTCTCTTTGTGAAGCCGTGGCAAGCAAGATTCAATCCCTCAGAGGAGCTGCCTAATCGGGTCTTGAGTTTGGGTGTGAACTACCTCGAATACCGATTGAGTGTTGCAGGGAGGATGTTTTTCAAATGATAGCTGCAAAGCTTGGTAAACTGGTGGGGTCATCTTCACAGACCTCAGGTAAGAGAATTATGTCCTTTGCCCATATTTGTGTTGAAATTGATTTGAGCAAGCCTATACCAGATGTAATAGAAATAAGTACATGACCTTATTCCTGGGTTCAGTAGTTAGACTATGAAACTCTGCCCTTTAGATGCGGCTTATGTCATGAGTACGGACATTTAGCCAGACGTTGCCCAAAGGTGAAATTGGGAGGACAGCAAAACTCATCTTCATCGCATGAGCAGATTGTGGCATCTGAAGACAGGAGGAAGACATGGGAGTCAGGGGGTGATAAAGCAGTGGATGGCTTTATGCAGGTTAAGTCTAGGAATAAAAATAAGAGACTCAAGAGGACTTTTCAGGAATGATAGGAGGAGGAAATTTTTAATCGGTTTGAGATTTTGGAAGAATTGGGTACTCAAGAGATTCAACCTGGCCTCCCTGAGGATGAGCAAGTAGGTGGGGATGTTGTGATGGATGGTACGACATCCTCTTCACTAGAAAAACTAGGGGAGGAAACTCCTATGCCCAAGATTTTGGAGAAGTAAGGAGAGGGGCAATTTCTGAGTGAAGTGACTAGAGAGCCGAGCCAGCTCTTGGAGGATGTTCGGCCCTCAACACAATAGCCGATGCTAGGAGGAGAGAAGAGAGGTAAAGCGGCTCCTATTCTATGAATTCTCTAGAAGGAAGGAAGAAAGGGTTTAGTGGATAAGGGAGCTAAGGCAGGTAGGAGAAAGGATTTGGAAGTGATTAAGATGATTGGGCAGAATTTGGTGGAATTTGGGTTGGTCAAGACCCTAGATCAGCATTTCTTGAACCCCACAAAATGATTATAATCTCATGGAATGTGAGGGGCTTGAATAGCAGTCCTAGACAAAAGGCTATTCAGGAATTAGTTAAAAACAGTAGTCCAGATATCCTCTTTCTATAGGAGACCAAAGTTTATGTGGAATTTATGATGGGTATAACACCTAAGCTCTAGAAGCAGGGTTTATGCCAGTGTATTGGAGCTCAAAGAACGACTGGAGGATTAGCCTATTTATGGAATCCTCACAGAGTTCGACCGGTAGCTTGGATTGTCTTTAGATGTGTGATATCTATGGTAGCTTTGTACATTGATGCTAGAGAATATATTATTTTGACAAATATATATGCTCCAAATGACTTATAGGGTAAGTAAATGGTGTGGAACAACTTGCAGGTGATTTGGAAGGAATATCCCTACCATCCTTGGATCATAGCAGGTGATTTCAATGCGATATTAGACCTGTCAGCAAAAAGAGGAGGTAATACTAGAGTGGAGCTGTCTTCTCTTTTGCTCACGGACAAGATTGTGGAATTCAACCCGGTGGACATTAAGCCAGGCAATGGTAGGTTCACTTGGAATAATAGGTGTTTGGGAGAGGAATGTATTGTGAAGCGTATTAATAGATTTTTGACCTCCTGTTATTGGGTAGGTGGCCGGTGGACTCTAAACTTTGAGATCTTAGACTGGTGTGGGTCGGATCATTGGCCAATACAATTGACCATCTCCTCAGCACAACCGCATCAAAAACCTCATTTCAAATTTTAGCTTATGTGGATGAGAGACCAAGATTTGTTAAATTTAGTTACTGATTGGTGGAAGGAAGGGCACCCAACACATGGTAAGGCAATGTATGTTTTTGCTAAACTCCTTTAGTATGTTAAATATAAGCTCTAGAGATGGAATAGGTAGAATTTTGGTAACTTATTTTAGGAGAAGAAGGAGGTGTAGCAGGAGTTGAATGATATTACCAGGAGGATCAGAGAAGAGGGGCTGTCTGAGACTCTGCTAAAGGAAGAGGAAAAGGCTGCCCAAGCATTGGAGGAATGGGAGCTGAGAGAAGAAATTTTTTAGAAATAGAAGGCTAGGATCGATTGGCTGTAGGAGGGAGATAGGAACACGACCTTCTTCTTCAATTCGGTTAAAGCGAGGCAACATGGCAATGTCATCACTACTCTTAGCACCGAAAGGGGAGAGAGTATTTTTTCCACCGAGAACATTTGTAGGGAGGTGGAGCAGTATTTCAGTTCACTCTTCCATGATGTTGGGCAAAGGGATGCAGTAGCAGAGGAAATGATTTTATCTAGCATTCCTTCTATTTTCATGTTAGACATGAAGACACAGCTGATGAAGCCTATAACTTTGGAGGAACTGAAGAAAATGGTATTTATGATGAAGACTGGGAAAGCACTTGGATTGGATGGTTTCTCGATTGAATTTTATAAAGAGTTTTGGGAAATAATTAAAGATGATTTATTGGCTGTAATCTAAGAATCTTGGGAGAACAAGCAAATGCTGCGGGCCTTGAATTCCACTTTTTTG
The DNA here is from genome assembly GCA_037957365.1 of Torreya grandis. Classification (NCBI taxonomy): domain Eukaryota; kingdom Viridiplantae; phylum Streptophyta; class Pinopsida; order Cupressales; family Taxaceae; genus Torreya; species Torreya grandis. Next base: position 875,389 of record JARHVA010002780.1, on the reverse strand, counting down.
GTGCTTATCCCCAAGGAAGAAGGGGTTGATTGCTTTAGTAAGTTTTGTCCCATTTCCCTGTGCAACATGATTTATAAAATTGTGTCTAAATTGATTGCAGAAAGGTTATAAGGATGTTTGAAGGAGCTAATATTAGAAGAGCAAAGTGGCTTCATGGAGGGCCGACAAATTTTGGATGGAATTGTTATGGCTACAGAAGCCATCCATTCTATGACCAAATCTAAGGAAAATGCCATGTTTATTAAGTTGGATATGTCAAAGGCTTATGACAGGGTTCGTTGGTCTTTTTGTTAGAAGAGTTTGGAGGCATTTGGCTTTGAGGAAGGATGGATCAGGTGGGTGATGAGTTGTATTACTACTACGTCATTCTCAGTTTTGGTCAATGGAGAGCATTTGGACCTCTTTCAGGCAACTCAAGGAATGCGGCAGGGAGATCCTCTCTCCCCCTACTTGTTCCTTTTACTAGCAGAGGGGCTTGGGAGGCGTATGAAGGAGCTCACCAGGGGGGATGTGATACATGGTTGGAGATGGGGAGGGGATCTTTCGGTTCTCTCTCATCTGTAGTTTGTTGATGATGTGGCTATGATGGGCTTGGCCATGCTATGAGAAGCCAATAATATTCGTAGGTGCCTAGATGACTACTTGGTGGCTTTGGGTTAGATGATCAATGAGGGGAAGTCATCCATTTACTTCTTCAATATGCTGATGGCTATCCAGCGGTAGATTGGGGACATCCTTCAGTTTCAAGTTGGAAACCTTTTGGCTTTATACCTGGGGATCCCCATTTTTACAAGGCAGTTGGCTAAGGAGTCGTGGCAAGGGATTTTGAATAAATTCAGAACCATGGTTCACCATTGGATGCATAGATGGCTATCCTTTACCAGTCAAGTTCAGCTATTTTAGGCGGTGGTTCAGGCCCTCCTTGTCTACAAGAGTATGCTTCAGGTTGCACCTGTCAGTTTTGTTAAAGAACTAGATGTCATGGCCAGACAATTTTTGTGGGCTGGTAATCTATCTACGACTAAGTGGAGCTTAATTTGATGGGATGTTGTCTGCACTCCAAAGAAGTTTGGAGGTTTGGGGCTTAGATAGTCTACACTGGTGGGCACGACTATGGCAATAAAGCTATATTGGAGGTGGTGTATTGACCAGAGTAGGACATGGGCTAGTATTTTGACCCATAAGTATTTTCCTGACACCTCACAAGAGGATCTTCTTAGGTGTGGATTATTTGGGAGGGGATTGGTGATCTGGGATACGCTCAAGAAGGGAGCTGCCCTGATTAAGCGTGGCTTGTTTTGCATTTTTTAGAATGGGAGAAGGTAAAATTTTTGGGATGATTCTTGGGATGGCAATGCCCCTATAACTTCTCAATATCATCATTTGATCATTCTGGCTCAAAGATTTAAGGAGGTCAGATGGAACAACATTACTGATTTCAAAGCGTACACTCTTCAGGATAGGTTGATGGTGGTGAAATGGAAGGATAGAGAGGATTGGCTGATCACTGATATGGGTGCGGAGTACACCGAATTGGCTTCTATCTTGGTAGGTCAGAATTGCATTACCTTGGGTGGTGAGGATGAGTTGGCTTGGTTCCCAAACCCCAAAGGTAAATACACTATATCTTCTAGTTACCAGGTGTTAATTGAATAAAATTTAACTATGGAGGGGGAGGTTCCATGGTGGCGCAGGGTGTGGAACATCTTTGGATGGCTGAAGTGTAATTGCTTTGCCTGGGTGCTGGCATGGAATCGTTGCCTGACGTGGGAGAACATCAGGAAGCATGGTTTTATTATCCCCTCGAAATGTGTTTTGTGTGGGAAAGAGGAAGAGAATACAACTCACCTATTCTTCCGTTGCTAGTATACCAGCCAACTGTGGCATGCCTGGTGGGGTGTTTGGCGCAGCGAGTGTGTCCATGCCTCCTCTCTGGTTGAGTTCTAGATGAAGCAAGGGAAGCCTATAGCTATATCACATTTTTTTATGGATGCCTGGTATGCAGGCCCAATTTTCTTACTCTGGCAGGTTTGGCTAGAGAGAAATCAGAGAATTTTTGCTGAGGTTAAGCTGGGGGTGTAGTAGGTTTGGAACCAAATTTTGAGAATGATTCAGGAAATTATTAAGGCCAAAAGGGAGATTGTCCTTCCCTTGAAGAAGGAGGATGCTGAGGTGGTTGACAGGATGGGTTTGAAGGAGGTCACACCAACTTTGGCCTGTGTGAGAAGAGGTGTTGGAGGTAAGAAGAGGATTCAGAGAGATGGTAGATGGCTGCCCCCCCTAAGAATTTCTTAAAAATTAATACTGATGGTTCTTCGAGGGGCAATCTGGGTCTGGCCAGAATTGGAGGCATTAGACGTGATGCTTTCGGGGGTAGTTGCTTTCCTTTTCTTGGCCTATATGGGAGAGCAGATGGTAAATAGGATGGATGGACCTGGCGATTTTATATGCCCTGAGGAAGGCTTATGACCTTGGTTGGCACAGAGTGATTTGTGAGGCAGATTCCCAGATTTTAATCGACATGATTGTGAAGAGGAGACTAATGGACGTTAGTTGGTAGCTTTTCACAGTTGTTTAGTAGGTGTTTTAGATTTGCTCTCTCATGGAGTCGGTGAGTTTTGTCCACATTCTGAGAGAGCAGAATGGGGCAACGGACTGTTTGGCTAAGTTGGCCTCCGAAGGGATGGCTGGGCATGTTGTAGAGTTGTGGGAATAGATACCTGAAGAGATTAGACAGAGACTGGATAGGATTTTGAGAGAAGATAAGAGTGGCACGAGATTGTGATGGTTTGTGGCTGTTGGTTTTTTTTCTTGGTTTTGTTTGGGCGTTGGCCTTTGCTGGTTATGTATCTTGGTTTTTTGATGTGATTAATAAAGTTTTTACCCCTTCTTAAACCAAAAAATAATAATAATAATAATATTCAATAATAATAATAATAATAATAATGAATAATAATAATAATAATAATCAATCAATATATAAAAAATAATTTCAAACCATAATAATAATAAGGCTTAATAAGCTTCATATAATAATAATAATAATAATAATAAAATAAGGAAAAATGATATGTTAAATGACAATAACAACAACAACAACAACAACAATTCAACAACAACAACAATAATTAATATACAACAACAACAACAACAATAATAAGTGGATTTATTTTATATTTATATCATATAACAAAACACACTTTATGTAAAAATATATCAACATTTAGTGATTCACAATTTTGAAAATTTCTCCAACATTGTGCACACATTACACACATTGCAAACATATAACAAGAAGGAAATAAAGTATATTTTCCCTCCTTATTTAATATGTGTAAAAAGAAAAAGATATAATCAAAAATGTGATGTATGAGTAGATAATAGTTATCTAAGGATAATAACATATGACTATATACCCAACAAATATTACAATAAGAAGGTACGGATATATATTAATTTTTGTTAAGATAGAAAAGAAGAATTTCATTATTTTCATCTATACTATATAGAAATACATATTTGATTGAGTATGATAGTTAGATAACATATTCTAATGGTTTAATAAACGATATTAAATTGTTAAAAGTATCTCTTCTCAAGATGATTTTTATTTCATCTTACTCTTCTACACTCTAGATTATTTAATCATCAAGAATTTAGAAATTAGTATAAGGTGCCATGACATAATTAAATAGTAAATATAGAGCAATTATTTTTAGCATATCTAGTATAGCCAAAAAAAAATTTAGTCAATTCGTCTCATATATATAATACTCTTCACTCATTATATAAAAAAAAAATTAAATAAAGTTTTATCACAATGTTACTATTACATGCAAAGGAAAAATATTATTAAAGGAATAAGTTTTAGTATATAAAATATTAAATTGTATCTTTTGTTATCTTAATATATTGATACATTTGCATTGGTATAATAATAAAGGTAATGAACTTAGCTGATATTGAAAAGTCCTCTACTAATTCTCTATACCATAATATAAATGGATTAAATAAGGTGAAAATATACATATCTACTATATATCATCAAATAAGTGACAATACTCTAACGTGTATTTATAATCGCCATGGCCTTGATGGCTTAAATAATAACCATATTAGCATAAGAATGCATGTAGGTATTCTATGCCATGCCCATGTGAGTGAACCAACAGTCTTTGATCACTTAAAATATTATAGTTTTAGACACTAAAAATTAAATAATATATGATGACAAAATTGGTCCTTGAAATTTTTACCTTGATTAGCAAACCTATCATTGTGATAGCCATTTATCTATATGAGTGGCTTACAAGTATTATAATTTATATGAACATATTCTATATATAGCTAATTTGTTTCTAAGAGTTCCTAATCATTAGACACTTCATCGCCAATTTATTTTCATAAGCCTCTACCTAATATGGATAAGTGTGCACTTGTCTAGTAGTGTGGATTTATATTTCATGTTATAACAACTAGTTTTTTTAAAATTCTATTCTTCCTAATGGACTACTCATGTAATTCATAAGTTTAATTACTAGAAATAATTAAAATATTCTCTTATAAGGTAACATCAAGTGTCTCACTTAAAAACCTCCTCAGTTTATCTCTAACACTCATTTGCAAAGGCAATTTTATAAGAATTTATCGATTTATGAACTATCCATACTATAATTATTTTGTATAAATAAAATGGTTAACTAAGATTAAAAAAAATCTTATTAGTTGAGGCCATCAGTGTTAAATATTATAATTAAATTTTCTATTTCTATTTATTACATTTATATGATCTTCTCATAGTAATAGCTACATTGGCCTAAAGTCCACACGATCTATGTAGGCAACACTAATGTGGAAGAAAAATATTATTTGTGTTGACACTATTCCAAAGTTACTATTCACTCATGAGGTGTACACAACCCTATTCATTATGTATGAGTGGCATGGGGCACCACATTCCACTAAAATACATGTGTGTATTTCTTTTTGGCATCTATTATGCTTGTGGGTCAAAATTACAAGTGGGGAATAAGAGGAAATGGCTTTATATTAGTCAAAAATGAAATCCATCATCTGTTGAGTGCACATGCCAAGAAGCGGGAACCAAATTTACTATTAATATTGATAAATTCCATCCTTTATCGCTACATAAAAGGTAGTGTGGTTCTCTTAATGACTACTATAACTCTTTTGTCTTTACTCATGAATGTGGAGAATGGTGCCATTTTTGGGCTTCCTTTGTTTCTATCTCATTCTTTCCTTATAAATTATCTAAATGGTTGCATTCATTTGCTTAGTAAGATAGAATAGTGGTAGAAAGTGTAATATTTCAAAGAAAACTTTGAAATACTCCTTAGCATGTTGAGGCAAAGACTTGTAAGTGTTGTGAGAAGCATGAATTAATATTATAGCTTTGTTGATATTATGAGAAGAATTTATGAGATGCTTTATGTTAAGTGAGAAATATGGTTTGTTAAATCCATTAAGTAGTATTCAAGGAAGTAAGGGTCATATGGAGAGGAAAGGATATTAATAAAGATCTGAATGTGTATGTTTTATTTTGTAGGTATGAATATCGAAAAGAAGAATGGAGTAGATCCACCAATGAAAGAGTGGGAGAAGAAGTTGATGAATTTGGATAGACTGCTACATTTTCTACTAGAAAGATTTGAATAATAATAAACATAATAAGAATAATATATGGTGTGGGTTATAATAAAATCCTTAAGAGAAAAATTGGCTACATTGAAGAGAGAAGTAATGTCATGAAAGAGTGAAGAATCCAACTATGGAGATTTGTAAAAGGAGCGAGAAAAGAAGAAGATGATTGTCATGAAAGCCAATGTGAGAGAGTATTTTTTATGTGGGTAGACCATTATTGTAAAACATTATGGAGAGTAAAGAGAATAATAATGCAACCTTATAGAGTTGCATGAGAATAAATATTGCACCTGTGAAGAGTTGCGAAGAGAAGAATAAATATTCATGAAAGAGGATGTGATGGTGATTCTTTTTGAAGAACAATATAAATACATTCTTGTGAATGCTGATATATATGAGAATGAAGAAGGCATCCAATAACAAAATCATGTGGATTAGGAGAGCAACAAATCAATGTTGTCATTTTTCATGATGGAAGATTTGGAGGGTGGAAATGTCATTTTTTTAAAAATTGATAAACGAGACCCATCATTTGAGGATGGTAAAGAGTTTATGGATTTTGAGGTGATGAAAGATGCACCCAAGAAGACTTCAAAGCTTATTTATAATAAGTATTAGATGTAGAGGATGTAAATGATAGTGCCTAAGGGGAAAGTATGGAGGAAGAAAAATAACTAAAAGTTATTGAAGAAGGACTTGATGATCCAATGTTTGTTGTTGAGAAAAATTATAGTGGGATGGTAGATTAAAATTTGGTTGGTATTGATGTTCCATCCATATAATAGTTTCTTGAAGTTGCTATGGAGACAAGATAATGTGATGGATCATGAGAACATGTTTTTCCTCATGAGAGTGTGGATATAGAGAAAAATTACAACCTTGAAGAGTTACATGTGAAAGGAGAGTGAACCCAAGTGGAGTTGCAAGTTTTGTTGTCGAAGGTTTAGAGGAGTTTTTTCTGAAAGAAATTGCACATAATGAGAGTGTGATGGATGATGTTGTAGCTATGAGTGAGGAGATGAAAATGATGGTTTGTAATGTTATGGTGGATCCAACATTGAGTTGGAACATATGTAAAGAAATCCAAGTGGGATTTTTGTTGAGGTGGATGGATATTGGTGGAATTGAGCTCACATGGGATTATGAGATACATGGTAGAGCATCTTGGTAGGGGATTATAGTTCATGGTGGTTGGAATACCATAAAGGAGAGGTTCATGGTGTGTATAATCACAAAAAGAGATAAAAGAAGAGGGGAAGATATGATAAAATAAGAAAAAGAAAGCTAGTATGTAGAAGCCATAAATGGATAATGAAAAATAATATTTTATTTGGAGTATTTGGTTTTTTTGGAAGAGAATAACATGGTCACCAAATTATATGACTAAAAGAGTGGTTTTACCACTTACCCCATCCATGTGATCATTATATCACATTATAATATCTCAGGTGTCTAATGGAGGAGCATCTAAGGATTTGTGAAATTTTGCATTAAAAAAATAGAATGGTGTGTTTGTGTGCTCCTATGCTCGTATGTTGTGTTACCATAAAAATCTTGGATAATAATCAGGTCAACTCTCAATATATAAGTTGTTTTTAGCTGGAGGATAATGATGTGGAGGAAAATAACTATTCATGATGACACTATTATTGAGTTACTATTTACTGATGAGGTTGGGGATTGTATCCATCTTGATGAGGTATGCATAACCTTATTCATGATGGATAGGTGTGATGGGGTACCACATTCCACTAAAACACAGGTGGGTACTTGTTTTTCACATCTACTATGCATGTGGCTCTATATTTCAAGTGGGAGACAAGAAAAATCGGATTGAGATAAGTTAGAAAGGTAATCCACCATCTTTTGGATGCACATGCCAAATGGGGGGGTGGGGGGGGGGGGGGGAAAGTCACTATTTATATTGATAAATGCATTGTATTTTCTCACTATATGAAAGGTGGCATGGTTTTTGATGGACTAATCTAACTCTTTTATCTTTAATCATCCAAGTGGATGATGGAAAAATTTTGGGTCTCCTTAGTTTCTCTCTCATTATTTCCTTGTAAATTCTATAAATGATTGTAATTTGTTACTTGGTAAGATAAGCTAGTGGTATAGAGTGTAATCTTTGGGAGAATGCTTTTAAAGCCTCCTTGGCATGCTGAGGCTAAGTCTTATTTGTGGTGTGAGAAACATGAATTAATATCATAGATTTTTTGATTTTATGATATGTGTTTATGAGATGTTTTATATTTTGTGAGAGATATGGATTGTTGAATCCATTAAACAGTTAGTCAAAAAATGTGTTTTATAAAGATATATTGAACATATCTCACCTCCCAACAATTTTTACCCTTTACATTTGATCTTGTTTGCTTCCTTATTTACTCTAGGGTTTTAAATCCTAGAGGTTATTGTGTGTCAAATCAAATATCACACATAAAATTTTGACATACTAATAGAGGGGAACAACCTCAAAATTTTAGATGCAATGCACAAACAATAAAAACATAGATGTAGTAGAGGACTATGGTGTACTACGACCCTGTTTGACTACTATGAACTTGTCCCAATATATTACTAATAATTTTTTAAAATTGATATTGTTTTTGTAGGTCTTTTTAAGTAGTTTTAAAAAATCACATTCAACATAATACTAATACAGTTTGCATAAATTAGTTTATAAGGACATTTATCTCACCCTAGTCCCAGTTTACATATTTAACAATTTACAACTAGTGTTACCACTCTATTTTATAATATGTTGACCTATTTATCTCTCCTACATAAATATTCAAATTCAAAATTATTTATAGTTTATTTCCAAATTTAATTAGTTATAAGAATAAACATTTTAGTGAACATCATTTTAGTAGAAAACATGCAATGTACTTATTTTATATTTGTATCATAGAATTATAGTTGAATTAATCAAATTCCTAACACTAAGATAATATAATCCTCAACCTTAGATATTATTCTTAACATAAAAAAATATTATTTTTGAACTTCAGACTAGTTTGACATGGAAAAAATAGAAGTCTTGTCACCTTGGATAAATACCAACATAGAGGCTATTTATTTTGACATGGGTTTGAATTTTTATTTTCTCCTCTCAAAAAGGACTTCACTTTTATTTTTAATTCATTTTTTACTTGATTTTGTTTGATTTAGAGATTCTATTTTGGTATTCTATAATATCCTAACTACTATCATTAAAGGCTATATGGTGTTCCATTTACAGACATCATGAAATGAGGATCTTGATCTAATACTCATAAACCTTGTATACTGCTAGTCATATATTTTATAATCCCCTTACATTAAAGAGGAATCTATACCATCTATCTAACTTTATAGTGTACTGACAAGTGGTTAGCTTTGGGAAGTTACTCTCAACTCACCATCAAAACTAAGTTTAATGGGTTATGCATATGGTTTTACCTCTATATTTAGTGTTATTAAATATTGGTCAGACACTTTATAAAGGACGAGAAGTATTTTTAAGAGAATACACATAATTAAAAATACTTATAGATAACCCTTTCATCCTTGACTTATGATTGTATTATCTATTTAAATCTTATATTTACTTGAATTATTGTATATTTTATTACTTTGAATTCTATTGGATGCCTGTAAGGTGTAGTGATAAAATAATTGGCACTCCTTTTTCTCACATAGAGCCCAATTCTGTATCTTTTAAAAGGAAAGCCATGATGAAAATTAAGTTTATAATAAAATTCATAATGATAGTACTGATGTTAAATATTATAAATAAGAAGAATCACATATCAATTGAATTGAAGACATAATAGGAAAAAGAGTTATCTAAATTTTGTCATGGTATGCAAAATTACCCTCATGAGGTGAACAAAATTCTTTTCACACTTATAAAATATCAATATGAGCACAGAGCCAACATACCCTCATCCACTCAACCTTTACCTTCTAAATTGTTATAAACCCCTACTCTTAATGGTTTTTTAATATGATATAGTTAAAACTAGGTTTTGAAAGGCCTCAAATCCTTGTGCAAAGGAGATAAAAATAAAATAATAGAGATAAAGTGGGGAGACTCTACTAGCAAAAACTAAATGGGAAAAAAGTCACCAAATGCCAAAGTCTTCCACAAAAATTTAGAGAACCAAATTGCCTGCATTAAACAAAAAAATATCCAAAAATTTAGTTCTTTCTTTTATAAGAGTGAAGCATTCTATTGGCTGAATCTAGAATCTTGGGGATTTTTAATTTTTAATTTTTTCTTAGTTAATTCTATTCCCCTTTGTCTCTTGAATCATGTAACTTATTAGAAAAAGGGATGGATGTTTCCCATTGTAAGGGTTGTAATGGGTCATTTGAGGTATTAACACCTCCAAAGAGAGCATTTGGTTCTATCTTTGACCCTTTTTCCACCATTTTCCCTATTAAAAGGGTTCCAATATGAAACTTTATTGAATTATCTATTAAAGGATTAACCTTAGCTTATTTCAAATTTCATTCCTCTATAATCCTTTTATCTAAAGTAATTTGAGGGTTATGAACAATGTAAATTTTATTGAAGCTTGAATGCTACGAACATTCATTCTTATGATGGGGGAACCCTCCTCATATGATTCTACATATTCAGTCTTAGGGTATCCATATTCATATACCAACATAAGTTTAGGGAGGGAATCCTTCCACCATGTTCAGTCAGTCTTCCTTTTGTTAGACCCACTACAATATGTATTGATTACTCAATTTTAAAGCATTTTTAGAATCCAAATAGAATACCTTCATAGTATATTGGTGAGTCAAAACATTGTATTTAACTACCATCTTTGTTGATGTAGGCAGATCATTGAAAATACCTAAATTTACCAAGATTATGGAAAATTGATTGTGTGTGAACATGGAAGTGGATGAATCAATCTAAAATAATTTTTATAGGGTGTTACCTACTTCGCTATAATAGAGATCAACCCAAAAATAGAGGGGTTGATGATTTAAATAGACATAGATGGTTGTATTAGTGTAATATTCAGTTAGTAGATTCAACCTTGGGAATAAGGATATCATTAGTAGCTGATGATAATCCCTAATCTAATGTTGGTCTCAGATCAATTATTTATATGAAATGAAATGGAAAATAGTTTTGAAAAAAATATTAGTGGTAGGCTACATGTCCAACTTACCTTTTAGGATGCGTTTCCAATGGTTAACAATCCAAGTATTTAGATCTATGAGATTTGGCCAAAGGTTGTGTACACGATAGATGATCCCCATTTCAAAGTATAAATATTCATTATGCAACACTATTTTTAGCATTCCCTTGTCAAAATAAGCCAAAGAGATTAAAAGCCATTGTGTTGAGGGGATTTATGTCGATCCCATTTCTAAACATTTAATCAATTACTTTCTTTTTGATTTGGGAACATCTCATCATTTTCATTAATTATGATCTTCAAGTTACCACATCCAATACTTCTTTTGAGTAAATGCATTCATATTTTTCAAGCCAATCTAGTTATATAATGCCAATTTTAATTCTAAAAAAAATATGATCTTAGAGAGCAATATCTAGACTCAAAGTGAAATGTATACAAAATATTTACAATATTTCTATTGTTGACAATTATTGTAGTGCCTAGTAGTTTCTCATTCTTTATCAATTCACATAGATTACCAAAAAGATGAAGCTAAAGGAATGCCGAATTCCCTAAATAAGAAAATAAATTTATAAACTAATATGAAGCTACATACACAATTTTGATAATAATTATTTCATTAGAAATTATTATAACATTGATCCAATAAATATATAGCCTTATTGGAATCAAAATCGTGATCCTTTTTGTATAACAATATACATTTTATTGGTGTAGCTAATATGTATCACTAGATAATTTTGGAAATGACATCAAATACCATGGAGAGATGTCTATTCGATTTCCAAAATGATGTTAGAATCAAATAGATTAAAATTTTCCACCAGTTAAAATATAATCAATGGAAATAAAATTATCATACCATAAATCATGTGTTCAAATTATTAATGCTATTCTAGCCTCTCCGAGCCTCTAATAATTCATATTATTTCAACTTAATAGGCACATTATATCTTAGTATTTTGTTATGACCCTACCCTTATGCACATTTACATGACTGATAAGCATTAATATTATCATGTGTATCATTGATTTATAAACTCCCTTACTTAGTTGTGTTGTGTTATTGGATGCCATGATATTCAACTATAGGTTAATGTATTTATAATGTTTATGGTTATACATTGGTGATGTATGAATTGTTTGATGTACTTGATATTTTATTATAGTTCATTACTGCTTTGTCAATTTATCAATTTTTGGATGAGATACTATTGATGGATATACTCAATGGTTGTTGGTATTGACCACGAGCTAGGTTGGATGTTGGCATCAAAGTTTAGTGTAGTGAAGTGGTTATAAGTAGTTGGATGAGTTTTGATAGATAATCTAGTATATTTAATCAGTGTCATGCCTTTGTTCAGTTGTGTTATTCATTTGTGATGTCAAATTTTATTATGTCTTGTCACTTTTCATTTTTTACATCCTATAGTATTATTATTGTCCCTGCATGTTGTTTGGCATTATTTTCACATGTTCAAAATTATCCTTTTCTCTCTCTTGCATACACCTCACCACCCTATCTTCATGGATTTAAACTCACACAACTCAAATTCCCTATGATACCTACCTAGACCTACCTCCCCATGACACACACTTCCATATGATTTACTTCATAGGTGACGTATAATTATTAATGGCCTAGATAATTTATCATTATGTCATTTAGACATTTAATAAAATTTAATATAATAAATATTTTTATTATTTTAATTGTTATTGTTGGCCTTTATTATTTATGGATATAATAAATTTAATTGACATTCTTAATTATATATATTTTTATGATTTAATTATTAATTAAATATGTTAATATTTTATTGGATTATTAGCTATAATTTGAAAAGTGTTAATTAATGACCATGCCCTTGGAATTGGGGAGATGGATGTCACGTGGGAAAGGGTCGACTCATTTGAGAGGAGATAATTTTTTCTCTCCTCATTGAATGGTGATGGGAAAGAGAGTTGGCAGAGTTGCATGGAATAAGGGAGAAGGTAGCAAAGGAGGGTAAACAAAAATAGAGGATGGGTAGGAGAGGGAAATGGAGAAGGGGCAAATAAAAATAAAACATAGAGGTAAGGGGGACAGAACAATGTAGGGAGTAGGAAAAAATAACATAGGAGAAGAATATAAGGGAAGAGATGATAGGGGAATGAAATAAATAGGGGAAAAGATAGAGAGGAAAAAAAATAAGAAAAACACAAGGGTTTCTAGTTCTATTTTAGGGGCTCAACATTACCTAAGCATGGCATTGGGAATCAAATTTGATTGGTAGTTAAGAGAAAGGAGGTAAGCACTAGCATTTTAGTTTCCCCTTCTTAGCATAAAACTAGTAAGTCATTTGATTGTAGTCATTTATCTTTTTGAATGGAGATGTTGTTATTAAAACCAATATGTATAATTAACCTTATTCCATTATTACATAAACCTTGTAAGAACTGAAATAAAACATACAACCTAGTTTTTACAATGTTTAACCCAATTATATTTCACTTGGAAAACGTGTTATTGTGTGGTTACATTTATATTGACCATGTGACTTTAAATCATGTCCTTGCCCATGAGGGATGCTATGCAAAATAGAACTAGTTGTATCTCATATTGTTTTTCATTTAAATGTATGGAAATGATTTATTTTACACTTACATATACCATGAAGATAATATGATGAGGCATCTAACTATGATGTTGACCTCTACACTTGATTGGGATGACACTATCTTGTATCCTTCATTTCATTCTTTACGACTTATAAACAATTAGATGGGTCACCGTACCCTGTTCTTTGGTAGAGTATGCAAAATGAGTTAATTTGTGGGTAAAAATAGGAAAGTGACTTGGGTTTTTGATTTAAATTTGATATCGAATTGACCATTAACATTATAATTTATAAGTAAAATTAAATCAACATACTTAAATAACTATTCTTAAGTTGGATCTTAAATGATGCTATTATATATTCTTCCTATTTGAATAATTTGATTGGGGTTTTTATCCTATCTTGTGGGTAGAGCATTATTTTGATATGTTACTTAATCTCCCAACGTCGAAGGTCAAATCAACATTAAATTGACAAGGATCTGTGTTGTGGGTGAAATTTTGGGTCTATAAAATTATTTATTTCTTCTTGTGTTCTATTTTTGAACTAGGTGTATAAGTATGTGTAATGTCATGAATTAACCATTTATATATGTTACAATTTGCGTAAAAATTCATGTATATTTTATCCTTATTAATGATGGGACCTAGTTGGAATAAATATATGGAAAACATTGTCTGATTTTTTCTTTGTCATATGCCGAACAATCATGTCTCCCCTATATAAGTTCAATCTGGTTATTAACATATATATGATATTTGGTGCAAAGTCTCTTGAGTGTTTATTTTTATTTATTTGCTATGTTATGAATTTAGTGAGTAATTTTATGTACTTGGCATATTGGATAATTGTGGAAAAAGGACAAAACCTTGTTTCCATCATTATATTATAACAAGGGTTTCAATTACTAATTAAACATTTTAAATGGTCTACTACTCTGTAACTTGTGTGATCTGATTCTTAGCATTCAAGGATCATATGATGCCATGAGACCTCATAATGATCCCTAAAAATTACCTATATTAATTAATGATTGAAATTCATTTTATTGTATTAAAATCCTTTAGAAACAATTGTTACCATTTTGGAACTTATTGGAATTTTTGGAATTAAAATGAATACATAGAACAAGCATTATCATTTGGTTTCTTCCCTTTTGAATCAGTTATGATTTTTAATGATTGATTGTCTTGAATGATTACTAGAGTCCTTAATTATTTCCTTAGGAACATTGTATGGTTGGGTTGCTTGATTTTATACTTGGTTGATTTTATTTATTGTATCTTGACCTGGTTGAGTATAACTATTAAGTCATTTATTACTCCTATTTTGTTGTATGACTGCATGAAGTGTACCCTTGTAGATCACCGTTCCTAGACTAGACATAAATAATTAGCCATCAGTTGGTATGCTTGTTATGAATTTATAGTCAGGATAACTTGGTTTGAATGTATACTTGGAGGGGATCTGAGTTGGTTATTATGGAGGCTATAAAAGTGGATTATCTATTCAATCCCCTGTTATATTCTTTGAGAGCCTATGACTAGTTGTCCCCACATTTGATTTATACAATGATGGTTGGTTATTTATGTTTCACCATAGAATGGTCATTATGCATTGTGTTGGTATTATGTTATTGTGATGTGATGCCATTAGGTTCGGAATCCAACCTACTCATAACTTCCTCCTTGATGTTGTTTTCCAAAACCACCATCTAGCTAATGGTTGGGGTGGTAAGGGCCACCAATGATTGGGATCATATGGTTGGTTATAAGGGTTTGTCTACTTCATTCCTATTGCTCCCTTCTTGGATGACTTCATAGATAGGTATGATGTATTTAGAAATGTTAATTTCATGCTATTTATCTCCTTATTAACATAGATATTACATTACTTTCTTATAGCATGACTAGTGGATGTAGTTGTAAGTACTTTCATTGGATTTTTGTTTAGTTATAATTGGATTTTGTCATGCTAACCTGTGACTGGATACAAATCATTCAAGAATAAAAATTACAAGTTATAATGTTAAGCATGAGGTAACATGTGAAATTTGACTTCAAATTCTAAGTTTTATCATTTAGATATACTTTAGGTTTATATTCAAATTGATATTTATTTTTCAATTGGTAATGCTATGCTACTATATTGCCTTATTATCTCCATCATGGATCATATGGTAAATAATGTTGTGCCCATTTTGAGAGTGGAATTTATTCATTATGCAGTTTTTAAAAACTTTAATATATATTATTGGTTGTAACCATTATGTATATGTTGATGTAAACATTGATTAGGTAAATGGATTTCATATATTTGGTAATTTAGGCATGCTTGAGTATACTTGCATGGATTAATAACAAACTAGAATATTTTTTTGAATGTTAGCTATTGTAATATTCTATAATAAATTCCTCAAATATTTTTATACATGCTTATGGCTCATTTACTTCATGTATGTTAGAATTAACCCTTCTGTTAACATGAGAATATTGAGTTAATCCATAGTCGGTATTCAACTTTTATATGAAATAGAGAGACTTATGTAAGATCCAACTTGTGTGTGTGTGTGTGTGTGTGTGTGTGTGTGTGTGTGTGTGTGTGTGTGTGTGTGTGTGTGTGTGTGTGTGTGTGTGTGTGTGTGTGTGTGTGTGTGTGTGTGTGTGTGTGTGTGTGTGTGAACAAGTTTAGGTGAGATGGATTAGTGATTAAGTATACCCATTATGGGAGTATGATCATTATAATGTTGGGACAAACTACTACTTATGGTTGATGAAAGCATCCTTGAACCACTTGTAATATGAAATAGTAATGTTATGGGATGCATCCTCCTTCACTATAAGCTTATACACATACATATGGATGACTATTACATGTGTGTATAACTCTTATGGGATGAATTTCAATGTTGTTTTATTCCTTTGATGGCTGGAATTATCTCATTGAGTAAGCATGGATGTTTGTGTGAATTTAGTATGTGTAATTAACCATGTGTAAACTTTGATGGTTATATGATTCTACAAACTGGTTCATTTGGAACCATTGTATGCTTGAATAAGATATATTGGTGCATAGGTGAAATAGTTACTCCTTCATGTTGAAATTACTTAGTATGATGATATATGAAGTGAGTTAATTAATTAATGAATTCCTTAAGAAAATGAGAAATTAATGTTGTGAAAGTTAATCATACATAATGAGTTCTATATTATATGCAAGGTTGTAATTAATTATGTAATTATACAAGTTGAACTATTTTGTTGCACCTTCCTTATGTAAATTTAGTGATTGTTCTTATATGTCTTGACATGATTTTATTAATCATCAAATAAGGTACTTTGGTTTTATTAATTTCCCTTTCTAAATATTGTACCACATTGACTATTTGCCAATATGGAATCCTGTAATATCAATTCAGTGATTGGTCATAACTACATCCTTCCTATTAGATGATGAATAAGACATGATTACACCTTCATCAATATATTTAGTTCATGGTAAGCTTTCTTCTAAATTGATTGAGATCTCTTTATGCAAATGATATCTTGTTATTTTCTTTAGAGCCCTTGCTTAATCCACATGTATTGAAATTGATTGATGGACTGAAATGAATGTTTAACATGTTGAATATTTTCCTAATTGACATTTAAGATATATTTTTATTAGTTCCCATGTCGTAGGCTTATTTGACTCAATGATGGCCTTGAATGTTATGTACAACCCTCCCTGTTACATGTACACATAATGCTAAACAAGAATCACTTTCTTTGGTAAGCAAGGTTTGGGTATGTTATGCATCTAATGCATACATTGATATGAAACATAGAAAAAATATGGGTGTTTCATGTATAAACAATTGTTCTAATATCACTCATACAAAATTTGAGATGACTAATAACACCAATATTTCCTAGATATGACTTAGAATAGTTTCCAAAATTATTTTGCTTGCTTCATCAACATCTATAAGTTTAATGATTTTAAATTCCAAGAAGATACACATCTCTGGCCAATATCTTTATTTCATTTTTTTCACATGAATTGATATATATTAGAATTAGTATATGATCTCATTCTCTATCTCTCTAATTATGTATATAACTATGTTAAAAACTTTTTGTTCATTTTAAAAATTTATAAATTTTTTTATAAACTCTTTACAAAATGGTACAGTATAGTTTTATAGGTATTACAATATATTTTGGTTGACCTTTCTATCTTTCTATGTATAATATTTTTCTTTTAGATACCTTGTTAAGTTTTCAACTATAAAATATGTGATAAACAAAAATCAATTCAAGAAAAAATAAAACAAAATATAGACTAAAAAAAAAATTGAAATTATTTAAGGATAAAAAATATAATTCATAATACTATAAAAATATATTGCATATATTTTAACAGACTTGTGAATTCATATGTATACAAAAGGTAACAAATTTAACATAAATGAGTACAATGACCATATATATATATATATATATATATATATATATATATATATATATATATATATATATATATATATATATATGCAAAAAATTATTCTCTATTCATTTGTTAATATCTATAATAATGAAAACCTCATGAAAATAAGACTCAAACATAAAATTATAATGAAAAAAATCAACATAAAATTCTATAATATAATTATTTATATAGTCATCAATCTTCTTTAACATGGATTTATCTATCATGTTACTACCCAATGAAATGTCCTCGTTCTGGGTACAAAAAATATGCATCAAAGTTTCAAGGAGAGAGACGAATAAACTCTTTAATGGTTCAAATAAAAAATATTATTTGTTACATTATGATTAGAGAAAATATGTCATATGTTATTGGCACTCTCTATTTGTTTTAGGTCGTGTTTAATTTAGGTTTTAATCATGATAGGGAACCATGCTTTCTCATCTCACCAAAACAAGAAGGAGAATTAGAAACTTTCTAAAGTATTGGGCATCAAATGTTTTCTTTAGGTGATTCAAAGTTACAAGAAGGATTAAAATTAAGGAACATTTTCCAACCATTTTTATCTTGTTTTTTCATTGAGTCTTTATATTTTTTTGATTGTTTAATTATTTTTTTATTTATATTGTGAACAAAGCATCAACAAAGATTTGAGGGTTTTCGATTGTAATCATGTTTATATGTTTAACCTATTTTTATTTATATTCAAATTTTATGTACTAGTTGTTTAATATTACTTTATTTTTTACTAAATATATTTTATTCAATGTAGAGAATTTAAAAAATTTATATAAGTCCAATGCGGGAAGCAATTGATTGTTAACTACAATCTTTTTTAAATAGAATGGGCCCAACAAGATGTCAACAATCTAAATTCCTATGATGAAATGTTGTTAAGATCAAACATTCTAAAAAATAGCCAAGTGAAAAAGAATAAAATTAGTATTTTGTGATTATAAAAATGAATTTATCCAATTTCATTAAAAATAGATTGCCAAGCATATCAAAATTGTGAATTTTTTAATTGATTATGGTGAATGCATTTCCAAAAACCCAACTAAAAAGTAAACATGTTGGCTTTATGTTTTGTATTGAGATAAGAAGTGGAAAGGTTGAATACCAACATCGTAGGCATTTATTTTTTAATTATTACATTTTTAAATTTTTTTAAAGTAATCAATCTATTACTTACACTAAAGGTATAGAATAAATTATCATACATGTGTAAGCTAATGAACAACAATTAATCTTATTCATTATGAATTTCAAGAGAGGGTTCTAAAGATTCAATACAAATGAAATAATCATTTTAAATATTGATATATACGTAAATCTTTAATTTAAAATATAATAAAAGACTATTTGTTAGTAAATGCAGTCTTAGATTTGTTTGTAACATGGTTTGAGTAAATATGTAAGAGAAATTTGGAAATTTATAAATTAGTCTTGGTGAATTTGTAAAAATTATCTAACAAAGTATGAAATTATATATTTGAATTTTGAATTGTATAATTACATGAAAAAATTACAAAATGCATTTTAAAATCATATTAAATAGTATAAATTTTTTAAATAAATCTCATTCGACATTAGAAATTGATTTATTTATGGTCGAGTTTAGTGAAAATTAATAATAATTTACTTCATCAAATTACTTGATGTAAATATATAAAATTTTAACCATAAAAGGTAAATAAGGTATATGAATGAGTCAAGTTAAAAATAATATCGTGTTACAATACATATTGTCTCCAATCCATAACAAGTATATTATGCCATTTTATGTTGTGAAAAAAACATTATTTAATGTATATATTCATTTTAGTCTAATACCTTTAATTTAAAGTTTTAAATTAAAATGTCTTCTTAAGACATTTTAGAAATCACTTATATTAACACACATTAGCTCTTATTTATTAAAAATATACAATATCAAAAACATAATGAAATAACTTACAATTGATTAAAAACTAGATATATATTTATAATGAAAATTAATAAACAAAACATAAAGATACCATAAAAAATGTATTTTTTTGTATATATCATCATAAAGAATGTAAACCAACAAAATAAATAATTATAAACAAGCTTTATATTTTATTCATATTTTTTTGTAAAGTAGGGTCTCTAAAAATATTGACTTCCATACCAGAAAAAAGTGGTACAAAATATTTTTTAACAAAAATTAAAAAAAAATTTTAAGGTCTAACCTAACCATGGTTTCAAGTTTAAATCTTAAATTAGACAAGAATCAAAAAAATGATTGAAGAACAAAATGTAAATATCATGTATTCTAAACACAGATAGAAAATTAAACATTTATCCCATTATAAATTAATCATACTCCCTTATAAACTCTAAACTATGAACCCTAGACTCAATCTGCACCACCTAAAAGAAATAGAACCACTTAGTAAACAAGAACCTTGAAATCCCTTGTTATTATTTGACTCAATCACATGACTAGTATCCAACTCCATGCTTTTTCTATTACCCAAATCT
>JARHVA010002780.1:752500-850000 GCA_037957365.1 Torreya grandis | reverse complement strand
TTCATAGCATAGAATTTAATTAGTACATGCATAAACCTATTTATACTTATATGGTTTTAAATCAGTGTCATTATCCATCTATGCATATTACAATAATAAATATGTTACATTGTGATAATAAATGGTAAATTCTATTTTTTAAAAATAAAAATTATGTCCACTGACACTAACATTGACACAACATTCCTTGCTCATCAAATTCTGAAAAGTATCTTTTGAATACTCTTTCCTGCATATTATGTATTTTTTGACACTTACATCATATTTTTCATATTAAAGTCCCAAGTTAGATGATATTTTCTCTGGTAACCTATATGATGAAGGCATTTTTTTTTTTTAATTTATAATGACATTTGTATTAATCTTATCACATACAATCCTCCTTTTTAAAAACATACACATTTTAATGTTAAGTTCTTACAGTACAATTGATTACTTTTGTGTAAGCAACTAAACACATAATTAAACTAGAAAAAAAAAGTAACTAGAAATTAGAATCAGCAAAGAATATAAGATACAAGAAACAATGAAAACTTGTATTAAACTCTTTTAGAAGGAAATACAATGAAGAAATCACACTTTCTTCCACACCTCTTAGATGTATAGATCTCTTTCCCTCAAGAGTTCTCTCTCTCATTTACAATCAATTCAATCCTTGAATTGTCTACCCTTTACATGTCTACAAGATATGAAGATCTAACCCTATTATATAATACTAGGATTCATGAGCTATGCATTCTCCACCGTTAGATACACCTTTTAATCAAAGGTTCAAATCTGTCCTGCTAAAAATAGAAACGCGGACTCAACACTAACAGTTAATCTTATCATGCAAACAATCTATTCTCCCACAAAAATAGACTTCTATAATGCATAGGTGACCGACGTCGGTCCCTGTCTGTCTACATATGACCAACATCAGCTGATCCATAACTGATGTCAGCAGCCTCTAGTTGACTCTTGACCGATGTCGGTCTGTCCTGACCGATGTTGATGACTATGTAACTCCAGCAACCTCTACATTTGCTCATCTAGTGAATCTTTTAGCTCCACAACTCAACAATCTCCCACTTGGAGATAAGAAGCTGCACCTATACCTGTACAACAACATCCTCTAGCTCGTTTCTCCATCTTCAAGTTCAATCTTAAAGACCAACAAAATTTAAATGAAGATTCAACTTTTCTTTGTTACCGGCTTTGTTAACATATTAGCAGGGTTCTCATCCGTATGGATCTTTTCTAGCTTCAACTCACCATCCTCCAATACCTATCTAATGAAGTGGTACCTAAGCTTTATATGTTTGGTTCTTGAATGAAAGGCTGAATTATTTGCCAAATGAATTGCACTTTGACTATCACTGTAGAATCTGCAAATCTTTTTTTCCTTTCCCAACTCTTTCATGAACTGAGTCATCCATATCATTTCCTTGCTAGCCTCTATGACTGCAATGTATTTCACCTCTGTAGTAGACAAGGAAACAACCTTCTACAACTTTGAAATCCAGCTAACTATCATTCCACCAATAGTGAACACATACCTTGTGGTGTTTCTCCTACCATCCAAGTCACCTACCATATCTGAATCTACATACCCATGTAGAGAAGTGTTTGGCCCTCCATAGCATAAATGCCTACTGCTGGTCCCTCTCAGATATCTGAGAATCCACTGAACTACTTTCCAGTGTTCCTTTCCTGGATTGGCCATAAACTTACTAACAACTCCCACTACTTGGGAAATATCCGGTCTAGTACATACCATTGCATACATCAAGCTCCCAACTGCTGAAGCGTATGGAACTCTACTCATGTACTCAACCTCATCATGTGATTTAGGACACTGTTCTTTGCTCAACTTGAAGTGTCCAATGATAGGTGTGCTTACCGATTTTGCATCTTACATATTGAACCTCTCCAACACCTTGTTCACATAATCCTCTTAAGACAAAATCAAATTGTGATTTTTATTGTCTCTCTTAATACTCATGCCAAGGATTTCCTTTACTGTTCCCAAATCTTTCATGGCAAATGTGTGAGCTACTTTTACCTTAAGCTCAGTAATATCTTGCATGTGTGAACCTGCAACAAGCATATCATCTACATATAGCAACATGATAATATAACTACCATTATCCATTCTGTTAAAATAAACACGATGGTCAGATTGACATCTACTAAAGCCATGCTCTATCATAAACCTATCAAACCTCAAATACCATTGTCTTGGAGCTTGCTTAAGACCATATAAGCTTTTATTCAACCTGTACAAAAGTTTTTCATTACCTTTGACCTCAAAACCTTTCTGACTGATCCATATATATTTCTTCATCTAAATCTCCATGAAAAAACACTGTCTTAACATCAAGCTTGCTGAAGATGCAAATCCTCAATAACAATTAAAGACAATACAGTCTGAATAGAAGTCATTTTTACTACAGGAGAAAAAATTTCACCAAAATCAATACCTAGTTACTACCAACCTAGCCTTATGTCTCAATTGTCCATTCTCTCCTTCCTTTAACCTGTAAACCCACTTGTTTTTTAGTGCTTTCTTTTTGGCTAGCAACTCAACCAAATCCCACGTTTGGTTCTCTTTCAAGGAATCAATTTCCTCATTCATGCCATGCTCCCACTATTTCCAAGATTCTAATTTCATTACCTCATCAATTTTTTTTGGTTCTCCACTATCAGTGAGCAACAAGTAGAATAAAGAAGGAGAATAACGAATTGGAGGTTTACTTACCCTATATGACCTCCTCATGGGCATTTGAGACGCATTCATAGCTTGCTATCCACCCAAATTCTCTGTCAGTGACCGATCTCAGTCAACTCTTGGTATGTACCTGATCGACGTCGGTTCCACATGATCGACATCGGTTCTTGTATGACCAACATTAGTTCCTGCCTGACTGATGTTGAGTTCCTGCCTGACCGATGTCGGTGTCTATGTTTTCTTATGTGTCATTATTTTTCCCCACGAGCTCATTTTGGATCATAACTTCATCTAAATCAACATTGCCCTACTCAAAATTATTTAGCCTCTTAAGTTGATCATTGTACATCACCTTCTCATTAAAAACAACATCATGAGCTTCTAATAATTTTGTTAGTTCCTAAATTCCACAACTGGAATTCAAAATCTCTAGAGCCATAATCAATGAAAGTGCACCACATAGATTTAGCATCCAGATTCTTTCTATTTTCCTTATCAACATGCACAAAAGCTTCAGAACCAAAAACTCTGAGAAATGAAAGATCTACCTTTTTATCTGTTTAAGCCTCTTCCAAAATTCCACCATCCAGAGCAGTAGAAGGTCCTTTGTTAATCAGGTAAACCATAGTATCTATAGCATCTACCCAATACTGTAAGGGCAAACCAACATGTAACCTCATACACTATGCACGCTCCATTATTATTCTATTCATCCTTTCAGCAACTCCATTTTACTGAGGTGTCCTTGTAACCATCCTTTTCTTTGTATTCCACTCATAGAAAAATAACTATTGAATTTATAGATGTAGTACTCACCACCATTGTCAGATCTAAGGCACTTCAATCTCAAACCTATTTTATTCTCAACCAAAGCTTTCCATTTCTTAAATGTGTCAAAAACATCAGATTTCTTCTTTATGCAATAAACCCATACCTTTCTTGTAGCATCATCAATGAAAGAAACATAATACTGTGATCCTCCAATAGAAGCTACCTTAGTTGGTCCCCACATGTCTATGTGAACAAGCTCTAACTTGTGCTTATTCTTTGTTGACCTAGTGTTGAAAAACCTCACTCTCTTCTGTTTCCCAAAATACAATGCTCACAAAAATCTATATCTATGTTTTTCAAATCTGAAAGCTTACCTTTTGACTTAAGAATAGTCATTCCCTTTTCACTCATGTGACCAAGCCTACAGTGCCACAACTTTGCATCTACATCTGAAGTAGATAAAATAGAAGGAGAATAATCAGTAATATAATTACATAGATAGAGAGTACCTACTCTCTTACCTCTGGCTAATACAAGTGCACCGTCAAAAAATTTCCAAGATTCAGCTGTGAGAGTTACTGTGCAACCCTCATCCCCCAACTTTCCTGCAGAAATAGGATTCGTCTTCAGGATGGGTACATGCATGACATCCTTCAACACCCATGTGTTGCCATTTTACAATTTTAGATGCACTTTTTCTTTGCCAACAATTTTACAAGGCTCATCATCCCCTAAATAGACTATTCCAAAATCTCCATGGACATAATCATTGAAAAATTCTCTATTTGGGATTGCATGGAAAGAGGCACCAGAATCTAAAACCCATGATTCTATTTTATTATCCAAATAAAATATAAGAGCATCTTGTGCAACAATACCTGCAACTTTTGCTTCTTCTTTATTACCTTCATGCTGATTTTCTTCTTTAACTTTCAACCAGCAATCTTTCTTTGCATGCCCTATCTTTCAACAATTCTAGCAGGTTATTTTTCTTCCATTTCTGGATTTGGATCTACTTCTCATCTTTGACTTTGACCTTGATCTCCCTTGCTTGCCCTTCTCTTTTTCCCTTCCCCTACTTTCAATACTTAAAGCATTACCTGATGTTTCCTCTGTGCTTTTCTTGCAAATTTCTTCATTCAAGATTACATTAACAACATCATCTACTCTTAAGACATTTGTAGCAGATGAAGTATTACTAACTGCCATTACCAAACTATGCCAACTTTTAGGTAAAGAGCATAAAATTAAGACAGCCTTAATTTCATCATCAAAAACTATTTTGACTGAATTTAACTGATTTACTATTGCATGGAAATTATTTAGATGATTAGATACAGATCCACCTTCCTGCATTTGCAAATTAAATAATTGCTTCATAAGATATACCTTATTTGAAGCTGAGGGCTTTTCATATAAATTTTCCAAAGTATCCATTAACTCTACTGTTGTCTTTGCCTGTGATAAGTTGGAAATCATAGAAGATGCGAGGCTCAACCTTATAGATCCCAGAGCCTTTCTATCAAGAACATTCCATTCTTCATCTTGCATATCTGTGGGCTTTCTTGAAACCCCACCCAATGGTAAGTATAGATCTTTCTGATACAGATAATCTTCTATCTGCATCCTCCATAATTGATAATTCTTGCCGTTAAACTTCTCCATTCTTAGTTTACTTTCTTCTACCATTGCTTTACTCCCACTCAATCAGAAACCCCTGAGAGTGACCTGTAATCAACAAACACTAACACGATCTGATACCACCTGTTAGTGAACCCAAAGCTCTAATACCACTTGTTAGGATCTTACAGTACAATTGATTACTTTTGTGTAAGCAACTAAACACAGAATTAAACCAGAAATAATAAGTAACCAGAAATCAAAATCAGCAAAGAATAAGAGATACAAGAAACAATGAAAACTTGTATTCATCTCCTCCAGAAGGAAATACAATGAAGAAATCACACTTTCTTCCACACCTCTCAGATGTACATTTCTCTTTCCCTCAAGAGTTCTCTCTCTCAATTACAACCAATTCAATCCTTGAATTGTCTACCCTTTACATGTCTACAAGCTATGAAGATATAACCCTATTATATAATACTAGGATTCATGAACTTTGCATTCTCTACCGTTAGATACACCTCTTAATTAAAGGTTTAAATCTGTCCTACCAAAAATAGAAACACGAAATCAACACTAACAGTTAATCTTATCATGCAAACAATCTGTTCTCCCATGAAAATAGACTTTTGGAATGCATAGGTGACCAATGTCAGTCCCTTTTTGTCTGCATATGACCGATGTCAGCCGATCCATAACTGACATCGACAGCCTCTGGTCAACTCTTGACTGATGTCGGTGACTATGTAACTCCAACAACCTCTGCATTTTCTCATTTGGTGAATCTTTTAGCTCCACAACTCAACATTTAAGACAATTTATATATTAATAAGAGTAATTTATAAATAAAATTTATCTAAAAATATATGTTTTTACATAGAATACATGTCCTACTACATGAAATTTTTATGATCCAATTCTAGGCTTCAAGTACAACAATACTAATGTGGAATTTAAATAATTTTTAATCTCTCCAATTTTTGAAAATATAGTTGCTTAAATTATTGTAATATAATTAATTCCCTAATATTTACCACTATTAAGTGGATCCCCATAAATAAATTTTTCTAGTTCCTTCTTTATGTTAAAACTATCACTATCATTTTCATATTATTTATCAATATAGCAATATGATCATAAGTACAATGAGAAAGATGAGGTAAAAAAACTCCTAGATACTCTAGGTCACTAGATCCTACATAAGTTAATTAGTATTGCATATCCATCCCTATGATATTGTTAGTAACACCAATATTATATTGCACACTTATGTGCCAATATAAAATATCTAACTCCACTTGTGAATTACTTCACAACTCTTTCAATGCTAGCAATGTAGACCTCACCTCATTAGTAATCCTATTCATTGATATCACAACATTCGTAGGTTATAAAGTATTTCTTATCAATTATTTTAATTTTTCAACCAATGCTTCATCTCTCTCCATTGCATATTAATGTAAAAATCCATTATTTATAGTTAGTTACATAGATAAGATTTACATCAAGGAGCACATAGATACTAAACATTTAATCTCTTAGTTATTTTACAAAACTCAGTACAATAAAACATTGCTACTATAATTATACATTGGTTGTTATCATTTTATTTATTTTACTAATTATTTTAATAATCACACATTAATATCCTCTATCTTTATAAATTACATTCCATTCCCAGTCCTCTTAAGTCAATTTACATAGGTTATCCATGAAGTCTTATTATTAGTCCTAAACTAGTTGTATCAATGATTTCATGCTTAATATCATTTTAGAGTGGTATTTTTTTATATCTAAACTTTACCTATTTATATTTTCACTTACACAAGGTCTAATTAGATTATTTTAGGAATAGAGTCTTGTGACCCTTCGTCATACGTTCCTTTATGTCTTAAAATGGAAAACTAAAAAATGTTATATAAGATGATAGATGATGCATTCTAAATACAATAAGAATATATTTTAAAAAAACATATTGCACATAAATGATAAATTATCGTAGCGTATCACTAATAATCAATAAATTGACTCCTTCCAACACTTAATATTCTCATTATCTACTTGGTGTTTGAATTCCATATAAGCTAAAAGTTAATCTAGACATCACTATGTTTAAAGGTAAAATATATGAATATGACATAAATATTCATATTAACATAACTTATTAATAAAATTTTTTTAATAAGTTATCTAAGCATTAAAATATTACATTCATTCTTTTGAAATTCTATTTATCAGTAAATAAATTATTAGAAAACTATTGCACATCAAATAAAAATCATGAAGATGAAGTCAACTTAGACATATCTATAAATACATGGAAAGGTTTCATGTAAGAACTCAAGGTAACCTATCACCTTTTTTTAAATTATCAATTAAATAACATGAAGTAATCTCAGTTGTGCCATGACAAAGAATAATATGTACAATAATGCATATACACCTTTCATAATTTCATTTCTAAACATGGGATTAAGGATTAAGAACAAAACATTGTTTGATGTATAGGTAAATCCTAAGACTACATATCTAGTTATATATGGAGTTATTACACATGTGTTCAAAAAGGTAATCTTATATATTTTATTTTAATCTTGAAAGAAAGGCTAGCACAAAGACTAGGAGAATAAATTTTAGGTTTTAGACTAAACAATAGGCTAAATGTTGTAAAAAAATCAAATGATATCCAAGTACCATCAAAAACTAATAACCAATCATAAATTAAATTAAATAAACATTATAATATTAACAATTGGTGTTTAGTTCATGTCTCCAATAGTTAGTCCAAATACTAGTGGCAAATAAGGAAGACTATGCTTGAACAACTGGAAGTAGTAGGTAAGAAACACTAGATAATTATATAAAGCTAAGAATGTCATGGAATTTGAACCTAGAACCATGGTGGATACCACATACATCTCTACTATCCTATAAAAATATAGTGATTATAAATATTGCTTCATCCATAATTGTGTATCAATGAGAAATAAGCACACTTTATCATTGACAATGGAAGCCAAAAGAACATGATTTATCTTAAAGAATATTATAGACTAAACATGCCATTAATTACTTACCCACAATGAAATATATTATAATATTTAGTATGGGATCAAAAAAACATGTCACTCAGAAATGCCAACTAATGTTTGAATTCAAGCCTTTTCAACATATAAAATTTTATGAACTTGATCCATTAGGATTATGTGATATTTTAATTGGCCAACTATATCTTAACCATTGACATGAAATATATGAGGAAAATTCTAGACATTTTTTCATATATGTTGGTGATAGGAGATACCACATATTGGAAGTAGTTCCTCATTTATCACTTATTAGAGCTAAGAAGTGTAATAAGTTAGTCATATCTATTCAATTTTTTTTATGTTGACATCTAAATGTATGAATGTCCTTGTGGTGATAGTTTTTATTAAATTTTCTCTATTATTAGAAACAAATACTTGAAATTTTAACTAAAAATTACAATAATATAAGGATAAATTTTAGTCATCAAAGGAACTTCCTATAAAGTGTGTGGTGAAGCACACTATTGATATGATCCCTATAATAGGTTTACCTGATTCTTATTTATATAAAATTAATAATTCAAGAGAAAAATCCATGAATAAATGGGGAAAAGCATATCAAGCCCACCTCATCACCTTAATGAATCATAATTGTGCTTGTGATAATGATGTATGACACATGCATGCTATGAAATGACTTCATATGTCTAAATAAGATAATCTTAAAGAACCACAATATGATTTCAAGTATTTGGGTTTTATTGGGTTTGATCCAGGGTTTAGAATAATTTAAAAATGATCTTACTTGCCTAGGTGTCGTTAAATTCATGTTAAAATTATATTTGTATAGAAGATAAACTTCAATGTAAAATATGGTTTGGTTAAATGGTTAGTCATGCCCTTTGGTTTCACCAATGCACCATTTGAATTTATGTAGATGATGAATGGCATCCTTAGGCCATTAACTACTTAATTTATTTTATTATAAAATAATTATACCCATATCTATAGTAAAACATGTGATAAACATCTAAGATAAAATATTCCATATGCTTGACACTTTGAAAAAACATAATTTATTATCAAACATGGAGAAAATTTAATTTTATATATAGGAGGTATAATATCTAGGATACATAGTAGATGCATAAGGAGCATACATGGACCCATAAAATATTAAATTCATATAGGAATGGCCACAAATAAAGATTCAATTTAGCAAAGGTGGAGATAATGTAAATATCATTTGGGAAGCTGAAAAATAGAAAGCATTTAAGGAATTGAAACATAGTATTTATTATACACTAGTACTTGTATGATGAAATATTAAACAAGAATTTTATATTAAGATAGATGAATATAATTTCAAAATTGTATCAGTCCTCTTATAATAAGGTCCCCTAGTTTAATAACACAAACAAATGGTCACCATACCAGTAATAAACTACTCAAACTACGATCATGATATTTGTGTTACTGTGCAAGAATGTAACTCATTAAGAACATTATATCTTAGGTAAGGTTAATAAGATCAAAATATATCTCAAGATGATTTAGTTATATTATATTTAGAATAAGTTTAATAAAGAGTGAAATTAAA
This sequence comes from Torreya grandis, assembly GCA_037957365.1. NCBI lineage: Eukaryota > Viridiplantae > Streptophyta > Pinopsida > Cupressales > Taxaceae > Torreya > Torreya grandis. The sequence continues at coordinate 840,267 of JARHVA010002780.1, read as the reverse complement.
ACCGGTATTCTTATCTTCAATAGTTCTGTATGACCATTAAACATAAGAAAATGAATGACAATTGAGTCACAGACTATCTAAGCCATCCATCAATTCAAGATATTTTTGCTTTATTTGACACATGTAGACATTAATATAGAATTTGGTCATAATTATATCAATAGTTCATTTATTTTGAATATAGCTATCAAAATTTTGTGTGGTGATTTAGCTATATAAATCTTATTATAGGATGGACTTGTATATCACCTTAGGCACACATGTTGTATAATGAGGGATACAAAATTGAAATTAATATGTAAGGATAGTTTTTTAAAAAATACTAAATATTTGAGTTGATGAGACTATTTTGGTGTTGCATAAGTACTTTTTATGGTAACATCTTTATGTATCAAAATATAACAAGTCTTGTATTACATGTGCAATTTTGAAGCCAAGTAACAATAATAATGGTATGTATGCATGTATAAAATTTATTAAAAAAATAAGAATACATTTTCATGTAATTTACAGCTAGATAAACTACTACCAATCATGTAAATGGTTTATTATTTAGTATTCGATACAATCTCAAATATGGAAATTTTCATGCCTTTTATGGAAGTAAAATCAGCTCAAGAAAAAACTCAGCTATACTTTGATCCAAAAAATAGAAGGTTTGATTCATAGATATTTCAAGAAAATGAAAATAACACAGTAACAATGAATTCTCTGAGAAGAGATGTTTTTATTACTCAAGAGTGCAATACTTATCTCTAGGAAGAGATGTTTGATTTCCATTTTGGGTTACATATTCATTTATACACATCTTAAAGGTAGGAGGAGGATGTGGAAGGTCATCAATATCGAGGAAGATTAATTGGTTCAACTTCCATGATTAAATCAATACAAAATTTGAGAAATTACTATTTTTAGACTGCACTACTCAAATTTAAACTTTGGGCACTTCCATTAGGTTTTTGGGGGTCAAAAACCACTGAGCAATGCTCTATGACATCTCACCATAGTTTCCTCATTATTAGATTTCCAATGGTTCAAATGGGGAGTCAATTGGAGGTACGGTGCAAAATTTATGTATCCTAGAAGTTTCATCATCAATTAGGGTAGAACAGCCACCCACATTGTCATTTGAATTATTGCCCAGATCATTCATCCCTCCTTGAGAAGTAATGGTCCCCATTGAATCAATATTCCTCATCAAGTGTGGTAGTTGTGTATTAATTTGATTCTCTATGAGACACTCACCTCTGTTGCTAAGATGAACCCTTTTGACCACCTGATAAAGTGGAATAGAGCATCCTCTTATTATCTTCATCCAAGTGTCCACAATCTGATCCTCTTCCATTGGAGCAAAACTCTATAGATCAAGCTCATCAATGTCTAGTTATTCTACTATGACTAAAGTGTTTAATAGTTGTGGATGATATGGTTTGAGGAGTTCAACATTAAATATTAGATGTATACCAAGGTAGGCTGGTAGGTTCAACTCAAAAGTATTTTCTCTATCTTTTTTGGTGATGGTTTAGGGACCATATCACAAAGGCTAATTTTTTCTGTGTGGGCCTGGAATTTATTCCATTTGAAATCACAACCAAACCTTACCACCCATGGTGAAATAGTGTGCAATCTTATGTTTTTCATGGAATTTTTTATACTTCTAATTCATCTTCTCCAAGATGTCATGGACTTGTTGCTAGATGTGTTGCATTTGTTCAAAAAAAATTATTGCTTTTGATATCTCGAATTCCCCATGAGGTGTGTATTCCATGGTGGAGAATTGAATGGCTATATTAATTTGTGTCATGGGTTGGAACCTAAAGTATACATGAAATGGATTGTGCTTGGTTGAGCTATGTAGGGCTTGATTATATCCATGTTGTATAAAAATAAGTACCTCACCCATGTGCATGGATGTTTGGAGTGATACATCTAAATCATGTCAATAATCAAGTGGTTCACCATTTCTATTTGACCAACAATCTATGGATAGAAGGCTATGGGATTCATCAACTTGGTATCCATCATCTTCCATTGAGTGGACTAGAAGATGCTTAGGAACCTGCTATCTCTACCTAAGGCAATGGACTTGGGGAGACAAAAATGGAGCCATACATGACTAAAATATAGTTAACTGATTTCTTGAATAGATATATATTTTTGTTACAAGAAATCATGATAGACATTTTTAAAAAATTATCAACTACAACAAAAATATATTCCTTACCATGTTTTTTAGTGGGAAAACCTGAGAGAAAATCTATTGAGATAGATTCCCAAGGCCAGGTTGTCTCTAGCAATGGCATGAATAATCCTTGCTTCTTATTTGTTAACTTGGATATCACACATGGGGTACAAGTTTTTACGTAACTTTCCACATCCTTTCACATATGGGGTTAGTAAAAGTGTTTTTGAAGAACTACCAATGTCTTTTCTAAACTAAAGTGTCCAACTATCCTACTAAAATGTGCTTCCCATTTCATCTTCTATTGCTCTTTAGTTGGAACACAAATTTTCCCCACATGACAAAGGACATTATCTTGAAAATACAAATCAAAAACATGATTACCTTCTTGAAAAACTTGACATATATTAGTAAAGTTAGGATATGCTTCATACAGAGCACCCCAAGTGGTATTCTCATGTCTGCACAAGTTAAGAACTATTGTGAGTGTAGTAATTGGTGGGTGACTTAGACAATCTATGGTTATATTTGAGCTCCCATTTTTATTTTTGATTATCAGATGGAATTGCTATAGATATGTGGCCCACTTTTGGTTCCTTTAATTTCATAGTTTTCTCTACATCTAGATGAATTGTAATTGTCTGTGGTTAGTGTGGATGACCATCTCTTTCCCTAAGATGTAGTGTTTCCATTGTTTATAGGCTTGCATAATGGCATAGAGCTCCTTGTCATATGTTAGGCATTTCCATACTATATCAGTGAAAGTTTTACTATGATATGAAATAGGATGTCCATGTTGCATGATGATAGCTCTCATGTCATATTCAGATGCATCTATCATCAATTTGAAAGGTTGATACAAATCTAGCAAGGCAAGAATAGGGGTTGAGCAAAGTCTATTTTTAAAATTCTCAAATGCCCTTTTCTATATTTCTCCATACTAAAATGTAGCTTTAGATCCTCCTTTAGTCTCTTGGGTTAGTGGCCAAGCAACATGTGAGAATCCAATAACAAACCTATGATAAAAATTTTCAAGAACCAAGAAGTTGTAAAGTTTTGTGAAGGTCCTTGGTGTAGGCCATTCTCAAATAACCCAAATCTTCTATGGATTGACATGGACCCATTCCTCATTCACAATATACCCTAAGTACTAATTATTTTCATCCTAAATGTGCATTTATTGATATTTTCATGCAACCTGTGCTCTCAAAGAGTTTGAAGCACCTTATGAACATGTTGTACATGTTATTCCCATGTTGTATTATAGATGAGTATGTCATCCAGGTAGACAACCATGAGTGAGTTGGTGAAGGGTCAAAATATGTCATCCATCTTCCTCATAAAGGTTTTAGGTGTGTTAGTTAGGCTAAAAAGCATAGCCAACCATTCGAAGCACCCTTCCTTATATTTGAATGAATTCTTCCAAACATCGATGGGATTGATGGGAATTTGGTGATGGTTAGATTTGAGATAAAGTTTGTTGAATAAATTTGAACCATAGAGCTGGTCCAATGGGTCATCAACCCTGGGGAGTGGGTAGTGATTCTTCACAGTGATTTTATTCAAGGCTCGATAGTCAATGCAAAGCCTCCATGTTCTATATTTCTTTTGTGCCAGGACAATCAAACTATCATAGGATAAAGAGCTTGGCCTTATGTGACCCTTTTGAATCAATTCCTAAATATATCCTTTTATATCGTCATTCTCCAAAATTGATCTATGATACACATGATTTTTAGGCAAAGGTGATCTTGGGATCAAATAGATTGAATGTTTTACCTCGTAGTGAAGTGTAACTCTCATGGGTGACTTGAATAAGTCATCATATTCTCCTATGATTTGTCCCATTTATTTCTACTGTTGTGTTGATTGTCTAGTTAGGACTGCAACATCGACCTTCTTGGATTTCTATAGTTTAACCACTATGAGAACAAATTGATTTGTCTTCTCCACCAATCTCTTACATTTATTGGCACTAATCAAGGAGACAGATGTGGGAGGTGGTACCTATGGTACCCTATAACACTATGTTCCAAGAGTGAGGATGAATCTTTAGGTTCATGATTCATAGATGCCATGTCAATCATACATGAATGGTTGACCAAGTATTATATCACAAACTTCTAGATTGACCACATCACACAAGACTTCATCTTAGAAAGGTTTTATTGCATATGAAAGAAGACATTGATGGGTGACATAGAGGTCTCTCCTTAGGCTCAACCATCGAATACTATATGGCTTTGGGTGAGGCTTCATGTATAGATTTAGACTCTTCACAACTTTAGCAGAGATTAAATTCTTTTGACTCCCACTATCAAGATTGAAATTTAGAGGCTTACATTTTACCCTTAATTTGGAGTGAAGTAACCTTTCCTTGTCATTTGGCCTTTCTTCATGGGTCTATGATGAAGAAATGATGGTATTTGAATCAACATCTACAATCTCTTCTTCATCCTCATTGGTTGTAGGTCGTGTATGAGATAGAGAAATAGATGTCAAGTATTGTGACTTAGAAAGTAGTTATTTGATGGCTCAACATTTTTCTTTAGAGTGAGTTTGAGTTTTGTGGTAATCACACCATTTTCCAATCTTCCACTTTTGCGGTTTCTTATATTGAAAATCATTGTGATTCTAATTTTGGCCTTGTGATTGACCCTCCTTGTCATTTTTCCATTTCAAAGGTTGACTCTTCATATTCCTTCTTCTATGCTTCTACTCAATCTTCACTGCAAACTTGTATGCCTCACTGAGGGTTTCTAAATTGAAGAGTTCCATTTCCCCCCATATGTACCATTATAGTCCACCATAATTTTTGATAGTCTTATGTTTCTCACTTTATTGGATGCCCAATATTGTAGATCGAGAATGAAAAATATCAGTGTAATCTTTAACATATTGCTCCTTGGTGAAGTTGTTGCCACTATATGTACAGGTCATCATCTACTCCAATGGGATAGTATTTTTCCTTTATCGCTTCCATCAAATCTTCTCAGGTAGGTTCCATCTCAAGTCCAATTTCATCTATATAGAACCTCTTTCTATACACATCCCACTAATTTTTCACGGGCAATGATGCTTTCAAAAGAGTAAAAGTGATATTTTCTCAATCAGTGAATTTATTTATAAAAAAGTAGGAAGACAATTAATCCAAATAATTTTATACTACATCATGATTGATTTTGTCTTCAAATGTAGGGATATCAAAATTCACCTAAACCTTAAAGGGTGTTGGGGCACTGAAAGAATGATTAATGGATGAGGAACCAGGAAGTGAAAATGAGGAGCAAGAATTTCCCATTGAGATTTGTTGGAAAATTTGGGTAAATTATTATAGCATATGCACTTAATACCATTGGAGGGATTCATTCACTATTTCCTTGAGGGTATTATATTTCTCGGTGTCATCCATCATTTTAATTTATTTGGAGTGAATAGGTGGATAGTTTGGAAGCTCTTTTGTTTTCCACACAACCTTCTTGTAGACTAACCTCATCCTCAGAATCATACACTCTCAAGACATATTGATATGATACCATTGATCCAAAACTCATAATTTTGGATTGACAGATATTTCAATAACATAATAATAATGAATTCTCTAAGAAGAGATGTTTTATTACTCAAGGTTTCAATACAACCATATGCTTATCTTTGGGAAGAGATGTCTGATTTCCATTTTGGGTTACATCTTCATTTATACACATTTTTAAGGTAGGAGGATGATGTGTAAGGTCACCAATATCTATGGATATTAATTGGTTTGACTTCCATGATTTAAAATAATACATAATTCAAGGAATTATTATTTTTAGAAACTTACTATTTTTAGACTAGACTACTAAAATTGAAATTTGGGGCACTTCCATTTTGTTTTTGGGGATCAAAAACCATTTATCAAAGCTCTAAGTCATATCACTATGTTCTCCTTGTTCTTATCTTTCCAACGGTTTAAATGGGGAGTCAATCAGAGCTATGGTGCAAAAGGTATGGCTCCCAGAAGTTTTATCATCAATTGGGGTAGAACTATCACCTGAATTATTGCCTGGATCATACTTTTAGCATGTATAAATTCAAATTAGAGTCCCATAAACCATCATATATAATATTAATATAAGGTTAAAAGTGATTTTTTCTATGATAAACACAAATTGGATGATATTCCACCTTTTGAGAGTATATAATTCAAATAAGCAACATACCTTGGATGAAATCATGCCTTTTATCTAGCATAATTAAAGTAGATATTTGAAAATATCTATTGTACATAATCCTCTATAGGGATGAATTATTTTAAAACCTTTGGCACCAATTGATGTAGCCTATCCTATTTTAGCATTAATATTAGTATCTCTTTTAGCTCAAAATGAAATTTTAAAAGTTGATCAATTCATTAGGAACATTCAACACATTTAATAAAAGTGTCAATCATTATAAAATATGTCAATAGACTAATGTGAAATATAAAATAATCACCATGAAATTGCATAATTTCTAAGTTCATAGGATTTTTTTATATTCATATAAAAAGAAATATTAATAGGACCTTAACACATTATCATATAATTCTATATAGACACTATTCCATCACCATAAAAGTAGGATAGAAATATTTCTAGATCAATCCTCCATTCAATTCAAAACTATTACAATATTACTTTCCTACTCTTTTGGATACTTCCAATACTGCATAGAATATTCAATAGGCATAGACTAGTCTACATTTCAACATCATATCAAAATCAGATCATGTCAGTAATTATTTGGTTAATTGGATATGTCAACAAGGTATCTCTACATTTAATACCATCAAAGTATATCAAGTACATTCCAAATGAAAATTATTTAAATAAATGTTGTCTTTTAATTTTTTCCACGTCTCTTATAATAGTTTCTTTAATGGGCACTATTTATCTTCATGGAGGGGTGACTAATATATGAGATATTTAGGTCAATCTATTTTAAATAAGTTTATCATCATTGCATATACAAAATTATGATAATACTGACAATATTTACATTGGGTCCCACACTTATGTGGTAATACAAAACATATAACTCATGCACACAACTCATACACTATCATTACTATAGACCTAAGCCTAGTAATAATGATAATTAATGACATCACAATTTTTTTAAAATTATTCAGTTGTTATTGCAAAAAAATTTAATTGTTTAAGCAATAATTTAGCTTAATCTATTAAATGTTAATGAACCCATCCTTTCTTTGTAGTTAGTTACATAGACAAAAATGAAGCCAGGGAGAATATAGACATTGTAAATATGATTGATTAGATAGTATACAAATTTTAGCATAATAAAAATTTTATATTACATTTCTACAAAATTTTTATCATGTTATTTTATATCATTATTATTTAATGCAATTCACCTTATATCATCTATCATTCAAAATTTTATTCATTTCATATCCATCTTAAATCCATTTAATTTGGTTTTCCACTAGGTCTCATCCTGATCCCTAGATCAACAAATGAGTTTTAATTTAATCCAAATACCCATCTTATTTATGTTTAGATTTTAATTCATCTATTTCATTATCTTCAAGGTCATGTATTACACTACCTTCTATCACTGATTATTTTCTCCATTGAAGGTACACTTATACATTTAAATATTTTTCTTGATGATTTTTAATTTTAGGTCACATGTGATGGTCATGGTTTAAAATGGGACTTGTATAAATGAGACTAACATATACATGATCATATTTAAACTAATAAAAATGATCATCAATCTAAGATATATGAATTGATTAAATGATAGTTAAAAAATTCATAAGATGAATTTTCAATACATGAAAAATAAAATAGATAAATCCTTACGTAATTTTATAATATAGTAAATGAAAAATTAAATTTTATATTTTCAAATATTAATTAAGAATGTCTACTAGTGTTATCTTAAAATCATTATAGTTAACATCATAATGAAATAAACGATGAAATATCATTAATTTTAATCTATCTTCCTATTACATTTTCTTAACTTTGCATGAATGGGACATTTAACATTTTAATAAATAGGAAACACTTCATGTGCTATAATATTCCAAATTCCCTTAAATTCTATATAATGATAAAATTTAACTGGATCATTTGTCCTTTTGTCATTCCCACACTATAAATTTAAAATTATATTTATGTTACATTCATCCTTTATATATGTTTATCAAAATATAATTTTTTATAGCCATACACAACACTATCTTTGTATGTTGGATCATACATTTTATATACATCATATCGACTATGAATATTGTCTCTAATTATTTATGAATTTAATAATAAACCATAATTTGACATTATACACATAAACGTTTCAAACCTTTTCCAATCTTTGAATGAGATCTCTTGAGTCCATATAATGGTAATAAGGGAATAACACGATATTGAGAGGTTAATTATCCCATAATGATGGGGTTCAAAATAAAGAGACATAAACAGAAATAAAATACATAACTTTATCCTATCATATATTTTTCCCCAAAAATCTAAAATTTTCATACATTGTAAGAATTTTCTCCTTTACTCGGCATGTATGAAATGCTCTAAATCTATTCAAATATGCATCTCTATTAGGATTTACCTATAAAATTAAACTAATATCAACAATATTATGATCTAGTTCCATCCCTTGTCTTCAACATGTAACTTTCCTCCATAGTGATATAGCCTCATTGCCTTGAAATGTAACTTTGATTTTCCAAATAACCTTTAAAAAATAGTAAACATGTATAATTTCATAAACAAAAATATCTATCATGAAATTTTAAATAAAAAATAAATGATGGGATAGAGAGCCACTTTAATTAGGATTCTAGGAGGATAATATATAAAATAACTTGATTGAGAATTTGGGAGATAATATGAACCAGAATTCATATAGGACATGCAAAATGCATGTTGTCATTATATTTGAAAAGTAAATATGGAATTTTATTAATTTTCATAATTATAAATTTAAGTTCTAATATAAATGCATTTTTTAAGGCTTCCTGAGAAACCTAGTGGTTTGAATTAGGATGAGGGATTCATGGAGTACTTGTAATAACATGAATGTTTAAGATTTTTGTAGAAAGAATTTGTTTATTTAAGATATAGGTCAACATCCCTTATTAAAAATCAGAATCTTCTTGTTTCTACCTAAAAACCTAATTGTTTCTTTTTCCCTTAAAATAAGGGGTTTCCCTAAAACCCTTGGATAATGGGTGCACTAAAAAACTAAAGCATTGCAAAATATCAAGTATAGATGGTGATTTTGTTTTCCTAATTAAAATCACTAAAGCATATGAAAAACGTCAAAAATAAGTCTAGTAAGGGGGAAAATAGTATATATTTAATATTTTAAGGATGTCAAGTATCAATAATTTCACATACCCCTCCAAGAATGAGTGAACCTAAAATGATATGCATTTTTTTTCCTATTCAGTAACTTGTAATTACAAAACTTGTAATGAAATTTGGGAGATTAAAATATTTACCTAGAAGATATGTATGGCCTCTACTTAATAAAATAATACTCCAATTCACCCTCAGTATATGATATCAATAGTAAAACTCAACAAATTATGTATGCCTTACATTTTTAAACTAACAAAAACATGTATGTCCTCTTTCTCTTTTTTTAAAAATATTTGAACTAAGGTTTTCACAATTTAAAACAATATGCATGCCTTCTTTATCAATTCGACATAATGTGTGTGGCTTATTTTTCTAAATTCAAAGAAATATTCATGCCCTATTTCTCTATTCAACAAATATTCATTCCCTCTTTAAATTTAAAAATAAATATCATGACATCCTTCTGAATTTAAGACAATATTTACTCCTTACATTTTATAACAAAATTTCTGAATTTAATCTCAATAGAACTATTTATATCCAAGAATATTTATCTAGCATTGTCTATAAATTAGTTTTTGACCTAAGTAAAGTTGTTTTTAAGATTAATAAGTTGATTGGTTATGTGAAGGTAAAAATATTAGAACCCCCAATTGTGTTCCACATTTGATGAGGGCCCACTCAGCAAAAAATTAAATTAAAAAAATCACTTTAATTTGAAGAATAAAGATAGGTCCATGATGGAAAAATTTTGCATTTACTAACACCATACTTTTGTCCCTTTAATATAGACACAAATTCACACCTAAAGTTAACCAAATGTTGTCAATTAATATATTCTAATGTCACTCGTAGATATGGTCATAAATATAATGATAAATTAATACTAAATTCATGATGTAAATAATAGAAATGTTCCCTACTAATTTTTCCCAACATTACCTAAAAAAAATCCCATTTTTATTTAGAAATTGATTATAATTCAAGAACCTAAGGATAAAGTAACACCACTCATAAAGTATTCTTAGCATCAGTCATAATTCACTTTTAAATTCATCCCAATGTTGTTAACTATTGTCAAGGTATGTAAAGATCCTCTGATGTAACCATAGAGTGATACCTCCCACATTCAGTATTTAAATACCGCATTAACATTCAAATTTTAATAAATGTATCTATAATATGACTTAAAGGAAACTTTAAATGATCTAAATGTTGTAAAATTTAAAGGTCATTGTCATCACCTAACATTTCCATTTCTAGCTTATAATTGAATTGTCAACGGTCTCTAAGGGTGTTGCATAGGTATGAATTTTCATTTTGTTTTGTCTCCTTGTTTCCCTATATTTTGGTGAAAATATTTACCATCTTCTATACTTTGATAATTTATCCATCTTGGATCCATATTTATGTTAATAATCTATTTTCAAGTACTACTTATTGGGTTTTTTCCATTTATCATAGATTAGTGTTAATTTTATTTTAAAATTGTTTGAGTTTTTAAATATTGAAAATATTTCTTTTGGTTAATTTGGGTTTTATAAATTTCAATCTAGATTTATCTTTGTAGCGTATTAAAATTTTTATGCTAACAATTTTTTTTGACGTATTCTAAAATTTTTTGTTGATCTAATAGAATAATTCTAAGAAAATGTTATACATTTTAATGCATTCCCATTGCTACATTAATTTCATAATGGAAAAATTTAACAATAATAGTAAGGTAAAATTACAACTAACATTATTATGTAGTGTTACATTAAGGAGTCTTCTATAAATATTTTGAAGGATTTAATAGATATATGTGCAATAATTACATATTATAGGATGTCCATTCATCTTTTGTGGGTCTGGGGAATGACTAGGTAGAATAATATGAAAGAGTCTTATGTAAATATTTTAAAGGATCTAATAGATATATGTGGAATCATTACATCATATAGGATGTTCATTCAACTTTTTTTTGTTCTAATAAATGATTTAGAGCTAACAAAACTCATAAATTTAGAGGTTTTATTTAAAATAAGTGCTTCGAAAATCAAAATTGATAAGGATAAAAATATTTTATAATTTTTATTTTAAAAAATGGACTAAATATTGAATAATGGGCTAAGGATACTAAGAATAACATTTTTAGGACAAGCTTATTTGACACAAAGGTGAATGTGCCTCGATTGATTATAATCTTAAAGCCATGAAAGACCCTATGAAATTAATCCCTAAATTACATGAATTTTAAAAGGTTTATTAATTAATTGGTATTGAAAATATGTTTTTAAGTATTAAAAACACACTTTTCACCCAAATAGAGATAAAAATGTATGCTTCCATTTCTTCTTAGTTTGTTTATTACTTCACTACATTGATTGTTGAAGAAGATGAATAGCAGAGATGCCCTATTTTCATGGTATCTGATTCAAGCATTAACATATTTTATTTAGATTTGTGTGCATGCTCTTTTTCTCATTTGTTTTTATTTTTCATTGTGTTTTTTCCATTCTTATCCTTATTATAATAGATCAAAAAAAATTTCCATAATAAACTAGATTATATTTTTTTAGTTAAATAAATATTAAAGTTTGATTTCATTTCTTTTCATGTTTTCATAATAAAATTTTGACAATACCCATGAACTGATAAAATATTTACAAAGATTTACAATATTAATAATATTTCATTAAGTTATGTCATAATATACTAATAATAATATAAGGTTGAAAAAATAAATATTACATAACATTAAATTTGACTTTATTTGTTATAAAATTAATAAAACATACATATATTAGCTTATATTATAGGCTGTTGTGAATGCTTTTTTTTTTATGAAAAATATTTGATACATATTATTTAATATATATTATTAATAAAGAATATTTAGATTAAACTTTTTTATTATAATGAGGAAACCTTATGATACTTTATCCCATGATGACTATTGTACTGATATCATTGCATACACCTATATTATCACTTCTTTTGTCAAAAAGTTGAGATGTAGCAGTGGTAAGTTGGTACTACATTTTGAGTTACAATTAAGATATGTATTTTATAACATCTTTAATAATCAAAATAGTATTCAAGATAAAAAAAAATAGAGAACTTGATGAATAAATAGATCATTAATGACTATATAAAGGTTTGTCAAAAATTAAATTAAAAAAATAATTCTATACAATAATCCACTTTTATCTAGAGAGAGAGAGAGAGAGAGAGAGAGAGAGAGAGAGAGAGAGAGAGAGAGAGAGAGAGAGAGAGAGAGAGAGAGAGAGAGAGAGAGAGAGAGAGAGAGAGAGAGAGAGAGAGAGAGATCTCAAGCAATATACTTTTAAATAAATATAAATTGATCAATTATTTAAAATATTATAGTTTATTTTATGTAAATTTAATTTGAGAAACATAATTATAAATCAATTTATTTCAATTTATAAATTTAAATAATTTTTTTAAATTTATTTCTATTTACATATATTTATAAATAGACTCAAAACAACCCTCCCAAAATGACTCTCTCAAAATAAAGACAGAAAATAACCATATAAATAAATAAATAGCTAGTAATATATATATATATATATATATATATATATATATATATATATATATATATATATATATATCTGTGTGTGTGTACGTTTTTAGTTATTGATTCATCAATTATGTCAAATGATGATTTTTTGAATTTTGTATCCCTTTCAAGTGGCAAAGAAATATCCCCACTTGCCATTAAAATATCACTATTTACATTTAAATAATATAAATTCTCAAAGAAGATATTGTCATATCCAAATAGTGGGATGCCAAAGTTAAACAAGGATTGTGTAGAAGTCAGTCCCTACCTTTGTATTGATAATTATTTGCACTTAAATTTTTATGTAAAATTGTAATTAATTTTATTTAAATGAGAATTATTTAGATGATTGAATAAAATATCAATCCTTCCATGTCTTTACATCAAATTAGATAGTGTCTAGCTAAAGTGGCCTCTAGGTTTTATAGTTTGTCAACTTGTTAAAAAATAAATATTTATAAATAATAATTTATTGAATATAAAAGTAAGGTATAAACTTGGGATAAAGTTATGATTTACTAATTAGTGCTTATGTATGAATAATAAATTATATTCAAGACTAATATATTCCCTCATTATTTGGGGTTAGTTATTGATGGTGAAATCATTAACAATGCAATACTTCATATATTTTGATTTAGCCAACTAAATTAAAGTGAATGTTCTAATATGGATAAATGGATTATAACTAATTTAAGATACACATATCAAATTAATTGGATATGATAATTTATATTTATATAATAAAAATAATAATTAATTTTTTGAGGTCTTGTAAGTATATTGAAGAGTGTTTGGAATTAAAAGACATACTTAAGTTAACATGTTCTGATGGGAAATAATCAAAATTTAACCTTTTAAAAGTGTGTTTGTTTATAAAATCTATTAGCTATTATCTCATTTAATATGTCATGCAAATTATTGGAATAGTATATAACTTTAGACTAAAATTATGGATTTGATATTTTAGTGCATTGATTTTCCATGTTGGATTTGGTTTTGGGGAAAAGTGATACCTAGAGGTTGGAGGATAAGGTAATATTTCTCACTTTTATATGTAGAATAGATATTGATTTTTAAAATCATAACAAGTGGTGTATGGAGGAAACGATAAATGAAAAATATTAATTTTAGAGATGCACAAATCAATTATATCAACGTTATATCACTTTTGATGCAATAATTTTTTCACATGCATGAACATGTTATTATATACATATAAATAGAGGGAATATAATATCATGTTTAATGTTGAAATAAAATCCATGAATTTGACTAGATGGATAAGAGTGTGACCTAAAAAATCCACTTGCATTGGGATTAATTATAATAAATATTATCATTCATTTAAATACGAGGATCGAGTTACATCAACATGGTAAGGACAATATACTATTAAATATTTTGGTACATAGTTTTCAAAATAGTTATGGAGTGTACACTTCGTACATAGGTCACTTGATATGAGAGGTAATATATTTAAACTTTAAATATACTAGCGTTCATGTTATTTTTATCACATGAAATGAGGTTGTTATTAATATTAGTCATAGAGGGATACCATAGGAACCATTTATGTTTAATTTATAATTATTTATGTTTTTGTTTTTTAATCAAATTACATTTTTTAATGATAAAAATAAAGATATAATGTTTTTGCTAAGTCAAATATCAGTTTGATTAACATAAATAAATAATAATATTTCATTGAAGTTGAATGGTTAGTTTTTACATGGTATGGGATATTTTACTAGGATTGAGACACTGAGTTAATGGAACAATAGATAAATGGGGGTTTTCATAAGGTGGGAATGTTATGTCATTCAATGTTGTATTTATTCTTTTGGTGTCTTATTCAATATAATATTATCGCATGGAAAATATTGTACATGTTTTTAAATATATGGATGCTTATAAAATTTTGATGTGATTTGATGCTTTTTCTAAAGAAATGTGGAATTGAGAGAGGTCGATGTTTTGGGGTGTGAAGATTATAGATAATTTAGAGGTATGTTTTTTTACGATGACCATGCTTGAATTAGCCTTCTAGGTTTGAAATCTAGGGAGGTTTTATTTTACAATATTTTATTTTCTAAATAATAATATTGTTTGTTGAATCTATGCGATAATCTGGTGTTTGATGATTAAAAAATACCTTTGTTCATTTTTATGGTTGTTGTAAATTTAATAATTGTTAGTGTTTAGAGAATTTTTTTTATGGATTAGGAGTTTGAAGGCTTTGAGGATGTGATCTTGGTCCATAGGATGATATCCTTGTAGTGATTTCCAATTTCATATTTGTATTATATAATTAGGTGATAAATACAAAAACATTTTTTTAGGGAAAAACTATGCTATTTTATTATGATATCAAGGGAATTCACTACATTATTAAAGTTGAACAAAATAATTTAATCATTTCTACCTAGCCATATATATCTACATGGAAGAGTGATGGCATCAAGTATTTTATTGTATGTTATATATTTATAAATGATCTATTTGAATTGGAAGAGGATAACTATTGGAATAAAAACCACTAATAGGGGGTTTGAGTTGAATCAATGTAGAAACTTTTTCTTCAATTCCATATATCATTCATTAATCATTCAGACTAATTTAGAGATATAGCAATGCATAATCAACCACTCATGTGAGCATGAAGTGGGATCATAACACATGAACAAAATATTTATGTGGGAAAACCTCATGGGGTATAAAACACACTAACACATAGCTTGGACTATAGTCTTATAAATAATGAATCAAAATTTATTGAGGCACCAATCTCACAGGGAGTATCAACACCTTACTAGTCAAGGACCAACTTGTAAGGAGATACCAACGCCCTAGGTAAATTAGTAAAAACATAGCCACCTATAACCTATTATCACCTTTGGACACCTATTTCTTACCCAAGTAATGATGATCACTTTCTTTTTTTGTTCACAATCTTCTATATCTCTCAAATAGCCTATTAGGCCTCTTTGCTCAATTAGTCCTCTTCTTGAAAGATTTAGGCCATATTAACTTGATCATCATGTATATAATATAGTTTCATAACTTCATGAAATACTTATCATACATATTTTATCATATTCAATCCCTCCACCTAGTTTCCAAAATTCTATTTCATTCTCTCATACCCTTAATTTATTAAATAGTCAAATTAGGTCTATTACACCTTCTTTTATACTTAACTCTTGTTCTCACCCACATCGATCAGAAAAAAACCTATTAATGGTTTGATAAAATAATTTAATATAACATAAAACAAGTTTCATAAGTGAAACACCCACTAAATGGGTTCCACATCACTCATAAGGACCAAAACCACCATTAGGCCTAATAGAGACCTAATGCAATTAGACATTATCAAATCACATGTTTCATCTTGACCACCTTAGAAAATATTTAGCCTAAAAAAATGGATGTGAAAAATTAAAAAAAAAACTTCAATTAGATTCTCTATAAACTCACCTTATGTCCCCAACACCACTTATCTAATTTAACTCCTTGAACGACACCATTAGGCCTACTCGCAATTAGGCATTTTCACTACCAAAAATTCTGCCTTGAATATATGAAGTATACACTAAAATTTTAAAAATAACCACCTTACAACATCACATGGATATAATATAGTTTATTTTAGGGTAATCTCCAAGTATATTAATTTTTTAAACACATGGCAAAATACCCCAAACTGATCATTTCCATATGATCACTCAAAATTGTGAACATGCTTAAAAACCCAATCAAGAAACATTGACTTTTAAAACATTCATATGAGTTTATGATGAATAAAAATACATTGAAATAAACATATTATACCTATGTGATAAATTAATGTTTATTAAAATCTTTAACTCTTTGCATAATGACTTAGGAACATCATTCTCACTAACACATAGAAAATAGCCTAGTTGTTCCAAAACATACTCCTAGAATCTAAGACTTAGAACACCTATGTGAACACTTTTATGAATTTTAAATTAGTTTATATGATCCTTGATAATCACTATAATATATTTAAATAATTATATTACAATTTTCAATATGAATATTGGTCTCACAGACCAATCTCATGTCTTCACCCTACATAGACCTCATTGTGTTAGATAGGTCACTTTGAGAGAAACTTTATACTTGTATATAATCATATCCAACTATTTTATTTAAATTTAATATGTGATTTAGGTATTTAAAAATAACCCCATGCATTTGGATCAATCCCTAATCTCATTCTCACTTCTACTTGATTTTCTCATTGTCTTCCTCATTAGACCTTCTTAGCAATAAGCCAGCTTCGATGACCAGTTTAGCATATTTGGAATTTGTAACCTGATAATAAAATTACATTATCATAAAATAAATGTATCACACATAATATTAAAATAATTTACAATCTTTTAACTAGTCAACCCTGCCTGTTACATAAAAAATTTGAGAAACACGGGGTTTCCTATAGCTTCCACTCACTCTTCTAACTGAGCGATGCCACTTGGAGAAAATTTGGAGAGTCGTCTTCATGATAAAATCATAAAAATAGGTCATCCAATCTATTTTTATCTATTTAAAATAAGATATCTAGTATTAGGTCATTATGAGGGTTTGGACTGCCTTCTATTCTTAACAATAATTCATAAAGGATTGACCTAAACTTGAAAACAAATACTATGAAATTTTATCTAAAAACATTTTCAAAATTCCATTAACTTATTATAATCTGATTTAAACATTATACATGGCAATGAGCATAAGAAAATTCCTTATACTCTTGACCTTGACCTCAAACTTGGTAAACACACTTGGTACAACCTCTCAAACTTATAAAAATGATCTCATGAGGTATGTAACCTTGTAAAATGATCTTAAACCCTCACTAGGATACACTAAGTATATTTTCATACTAGGCCTAAAACATATAAGCCATACATAGACTTTGACAACACCTTGAAACCTCTTGTATTATTATCAACACCCCATAACCGTGTCATATGACCTCATACCAAGCTCATATACTATCAAACTTTTTATCATAAGACATAAATTGTTCATTTAAACATGGTACCATGCCTATTGCTTTTCACTATATTTCTTAGGTACATGACTCATGAACACAACCTCAAGAAAAATAAAGTTAACTTGTAATCATATCAATGATAATTTCATGAAATTAATGACAACTCCATGCATACCTTAGAACACATTCTCAACAATCTCCCCCTTTGTCAT
Organism: Torreya grandis; assembly: GCA_037957365.1. Classification (NCBI taxonomy): domain Eukaryota; kingdom Viridiplantae; phylum Streptophyta; class Pinopsida; order Cupressales; family Taxaceae; genus Torreya; species Torreya grandis. The sequence goes on along the minus strand of JARHVA010002780.1, from coordinate 821,909 downwards.
TGTTGGAGATAATTCAAAAAATATTATCTTATTAGGCTAAATCTCCCCTATATAGATCAATCTCTCCATTTGACATTATTGAAAAATCACTACCTGTAATAAAAATTAGTAAACAGTAATGTTAATCTCATTGCATAACTCAGACATCTTCTTCTTGACAAATTTATATGACTCCCCCTTTTACCTCATAGTTTGTGCACTTCTTTCTTACTCTTAGAGATAAAACACCTCCTTATTACTTCCACCTAAGAATTTGAATTTCGTAGTGACTACTAAAATTAATAATCACACCCAATTCCTATCTTAGATGTTTAAAAGTAGACTTTGGTAGAGGCTTAATCAAGATATCAAAAATCTAATCCTTAGTAGACAAAAATTCAAGCTTAATTCTTTGTTCACTTACCTATTATATTAAGAAATGATAATTTATAAGAATTTTATTGGTCCTTGAATTAATGATAGGGTTATTTGAAACACTTATGGCACAAGTATTATCACAAAAAATAGGACTAGGACCATCAAACTATAAATTGTAGTCTCTTCAGGTTTGTCTTATCCATAGCACTTGAGTACAACATGAAAATTATGTAATGTACTCAGCCTAAAAATTAGATGAAGCCACTAATTGTTACTTATTTATTATCCAAAAGACTTGGAACTTACCTAAGAAGAAGGCTCTTCCCCTAATGTTCTTTCTATCATCTAGACTCCAAACTGAATCTGCATTTTTATAAGCTACTAGACCAAATTTATTTATCCTTAGGTACCATAATTAATATTGAAAAGTTCTCTTGAGATACATAAGTATCCCCTTGACTAATTTTATATTAATTTACTTAGGATCTTCTTGAAATATTTCCACAAGACCTACTTCTTCCGTGATGTCGGGTCTAGAGGTAGTAGTAGACAACAATCTCATAATCATTGATCTATATTTTGTCTTATTGGCTATTAAACATCCGTATTCCTTACTTAGATTACATACTAAACCATAGGTGTATTTACAAACTTACAATATTCCACTTAAAACTTCTTTAACATATATATTATATACTTGACCTATGAAATGAACATACCTTTTTCAGATCGATTGATTTGAAGACCAAAAAAGAAGGATAATTACCCAAGAATAGAGATTTGATATAATGACTTCATCACCTCTAAAAAGGCCTTGGTCATGTTCTAATTAGTTCCACTAAAGATGATATCATCCACATATACCAGCATTATCAATCAATAGTTATTTTTGGTCTTGATATACACGTTACTATCTGTAACTCCTCTCTTGAAACCTTGGTCCAAAAATTACTTGTCTAGTATAACATACCAAGCACTAGGGGCTCATTTTATACCATAAACGGAATTATTCAATCTAAAAAAATAGTCCTTATTAATAGTCAATAGGAAACTTGTAGGTTTCACAATATACATTTCTTCCTCCAAGTTCCTATTTAGGAAAGTTGACTTGACATCCATTTGGTATATTTTGAAGCCTTGGAAATTTGGATTATATTAGATCAAAGGTTTCCTCAAATTTAACTCCTTCTAAATGATCATATCCCTTATATAATATTATATCTTTATTTATGGTGACTTCTCCATTATTTTTTAACTTGTTTATAAATACCCATTTTGTATCAATAATATTTTTGTCTTTAAGCCTAGATACTAACTCCCAAGTCTCACTCTTATCAATTTTGTTTAACTCCTCATTAATGTAATCTATCTAAAACCTATCTTCACTTATTTTTGCATAGATTTTAGGATCAAATTTGGACAGTAAGACAATATTCTCTTGATTCACATTAGTCATAATTCTTCTTCTTATTTTTATACCTACACTGCTATTGTCAATGATCCAAGATTCAGGATGATCCTTTAAAATTAAACTATAAGGAAATTTTGAGTCCTTTATCTCCCCAATTTATTCTTCATCATCATACATCTCTATTTCTCCCTCATCATTCTTTGATTGAGAATATGATTTCTTTGTCTCATCAACCTTCACACTTGTGTTCTCCACTATCTTTTGTAACCTCTTGTTGTAGCATATTTAGCCAACACTAACTGATGAATATGCCAAGAGAATACTTTCATAAAACCTTGATTCAAACTTTAATATGTCCTCCTCATCTCTTTTTAAATAACATTTACTCCTAAACACCTTAAAATGTTCAACACTTGTAGGTTGACCATTCCATAATTAATATGGAGTCTTATCAACATTGATCCTATTTTGTCTTCTATTCAAAGTGTAAACTATAGTACTCATAGTTTTTGTTTAGTAGTCATCATATAACTTTGACTCATTCAACATGGTACTTTCCATTTCTTGAATTGTTATATTATTATTTCAACTACCCCATTCTATTGAGGTGTTCTAACAGCTGAGAACTATCTTCTTATTTTATTGACCTTACAAAAATCACCAAACTCATTTGAAAAAAACTCACCTCCTTTTTTAGACCTAAGACACCTGATCTTAACATTCATCTCATTTTCAATAAAATCCTTAAAAGTTTTAAACTTACCTAGAGCTTATGACTTCTCTATCAAGAATGTTACCCAAGTCATTCTTGTGAAGTTATCTATAAACAACATGAAGTAGCTCACCTTGAATGCTTTGAATCCTTATAGGACCATAGAGACTAGTATTAATTAGTTTTAAAGGTATATTATTAGAGTATTATTTATAATTGAATATCCTCCTAGTATGCATACCATGTTGATATGCCTTCCAAAGAGCATATGCAGGTTTAGAATTTTTTAGCATGTTCTTCAAAAATACCTTGCATCTGATGATCTAACCTCCTATGTCATAGCTAAATATGATCTACCTTAATCATAAAACACTTCTCTTTTGTGATATCATTCAATACATATAGGTTTTTCTCAATTATCTTGGCTTTGGTAATCAACCTCCCTAATTTTATTTCCCTTATCTCACATGCTTTGTCATGAAAAGTTAGGGTATGTCCTTGGTTACACATTTGAATTACACTCAACAATTTGTGTTTAAATCCACCTATATATAATACATTTTATATCTCGGTCTTCCCATTATCCAAGCTCAAGGAACCTTTTCCATTTATTTTAGCATATGTGTTATCTCCAAACCATATTGAACCTATGAAATTATTCTTCAAAGTGATGAATTTTATCTTATATCCTATCATGTGAATTTAACATAAATTGTATATGTATAACATCAAATATTAATTACAAGTATTAAAGGCAACTTCGGATATCATAGATTATTCTTCTCTAGATTCTTTCTTCTCTTTCATCTCAGCCATAGGGTCTGCTTTCTTGATCCATTATTTAGTATCATGAATACATGTATTCTTAAGATCACTAGTTTTCCTCATAGATATTATCTTACACTCTCTTGTAATATGTCCTCTTTGGTTGTAGTTATAACATAGGATTCTAATTTTATATCTATAGCCAATAACTCTATGTCGAAATTGAACACAAGAGAAAAAATAACCAATAAAGCTATCCACACACTTTTATTGTTTAATTTTTTTTTTGTGATAATTAGATGATAAAAACATGTATTTTATATCCTTTTATAGAGAAAACCCTTCTTCACTTGTTGATTATTGACTTCAAACTTGACCACTTCTGCATAGGTTTTTATTTTAACAACTTTATGACTCCTTGAAAGATCATTAAATTTTGTAAAATTATTCTCCTTGAACTTATTTTCTTCCTATTTCAAACCAAGACATATCATATCATTAAAGGAACTTTGACTATACAAAATATTGTTAAGTTTTCCATTGCTCTCTTCAAATTTCTAATATGCCTTTATCTTGATTTCATTTTTCTTAAATTGTACCTCTAAAGTATTTCATTTAATTATAAGTTGGGTGCATTCTCACATATGATTCTTCTCTTTTGAATTACATTCAAAATATATATCAATTATTGTGTATATATCTTCATTAAAATCATAATAACCTTTTTTATTATCAAAATCCATACATATGCTACAAATATCTCCCTTATATCATTAGGTATACATAATGGACCTTTCTCTGATACCAATTGATGGAATCACAAAAAATGAGAGGGGTGGGGGTTTAATCAATGTTTCAAATTTTCTCTTAATTCCATATATCATTCATTAATCATTCAAACTAATATAGCAATATATCAATGCATAATCAACCATTCATATAAAAATGAAGTAGGAACATAACATATAAACACAATATCTATGTGGGAAAACATCATGGGGGATAAGACCCAATGGAACACAAATTTGAATAACCTTATATAATAAATTAATCAAAATTTAGAGATGAACTAACCTCATAAGGAACACTAACCCCTTACGAGTAAAGTACCAACTCAACTAGGTCTTTAACAAAAGCTCATTTACAAGGTGGAACCAAAACCCTATGTGAATCAACACCAAATCATCCACCTGGAACCTATGATCAACTTTTGACACCTATTTATTACACAAATAATTATGATCACATTATTTTTATCTTCAAAATCTTCTATCTCTCTCAAATAGCCTATTAGGCATCTTTGCTTAACTAACCCTCTTCTTCATAGATTTAGGTCAGATTACCTTGATCATCATATATAAAATTAATATTATAATTGAATTAAATTCTCATAACACCTATCCTATGGATTAAATCCCATTACCTAGTTTATTTACTTCTATTTCATTCATTTATACCCTCAATTTATTAACTAGTCAAATTAGGCCTATTAGACCTTCTTTTATACTCGACTCTTGCTCTTACCCACCTTGGTTAGACAAAAACCTATCCATTATTATATAAAACTATTAATAAATGAGTAAACACATTTCATAAGTGAAAAACCCACTACATAGGTTGGTCATCACTCATAAGGACAAAACCCACCATTAGGCCTAATAAAGACCTAATGCAATTAGGCCTTCTTAAAGCACATGTTTCATCTTGACAACCTTTAAAAATATTGAGGATCAAAAAATGGATGAAATAATTTTAAAATTATTAATTTATACCAATTATAAACTAACATTATGTAAAAAACACCATTTATCTCATTTCACTCGTTGAACCACACCATTAGGTCTACTCATAATTAGGTCTTCTCACTACCAAAAAGTCTACCTTCAATATCTAAAGTATGCACTAAAATTTTCCACATAATTAAATTAAAATATTAGATTTATAGAAAATAATTTACATCAATGTAATAAAAAATATCATTATAATTAACCACATATGTAAAAAGACCTCAAACTGATCATTTCCATATGCTCACTTAGAACTACAAGCAAGCTTCAAAGCCCAGTCAAGAACCTTTGACTTTTAACACCTTCATAAGAGTTTATAATGAATAAAAATAAATTAATATAAACCTATTATATTATATAATTAATTAATTTACATTTTATTATTCAAATATTTTCATAATGACTTAGGAATATTATTTTGACTAACACACATAAAATTGCCCGAGTGCTCAAAAACACAATCATAAAAACCAAGACTTAAAACACCTATGTAAACACTTTTATGAAATTTAAATGATTTTATGTGATCATTAATAATAATTATAACATATTTAAATAAATATACTAAAATTTTAAATACCAATATTTGTCTTACAAACTAATCTCATGTCTTCACCCTATACAGACCTCACTGTGTTAGACAGGTCATTTAGAGATTAAGTTTTCATTTACATATGAGCATCTAAAAATATTATATTAAAATGGTATATTTTATATATGTATTTAAAAATACATCCATCCATTTTTAACCATGCATAATCCACTTCAATCCATCCCTAATCTCATTCTCACTTTTACCTGGTTTTCTCATTGACTTCTTCATTAGGCCTTTTTAGTGATAGGCCAAATTTCATGATTGGTTTAGCATATTAAGATTTTTTATCCTAAAAAAATATTAAATGATAATAAAATAATATTATCACACATAATCCTCCAACCATTTGTATGGTTTGACCTGGTCAACCTGACCTTGTACATAAAACAACCAAGAAATAAGGGATTTTTTACAGATTCCACTCACTCTTATGACATACCAATACAACTTGGAAAAACCTAGGAGAGTAATATACATTATAAAATAAAAAAAAAAGGTCATCGAATCCATTATAATCCATTTATAATAATATCTTCCCTATCAGGTGACTATGAGGGTTTTAATAGGGTTTAAACCGCCTTCCTATATTAACAATATTTCAAAATGGATTGCCCCTCAATTTTGAAACCAATACAAGGAAATTTTAGATAATAACATTAAAAAAATTCCATGATATTATTATTCATTCATTAAAATGTTTCACATGCCAATGAGCATAATAAAATTCTTCTTTGGTCTACTATACCTCATTCTATGCACACAATAAACCTCTAGACCATATTTCATGATTTATCCTTTAGAATTTAACCTAAGACTTAGAAAATACAATTTAAACAACATCTAAAACCTATTATAGTTCTCTCATGAGAAATAGAACCTTGGAAATTGATCTTGACCCCTCATTATGCCACAATAGGTCTTTTTACATACTAGGCCTGTAACATGTAAACCATACTTAGACCTTGAACACACCTTGAAACCTCTTGTAGTATTATCAAAAAATCATAATAGTGTAATATGAACTCATACCAAGCTCACATAATATCAATATTTTTATCATAAGCCTTAGAATTTTCACCTAAACATGCTACTAAGCCTATGCCTTCTCACTAGATATATCAAGTACATAACTCATGAACTCAACCTCAAGAACAATAAAGTCAAGTCAGAATGACATAAATGACACTTTAATGAAATCAATTATGTCTCCATGCATTGCTTTGAACATATTCTCAACACTAACTAGCTTGAAACAATGTTCATCATTGTGAAAAAAATAGTTGGAATTGGTTGAAAGTTTTACCTACTATTATGTACACATGTATGTGGGTTTTTTTAAGGTATAAATTAAATAATATAATATTGGTGACATGTTTCTCTTCTAGCTAGTTATTCTCTTCTTTTTAAGTTAAAGTTCACATAACATGCATTAAATATATGATATATATCATCCATGATATGAAATATCTTGATTTATCCAATAGTATACTCAATGGAATGATACATATTCCTCTAAGTAATGTAATAAATTTAAAGCTTGATATGGTATTTCATGTTTTCCTAAGTAACAAGGAATGGAAAGAAGTCAGTGGGATATGGTGGTAATATTTTGTTGGCGTCGGTAATTGTGTATCATGTACATGGAGTTTAGATGTAAGTTTTTTTAATGTGAGCTCACTCAAATTGGGATTATAGATTTGATCTTTCATCAGGGCTAGAAAATGATTTTTTGAGTGCTTGGGTTTTGTTTTGATGGGTTTTATTTCCTAAATTATAGGTTTTTTTGATAAATTTATGTGATAGTCTACTAATTTATTGAAACTACATATGTTCATTTTTATGCTTGTTATACTTAACAAGAAACTAATTTTACAAATGATATATTTAAATAATTTTTAGCCACCTAGTAAAATATAATTTTATTGGAATGGTTTTATTGATAGTGAATATGTAGGATTTCGATTGATTGTCGAATGATTTTTAAGCTCCATTCTTTTTTATTTTAAAAAATCTTAGGGCTTAGAGAATGTTTTTATGGATTAGGAGTGTGAGGGTTTGAGAACATGATCTTAGTCTATAGGTTATTTTTCTTGGAGTTATTTTCAATTCCTAATTTCTATTAGAGACTAAGGTGTTAAGTTTCCTTTAATTATTTTAGTGAAAAATAATTTTATGTTACTATGATACCATTGGTTTCACTACATTATTATAGTATAACATAATCATTCCATTTTTTTCCAAATCCTTTATATCTATCATCAAGGGTGATGGTGTCAAGTATTTATTTGTCTGTTACATATTTATAAGTAAGCTATTTGAATTGGAATAGGTTAACTTGCTTATAGTAATGTTTTTCAACTGTGTAGAGAAAAACAATGTTATTCTATTAAAATTTTAACTAGCTAATATATACACATGCATATGCCTATTTTGTTTATGGTATAAACTAAATACTTGAAACTTGGTGATATGTTTTTTTTTTCAAGCTTGTTAGTCTCCTCCTTTTGAATTTAAGTGTATAGATCATGGATAAAATTTACTAAGTATATGGTGTAAAATATGAGTATATTGATTTGTCTAATAATAAAATAAATTTGTAAAACACAAAGAGGGAAAATAAAGTATCCAAAAGTTATTTATGAATTCTAAAATGATTAAAAAATTAATTTATGACTAGATCTTCTGATAAAGTCTACTAGTTGTTATCATCTTCAAGTTCGAGTTTGTTACACAATTCTTCCAGATATGAAAAGTCTCAGCAAATCTTGAACCATATAATTGAAGTATTATTTCATATTATATCTTATAATTGGTAAAAATTTGGTATAGTGGTGTTTATCAAAATTAGACCATAAAAAGTCTAAAGCAAATGCAAACATTATAATTTTTTGTTAATTAAAATCTGCATAGGTTCTAATTGGTGTAAGTTGTTTAGTTGATACAACATGGAATTGATAGTCATAAGCACCTTTGTACATGAACCATAAAGATATAAGGTGGGTTTTGTGAAATCTTGGAGAAGATTTAGTTTTCATTTTCAATCAAAATTTCATATGAAATGATTAGGAGAATATTTGGATTGAATTTAGAATGATTTCAATTTTGGTTTGAGCATATATTTCCATTAGATGTTTGAAAGAGCTAAAGGACATAAATACCTAAACAAACCAAGGAATATTATCCTTTAAAATGACATTTCTATCTCAGTATTAGAAGTTGATTTGGTCATGATCTAGGAATATATACATAAGTTACTGGTGTTCATATTCCATCCTAATTCCAGATGGGATATATATTGAGGAACATCTCAATAATAAGCCAAAAAATTAAGGCACTATTAATGATGAAAGGGAAATATATACATGAATAATAATATCAGGAAATATTTAATAATGAAAGATCTTTTAATGTTTTGATTGTTTATATATTTAAAAATCCTAAATTTTTAATTATAATAATCAGATTAAGACAAATTATATTTAAAATTTCACATATATTTTAGAGACAATTATGAGCAGTAACCAAGATTGAAAAGTTATAAAGGGGTGGTAAAAACCAAGAAGGTCATAGATCTATCTCATTAGTCTCTTAAAGACCAATATATCATATGTATGCATATTATACAAAAATAGTGTGTATTAGATCTAAAAAAGAACAAATATTTGAATTTGCAAATCTATGATAAAAGATTTAGAATAAAATCTATCTTTGGGACCTCATTGTCCTAGTGGAATAAAAAATTGATGATAAGTATTATTCATATTTCCATCAATTTATCATATCAGAGCCATAAGCTCTTGGGAAATGCATGATAAGTTACAAGTATTGGTCAAAGATTGTAGGTTGATAATAAAATGTTGTACATTGTAATGGACAAAGATGAAATGAAGAAGAAAATTCTTAAAAAAGGTATGAACTTTTAACATTTCAGTAGTGAAGAAGTTTTTAGTTATCTGACAGTGAAAAGTTTCAAGTTTTTGAGAAGGGTGAGAGGTAAGTTAAAGGTATTAAACCTCAAGTGAAGAGGTAAGTGGCAAAATTAATCCTTAAAGCCATTAAATATTTGAAGGTTAAAAAAAGAGATATTGAAAGATCAATGAAAAAATGAAGGAGAGATTAAAAAAGGGTGAATCATTCTAAGGGAATGGATTAGTAAGTTACCAATAAACTAGGGTAAAAATGACCTAGGTGAGGTACTAGATAACAGGGTGAGACAGACTTGCTAAGAGGAGATACGTCCATTAAAGACATGAGACGAGATGAAAAGTGAAAATAGAGAGATGGAGAGATTATAAAAAAAAGATACCATAAGAAGATGAGAGAGAGAGATATAGAAAAGGAGATAGATAAAATGAAGAAGTCTTATTAGCCATGACACAAATCTTAGAAGAATCAAGATAATTATTCTTCATGAGGATTAGAAAAGTACTAAGGTGGCCTATTAAAGAGATTATTTAGGAAAGGAAAAGGCAAAATGAAACCATCTAGTAAAGAATACAAATGAAATTGTTATGAAATCAAACTAAAAGGAAACAAAAAGAGGCTAAAAAGCTTCAACTTATTAAATCTGATATTTTATTTTCATGTGTGAATGTAGGCATAGATATTTATGATGGATAATCCCACTCTAATGGAATGAAACTGAAATTCATTAAGAAAAGCATACTTGAGAATCATGCTTATGACTAAATTGATTGGGAAGCATAATTTAAGGGTGCAGAGATATGCTACCTAGACAAGGATAAACACTTGAAGAGATGATTAAAAAATAAGGTCTTAAATCAAATCAATGCCTCATTGAAGGCATGCTAATATCAAAATTATATGAAGAAGAACGTAAATTTTTTGCATCTAATATCATTGTTGACATGAATGCTAAATTTTGAGGTGTTCATTGTAAATTTTAGGAAGAGGATGATTTCTTATGTGAACCCATAAAAGATGAAAAAGGAGTTGAGTTAATTTGTAGAATCAAGAAAAATAAATATGAAGTTATAATAATAATTTTAAATTCAATTAGAATATTAGGAAATGATGAATCACTTGATAAAGTTCCTATGAAATTTGATTTGAAAGAAGATAAAGTATCTCAAGATGAATAGAAATAGGTTTTTGACCGAACCATGGCAGAGTATATTGAAGAGGAGAATTTGATTTGGAATCAAATCATGGAGGGGTCAAAAGATTTTAAATGGATTTGAAATGAAATATAAATTAAGGTAGGTGAGTTAGAGTTCCTAAATATTTTGAGCAAGGAAGATGAATTATACATTGAAGTAGGATCTCCAAGGAAGATAACAACAAATGGAGAGATAAAAGTGTCTCAAATTTGGAAATCTGATTTTATTTTGAATTTTGTTTTGTACATGAAAAGGTGCAGTCCTTTATGGAATTAAAAAAAAATAACCTTTAATATACAATAAAATAATTGGACTCTTATTTGAGACTCTTGTATAGTAACACAGATAAATGTAAAGTTCTTCAAAGAAACTATAAAGAAGAATATGAATAAATAAATAAGAACAAGCCAAAGAGAGAAGAAGAAAGTAAAAATGAAACCAAGTATTTAACCACCCAAAGACAAGTTTATAATAATTGAAAGAAAAGGAAAAGAAGATAATAACTCATTTGAGCAGGATCTCAAAACTTTTCCCTCCAGAGAAGTTTGATGCAAGAGCATCAAGACATGCTCCATTCTCATTATGTAAATACAATAAACTATGTTTCTATAAACTTTTTAAGGCCCTTGGGGGAGGGGTCATAATCAATCCATGAGATGTTTCATTTATCTTAGAATAAGTTTAATAAGTTTATTATAATTTTCCCCTTCAAATACTATAGTTAAAAATTCAAAATATGATGTAAGGATTTGTAAGGGTTTGTGACCACTTTTAAGGGTAAGAACCTGAGGTAGGGTATTAGGTATTTGGTATATGGTGTAAACACTTAATTTTCCCCATGTCAATGTAATTTCACATTATCACCTATCTAGAAGCTACGTAGGAGTGGAAGAAAGAAACATACATGATAATATTATGGGGAAATGAGAGAAATTTGGCTATATATTAGGATCAAACCAAGTTTTTACTAAATTGATAAACCTTGTACCATGTAACTATGGATAAATAAGTCAATAGATAAGAATAAAGTTCAAACGATGTAGATCTTAAAAAAATAGAGAATGATTGTAGAAGTATGAATAAGGCCTTTAGGCCTATATAACAATTATAAAGTTGTATGTGTATATGTGAAAATTGAACAATAATAGAATAATATGTGTGTTTGAAGTAACTTATCAAATTCTTGAATAAGGAGGTTGTGCCTTAAGATATTTGTTTCTATAGATTTACAAGTTCCAGGATAATGTAGTATTGTATTTTTAAGAATTTTAATTGAATTCTATTAAATTTTGTTTGTACATATAGAGTCTTGAGGAATTTTGAGTTTAAATTTTTTGTGGAGAAGTTCATCGATTATGGATTTCTAAAAATTGGTTAAATCCATTTTGATAATAATTTATGGACTATTCAATGTGTAATTCTATCTAGAATTATATTACCTGATTGGGTCATTAAAATGTAAAGGCAAATTATGTTATGAATAATAATTGAGTTATCACATGCGTATGATAATTCTTTATTATTTCCTTTGGTGATTATAAATGTAACTTATGACTGGATCTTGTGATAAATTCTAGCTATTATTATCATCTTCAAGTTTGGGTTTAGTACATAATTATTATAGATATGCAAAGTCTCAAGAAAGATTTAACCTTATAATTAAAGTCTTATTTCATATTATATCTCAGCACTGGTAAATAATTGACACAGTGGTATCTATTAAAAATAGACCAAAAAAAGTCTTAGATGAATGCAAACATTTTAATTTCTATATAATTAAAATATGTATAGCTTATAGTTGGTGCAAGTAGTTTATTTGATACTACATGGAATTGATAGTCATAAAAACCATTGTACATGAATCATAAAGATATAAGGTGAGTTTTGGGAATTCTTGAAGGAGATTAAATTTAGATTTTCAATCAAAATTCTATAAGAAATGATTAGGAGAATATTTGGATCAAATTTAGAATGCTTTCTATTTTGGTCTGATCATATATTTCCATTAGATGTTTTAAAGAACCAAATCAAATAAATATCTTAGAAAACCAAGGCATGTTATCCTATAAAATGACATTTGTATCTTAGTATTAGAATTTGATTTGGTCACTAGTTAGGAATAGCGACAAAAGGTACTAATTTCCATCCGTCGGTCCTTGTTCCACATGGGAGATATATTGAGGAGTATGATAGTAATAAATAGAATAATTAAAGTATGATTAATAATGACAGGGAAATATATACATGAATAAGAATATTTGGAAAATTTTAATAATGAAGGATTATTTAATGCCTTGGTTGTGTATAATTTTAAAAATCATGTAGTTTTTAAAATAACAATCACATTAAGACAAATTATAGTAAAAATTTGGCATATATTTTTGAGACAATTATGACCAGTAACCGAGGATGTAAAGTTATAAAGGGATGGAAAAAATCAATAATGTCATATATCTTTCTCATTAGTCTCTTAAAGACTAATATATCATAAGTATCTAGATTATCAAAAAATAGTGGATATTAGATCCAAAAAGGAATAAATATTTGAATTTATAGATCTATGATAAAATATTTTGAATCAAAGCTATCATTGGGACCTTATCGGTTTAGTGAAATATAAAAATTTACAATAGATATTTGTAATATTTCCATCACACACTACTTTAACTAAGTTCATCATCCAAGAATGACATTATCTTACTTGGGATGAATGATGAAAACTATGTTGTGTGATCCAATTTATTATACATGTCATGGAAGAAAAGTAACCACATGTAAAAGAGCTTCAATTTCAATAATTAAATTTTCATTTTACATGTATTTTTAAAGATAACTAAATTTACATAAATAAGGATGCAACATACCATATATTATTCTCCTTGAATTAAGATTGGGTCAATAGTTCCATGTAAATAATGAAATACACTTAGCTGATAATCATTATCGACTTAGAGGCTTCGTTTTTGACATGTTGTAATTCATTTCTTACCTTATCGATGTGTGTCCAAAGTTCATTCAATGGTTTGACTTTCTGCTATGTAATTTTTAGCTCATTTGATATTTCATCTTTATCTTCTACTGATTGGATTTTATCTCCAATAGCATATTATAACATTTTTTATGGTCTATGATGTTGTGTATGTAGTTCAGTCACCTAGTCAAAGTGGATATTTTAATAGTCTAGCATCTCTTCAGTTTTTGTATTTATCTTGTTAGCCAATTGATATTTTTAACTCAATTTATGACCCTACTCTTCAGGTAGTGATTTCATCACAGTTTTGACTTTGTCCAAATCTTTCAATGCTTGTTAAAAAATTTTCTTATGAAATCCTAGTTTATGTGTAATAGGATTTAGTTTTTTGTTATCTCCAACCATATACTTCCTTATCAATTAATTTTATAGTAAACAATAATTCTTGTATCTATTTTTTTAACCCATATATATCCTTTGTTTCTAATAATATTCTACCCATAAGAAATCATAGACAACTAACCAAGAGTAATTAGATATGGACTTATGTGCAATTTATTCTTTGAAAGTATGTTTGTTCAGAGCAATTTATTTTTTACATTTGATGTTTATCACCTTTTGCTGAGAAAAAGGGCTTGTATAGTGTTTCAAGTGCTTACCATGGTTGATTCCTTATTCAACAAAGTTTCATATTGGCTTGGTGAATATTGTCAAATAATGTCTATGAATATATATTAGGAAAAATGGTCAGTATCAATAGTGTTGACCAATTCATTTCTATCTAAGAATATAGAATGGTAGCCTTGACTATTTTTTATAACATAGATGCTAATTTTGAAAAAGGAGGACTATTTAAGACTTCTAAGTTAAGATAAAACATCGATGATTGCATGTTTGATGCATTTCAAGTCTGATTACATTTTATATACACATCAATAGAGCTTCATGTTGGGGTTATAGAAATTTTTTAGAATCGGTTATAGAGAGATGAATAAGATGTAATAATATACTTACAACTTTGAATTAGATTCTGTAGATAAAAAATGACTATAATGTGTACATGACATTGCCATATCCTACAAATGGATGAAAATTCCAACAACTACATGTACATATAATGGTGAACATGGTTTATGAGGAGATACCTTTCTCATAAACGGGTTGTTTTAATGGATTTGTATTTCCATTTGTGTTTGATATTTGACAAACAAGATAAAATACTTACACTTTAATGAAAATTTATAATCTCATTCATATTATATCTATTTACATGATCATAATCTCGTATATGGACATTATGAAGCATTATATTTAAAAAATTAAGAAATTATGAATGCCCCTAAAGACATATAGCTTTGTGAATACCATGGACCATGTTTTCTTATTCTTGGAAATAAAATGGTATAAATTTACAGTTTTATGGTTTAGCAAAAATGTTGGTAGAGATGTTCTTTAATGGTGATAGCATGTTGAATGTTTTTTTATTTCATTTAAAAAATATGATTATGACATACAGTCTTTGTCTTAATTTATGACACCATCTTTTTATAATGACTTTTCCTCTATAGATAGCAAGGCATATGCCTATTTAGAAACAAATCTAATCGACAATGTTATCAAGGACATACCTAGCATTATAAATTGGCAAGGATACATTATCAAACTAGATTTAGAATATGACGATGGTTGAATAAAGGTTAAAAATAGTGATAAAATGAATTTCATATGTATCAAAAGTAACAACACACTTAAGGTCAGCAACAAGTCAAGAAATTGTAATAAATTATAATGATTGTTCTTGCTCAGATGCCATAGACAACATTTTTTAAGAAACATATAAAAGTAATATTGACTCTAAACAATTGATAATGCAAGAATAAAATCCACGATAAATCTAAACTTTTATAGATTTTATAGCCTGAATATAGGAAAAAGATAGTCTCTGCTTTGACATTGAAAATTACATGTAAAAGGTCGATAGGGAAAAAATATACAAAGAATGCTATTAGAAATGTAGTAGAAGTTTTTAATAAAATAATAAGTGACACCCCCATAATTTTTTTTATATTTATAGATAGTTATATTTTAAGCACATTATGAAACTTTTTAATCATGTAGAAAATGACACATGCAAACAATTAATGGGGAGAAGTAAAGTTATTTGTAAAAATAAAATACGTGAAAATTGCAACCAAACATTGAAAAATAGAATTGTTCCTAGTTTTATAATCTCACATTCCATGAGGTAGATGGACGTGGCATTCATTTCTCACAGTTTCCAATGCATGGCATGTCTATCTTCTCACGGTAATCTCTTAAGCTTGACTCAACAATGCATTGGATGGCGTGGAAAGTTGGTTCTCCCATGTGGCATATGGGGTTCACTTGGTAGATATTAAATTACAAAGAATTACCAAAGGAAAATAATTATAAATATTTAAAACATGTAATTTAATCTGTACACAGTATCAAAGACAAATATCATCCAAATTTTTGGACTTTAATTGACTGATACTTGTCACCACCTGATTGGTCCACTTGTCACATTCACATTTTGACACATCATCTTGCGACACCACATTTTACCTGTCGAACCAGAACTTCAACATCATATAACTTTTGCATATGGTGTCTGTTTTACAAATCGTGAAAAGTGTCAAAAAGCTCTTGATGAGCTCTATGTTTTATTTAATGAAACTTTACAAAATGATATATAAATGTAAGACATAAATCTATATCATGCCTGCATTATAAAATGTCAAATATGATAAAGTGTAGAATTTATAATTGTATGTAGATGCCAATTGTGAGTTATGTTTGAAACTTGTGCCTAAAAATGTATTATTCACTCAATATTATGTACTTTTATTTATTTTTTAAATGGAATATGTGTGAATATTCCAACATAATCTGTGCTAATGATTAAATTTTTAACTTTTTTTAACTTTTAAAACTTGTAATTTTTGTCAAGACTAATTTTTAAACCTTTATCAACTTCTGAAACTTGTAATTTGTGTCAAGAATGATTCAAAAAAATGGTTAAAAACTTTTATTATGTTATTATATCTTAAAAAAATGCTTATTGCAATGAGAATATCATTTACATAGATAATAGACATGGACTATAGTAAACTAGGGATTGGTAAAAATGCATACCAATAAGGGGTTTTTTGGGCGTACATTAACATGAAATCATTAAAATAAATATGAACAATAAGGTTTTACATTGCTCATAATGTGAAGATTAAGGTTGATTAGGAACCATTTATAGCTGATATTATAATGGATAAAGCAAATAGAAATAATACCTCCAATAAATATACATCAGATATAGATAATGAAATAAACATGTCTTATGACATAGATATAACCTTTTCTAATAACACACTCATACATGTCTTTATAGACTCAATATCAATTGTCGCATAACATGATTAATTGGTCGTAATTGTACTAATTGAAGATAATCACCCACTTGGTATTTTTAAAGATAAGGACTTTGAAGAAAAGAAATTTACAATCCTTTGCTTTGGAAATCCTTAGGAAAAATATATTGTGTTAGGAGTTATAAATCAAAACATAGTAAAATAGAATTTTTTACATGTGAATCATCAATTTGCATATCACCTCATAAAATTGTTTCTCAAATCAATTAAAATAATCATAGATAAGGTTGGAAAGACAATATGTGATTGAATTATAAAATTTTGGCTAAATGGAAGACATAGTGTAGCTAAATATGTCAAATACAAAACCAATTTGGAGGAACTCCTTAAATAGGAAATTTTATACATGGACTTCAAAAATATATGCATCTCATTTGATTACATGTAAGACATTAAAAATAATGACTTTTCCATGATCTATAAATTAGGACCACAAATATTCTTCTTGAATTTTACAAGTGTCGAACATCTTTGGAAGCTATTGATAGATACATTGAAACTAGTATATGTGAAGCATGTAGAAAAAATATGTTGGGCTTGGTGACTTTAATAAATATTATGATGCTTCATTTATTGAAATAAAAATCTAGTTACATGCAAACATTATTATATTCCCTATTTCAATTCATTAAGATAAATGATATGTAGCAATGACTTTTTCCTTTAAAAATTAATTAATTTTTTTTTGTGTGATTGAATTTTAACATAGAGGGAATGCTCATGACCATTAGATGGTGTGGATAAAATATGCAACGATATATAGAAAGGATAAAATTAAATAGTTATATATATTATAGATAAATAGATATATTTTTATATTGTTACTGTATAAAATGATGTATAAAATTTACATAAACACAGCCATACTAAGAGTTTTAAGAAATACAGGTAAAAAATTATAGATATAATTTTCCAGAATTGCTAATGTTACATATAATAATAATAACAATAGCTAAAATATCAAATGATTACGATTTTAGTATTAAAATAAATTTATATGATACTAAATAAAAAATAATACACTTATTTGGATAACTTTAACACGTTTTTATATCACCCAGGCATGATCAAGCCCTCGTACCTAGAAATAATATAGTCAAAAATTATAGAGACTATTATTTTTCTTGTGAGCTCAGAATTTTAAGTATGGAGTAATATTTCTATAAAATACCTACCATACCTATGGTAAGCCAATAAATATGCATAATTTATTTTAAATGCATATGTTTTAGCAACATACTACAATTCATATATGACAAAGGGAGACTAAAAACTAACATATGATTTTAGGAAAATATGAAAACAACATGCAAAAGTGCACATAGATGTTATGCACATTGATAAAAGTGATGATAAAATATAAAATAATGCATTTGTAACAAGATTTTCACTTGGTTTTATCAATTCCATTAATCCATTGTTTAAAAACATGTACTTTTGTAAAAACATCTTGTCCTAATTTATAAACATTTATCTTAAAACCCCAAAAAAAATTTAAACTTGAGCCAAATGAATCTGATGATATAATGTGTTGATTTGTTATAGACTATTACATATCCCATCCTGATGCCACTGACCATGTTTTTTTAGGTGGGTTTGCTTGTAACTACCAAAAAATGGAAAGACATTGAAAAGGAAAAAGACAATTCTTTATTAATTACAACAATCATCATGACATTGAAAACTATTTATATGAATGGTTATTAGGGTATATTCCATTTCAAAATAGTGAAATGATTTGTAAGAAAGGTATTTGAACATGAAAATAAGCATATGATTCTAAATTAAACATCATTAAGAAAAATGAAATAAAGTTTAACTATGACATAAGTCTTTACTGGGGAGACATAGAACATGTTTCTTTTAATATTTATTTTGAGACTAATAAAGTAACACACAATATAAATTAATTATGTGAAGAAAATAAAATGCAATATAATTATGATCTACATATGGAATTCCCATCAACAAATTTTGCATCAATATAATGTATGTCAAATTCATTTAAATGTGTTTATCATCCATTTATCTCTAATAATGTCAAATACTAAAAATATATACAAAT
This sequence comes from Torreya grandis, assembly GCA_037957365.1. Taxonomy (NCBI): domain Eukaryota; kingdom Viridiplantae; phylum Streptophyta; class Pinopsida; order Cupressales; family Taxaceae; genus Torreya; species Torreya grandis. The sequence goes on along the minus strand of JARHVA010002780.1, from coordinate 802,680 downwards.
ATTGAATAAACTACAATGGAAAATTGTAAAAGACATTGATTATAATAAAAAAACAAAAAAACAAGCTATTATACTTAATTCTAAAAGGAGGTACAAGCATAGGAATGATATTTATAGTAAAATGTATCTATGAAATGCTAATTTACATGTACTCCAATAATATTAAAAGTGATCTCTATAATCCAAATGGTCTTGTACATGCATACATAGGAAAAACTATATTTAATATAGGTGGAGTCACATTATATTAAACATTTCTATTGGCATTTAATAAATCAAAACCTATTCCATTGAATAATGAATGTCTCTATGCATTGTCCAAACATTAAAATCAATTATAAATAGTAATAATTGATTAGATATCACTTTTAGGATCAAGGATGTTATATCATATTGATAGATAACTACATGATAAAATGCAACTACTGACCATGTTCTTTGGCAATGTTAACATGATATTTTATGGAGTCTTTTATCAAGTTTAGCTTATAATTGGATATTTGATATTTGAGTATCCAAAAATAAATAATGAGTTTATTTTATATTACTTTTAGCGATAAAAATTAAATTTTTATCAATTATATCAATCCATGAGCCAAAAAGATCAAACTTTTATCTTGATGCTAAAAATAATATGGATATTATCACATACACAACAAGATATAAACTATATTAATACAAAATACTTAATACCAACCGAAAAAGTTCCTTCATTTATGTATCTTTTCTTCTTTAACAATGATGTGCAATCCCATGAAAATAAAAATTTGTCTTTTTTTCCACACAATAAATTTTTTATCCATGTAATAAATAAATAATATGATACATACAATAAAAAACATGGATATAGTAATGTTGTATACTTACCTACAACATTTTTATTAAAGCATGGAACGTTGGTTTATATTTTTCATGAGAATTATGATAACCAAGATGGACCTATCAATGGTTTGGATGTCATATTCATACTACATATCAAATTAAAAAATAATGTCATTATTTGTATTAAATTTAATGACATTAACATTGAAAACCTACAGAGAATAAGACATGTTCATCTATATAAAATATATATTCATTTATATTGGACTCATATATTTGGATTTTCTAGTCTAGTTTGCATGTTATCTTACAAAAAATAATAAATAGTACAAATCCAATTTCCAATATAACTAGCTTTTGCATGTAAAATATATAAGACATTTAAGTTGTTCGGTGTTAGGAGACATTTATTACCATAAACAAGTTTATCTTAGGTGAAAATCACAAACTCATTATATTTTATATGTTCACTTAAACATAAAAACATTATAGTTAATAATAAAATATATATTAAAATGTCAATGCTAGAAATAAATTCAAAATAGAAGCTTGAACATAGCCTTAGGTCAAACGTATTAGCTTCATCAATTATTATACTCTCCTTGAATACTCATAGCTTCAAATCCCAACTATAATATATTATGAATGACCATGACTTGATGAGATGTGACATATTGTGTTTACAAAAAACATGCATTGTTTCTACCAATTACTTAAAACTTAACTCAAAAATCATTCCCTATAATTCATTATAACATTTCCATGGTATTATGATATGTGTGAAAAATCATGTAATAATTTCAAAAACAATGCAATATGTAGCAGATGAGATGGAAACATTAACAATAAATACTATGATATGAGGAAATGAATTTGTAGTTGTTAATATCTATGCAACACTATCTGCTTGCATCTTGAATATTATCAATGTTATTGAAAAGGCATTGCTAAATGAAAATTCATCACAAAAATTCTAAATGCTGTGAGACTTTGACATTGACACATCTATTTCCAATAAATCAATTACACTACCTTATAAACATATGTTAAATTAAAATATGAATTTCCTACCACATATACATAAGCAATATATGAGTAGATTCATAGATCATGTTTGGACAAACAATATGAGACAAACTAACTAGATTATAATAATATAAAAATATTGGACTAATTAAAATGTAGTACGTTTCAACATAGATAATAATACTTAGTCATTAGGATATAAAATAAGTCAATAAATGCATGTAATATTATCTCTTTCTTTGTTCAAAGTCTTTTATCTAGTGCACAACTATATTTTATCATCATTGCATTTTCATATGAACAAAACCTAGGAGAAAGCATGTTATTTTAAATACTTAATTTTTTTCATGCTTAAACATTGCATTTGGATCTCTTCATTGCATATTTTTCATGTATAAGACTATCGTGAAAATCCAAAAAGAACTAACTTTAAATATTATAAACTGAAGGACAAGACAAGGAATCAGAGAAAAAATATAACTAATAATAAATAGATAAATAAAAAGAAACTACTTTATATGGTACATATAAGACAATTTTTTATGAACAAAAATTGTAAAAATGTTGATCCATTAAGTATTATGTTTATCTCTTTTTCTCACTTTAAAATGCATTTTTTTGCTACACAAAAGAAAAAGTCAAATTTTATGATTTAATTTTGTAATTATTATGTTTTAAGTGGAAAAACATTTCATTTTTCTTGTCCCAACACACATAAAAATCAAATTATAGGAAACATGCTTCTTTATTTAAGTGAGATATTTCAACAGTTTATTGACCTACTCATGTTACAAATCCTAGTTTTTTGATTAAGGATGAAATATTGCATATAGACTTAGCTAATGTTCATGGGCATGTGAAAATAATAATGAACATTATCAATAAATAAATTAAAAAAATTGAAACATATATTTATTTAGGCAAAATTATTTGGGTCTCTAAATTCTTTATCAAGGAAAAGACAAAATATGAAAGAGGGGAATGTGGTAATTTGAATAGTATTGACTAAAAATCAAACATGTTTAATATACATGTGTTGTGAAAGAAGCATAAACTTATAATATATCTTGAAAATGCTAATACAGTTGACTCATATGATTCATTTTCAATTTGCTCATTCAAAGCCTTGGTGACAAGTTACCAAAAAATAAATACTTAGTTTAACTTACATATCAAGTATGGTGAAACAAAATAAAATTATGCAATAAACAGTCTCTATTTTGTCTTTTTACCTTTTCATATAGATAATGATTATTTTTCTTGTCAAATTATCTACAATCTAATTTTTTTTAGATTCAATATGGTGAACAGTACCAACAACTTTGTAATGCAATTTAAGAAGAATTTAAAAATAAATCCAATATATATTATTAAAAAATATTATATGAAAATTCATGAAAGGTTATCATACACTTCACAAAAATTATGTATCTTTCATTAAACCATTGGCTGACAAAAACATGAAGAAATATCGACAAACAATCATTAGTGCAAACATTGAGGCAAATTTTTATTTTTTTCCTATTTTTTCTTCCATTGACAATGAAATAAACTTTAAATTGCATAAAAAATAACATTTTCCTCAAACATATATAGGCTATAGGAATTTTAAAATAAGAAAAAAATTAATTATCCCCCATTCAACCAATATGCAAGTCTTTCCAACATGCAATTTTAGGAAAGGGTCTTGAGTTAGATGACTATTTATGTGGTTGAAGATGTTGACAAAATTCAAGACATTTGTTTATTCATCCATTGACTTTAAATTTTTTAATAAAATTACAAAAAATAGAATTTAGTTTTAAGAAACATATGATTCAGACATTGTTATCATAACTAATTTCAATAACCTTTAACTAGTATAAATGAGCCATCTCAGCAACTATTTTCTATAAACATAGATTTAAACTTTAAAGGATATTTACAATTATAATGGATATTTGAGGTATAATAAGTGATGGGTGGGTGAATCAGTGATGCAATATTTTTCAAACATCAAAGGCAATCCTTTCATAAGTATTCATAAATCATACAAGTTGTTCATAACAATGAATAAGTAATATAATGTAAGATCACACACATAACATCAAATCTACATGAAAAACCCTTTTAAGGAATGAAACCCACTCTCAAGCCTGAAAACACATGTACTACTTGTCCTATAATATGATCACAAACATGACACCTTTTTTTGAAGCACCCACTTCACAAGGAGCACCCACCCCTAAGTATGAACAAGCATCCACTTGTTCTAGATGTTGAGAACCTACACAACACCTATTATATCAACATCTCTATAACTCTAATTGCATTCTAATATAATTTAATAAATAATTTTTAACACCTCTCTTTCAACTCATCACACTCACTCAAACTTGATCATATAAGAAATGCATCCAAACACCTCTTCAGATCTCTCTAGTCTTCTTTGCTCATCCTCAATCTTCTTTATAATTTAGTCCATCCATTGAGCACACTCCTTATAATATCTTTCCTTTATCTCTATGTTATGTGCTCTCAAAACATCCACATTCATGTCTAGAAACCATTGCCTTAGTCTCCACTATTTATAGAGTCTTCATGAATATCAATTACTAGGTCGGCCATAATACATGATTTAATACGTAAGACATATAACATGTTAATAATAGCTAAAATACATCTTCATAGGTTAGCCATAACATCTATGGGTCTTATTAGGCCTTATTAGCCTTATTTACACATTTTAAATAGGCCTTATTAGCCTTTTCATGTCTCATGGAGACCTATTCGCCCATTTAGCACTTCATCGATCATATTTAAGAACACAAGATCATTTTCAAATACATCGGTCTGCTCAAAATGAACTCTAAGACATCTTGAAATTATTTATCCCACCAAAACACTCTTATGCTAAAGCAAAATTGCTTGAAAAATATTTTGTATGCAAGACAACCATAAAAGAACAAGTATCAATTTTAGTGCTCCATAACTTTGACTGTACAAACATTTAGACATTCTAACTAGATTCTTTACATAGACCTTAAAGTCCTCTACAAATTTGATTTTTACTACATTAATAAATTCATCCCAGGTCAAAATGTTATAGCTAAAACCTAAGAACTAGTTTTCACACATTGATTTGAATATTTGAACTCAAACAGTCACTATAAGACACTAAACATTGAGTAAATTACACTCATTTTATGCATCCTAGTAGTTTTAGACAAACCTGTACCATCAATATTGTCTAAGTATCTTGATATTTATCTTGAAATTTTCATGATTGATCTTAGATTATATCTACCATGATTGTGATACTTGGTATCTCTATGTTCCTTATGCACATTTGAATTTTCACTCGACCCACATTGTCTATCTCTACTAGTGAGAACGCTTAAGAACTATTGATATGCTATCAAGTAAATTATTATATCCTTTGATATTTTGAAAAAATATGCACTATTGGATAAATATTTTGATGATGAATGCTCAACATTGGATCAATTTCCTAGTGACCTCAGACTTCAATGAAGTTAAACATGACATTCTATGGCCCATAATAGTTTGTAAGAGAAACTTTGAAGGTTTATAACTTGTTATAGAAAACACTTCAAGAGTTCAAATTTTTAGGGTACCTTCTTGGAGCCATATAAAACATTTCCATAAAATCCATTGGCCTCATTTAAATTTATGAGTACCTAAAATAAATGCACAAACTTATTGGTTCATTCATATTTGTATGATGTGTAGTGATGGTCTGGCTTCTCTTAAGCTAGAAGATGCATGTTTCTCATTCCAAATGATCAAGTTAAATATTAAAAATTCAAAAAGACATATATGGATTCGTCAAAACTTCTTCTTGATCCTTATAGACATGCAAATGTGTTATATCTCTCCAAATAATCAATTTAATCACTTTTTCATTAATACATTAGTATATCATGCTCTCTTTGACATCAATGAAAACCTAACATCAATGACCATGGTCAATAATCTCCCCATTTGTCATTGATGTAAAAAATCCCTTAGAATGACTTATTAATTATTTTAATTAAGCTCCTTAATTTTTATCTTTCTTCCCATTTGACAGTAATGACAAAGGGTCTCTTTCTCAACATGCCAATAATAATTCCTCAACATAATTTATGCATTAAAATACTATTAAGATGCTCAAGATACTTACATACATTCAATAATATGAATTAATTACTCTCCCTTTTACATGCAACAATATGAACTTGGACTAATATGATCTTTGGACTTGATAGACTACTCATAGAGCTTTGAAAGCTCCCCCTAACATCAAGCTCCATCTCATGTCATCTTTTATTTGATATATACAAATCTAAACTTGTTATTTTATGATCCTTGGACCTTTCTACCTACATAATTAATAATATATCTTTGCTCATGCATTAATATTAAATATCTTGTCAAAATACATGACTTGGTTTGATCAAGTCATCATGTCAATCTTCTTGAATTTACAATTGTAACAAACATATTCACACTTATATCATGACTAAAGCATCTTCAAATATGCTTCCCCTTACATTATTTACATCATCTTCAAGCCACCTAAAATAAATTAGTTAAACTTCCCTTTATCCAAACACATCTTGCATATTATCAAATTGAAAATAATATAACTTTGTACTAATTGGTAATTTTATTATTACCTAGAGTACACACACTTGCTTCCACACATGAAAGATGTCTCCTAAGAATCATATGTAAAGCCACACACCTATCATATAGGGACTAAATATCACAAAACTTAGAATATTCTCATATCTCTATGCTCTCACTTGACTTGTAGTCCTTCCTTATCTTTAGATTGTCTTTTAATAAGTTCATCACCTTATTCTTTTCTTTTATCTCAATATCCTGCTTGATTTCCTTGTCCATTTGGGCAGATAAGGCTTGTTCCTTGAAAATGTAATGTGTTCACTATCTTGTCATGGAAAATAATCCAATTTTATCCTATTTTTCATTTACCTACTTAGGCCTCCATTTACTATTACACCTTGTCTTCATGGTAGGATTGATAATCTTTAATGTAGAATATTGATCATTCTTGTAGAACCTTGTTATGTGACCTCTCTCATGAAATTTGATACAAATTATGTTTATTAAATTGTACATACCTTGTGATATTTAATTTTTATTATTATTTACCTAATCATTTAGTTCCCTGATGAAGATTTTGTAAGACTTCGCAATATGACCAAATCCTTGACACTTGTAGAAAAAGATGTCATTATTTCCTTGTGAACTTATTGGTTGTCTTGAGTGATGATTTTCTTCATGATTACCATTTTTTTGCTCAAAATTCCATTCAAATTCATTACTTGAGTATATTTTAAACTCTTTTGACCTATGACAATACTCATTGCAGGAATAATAGTGACCATTAAAATTTACATAACTCATAGCATTTGGTTGTTTGATCTAATTTGTCTTCATTATGCCAATGCCTTCATTCATTTACTATTGATTGATCTTCAAATTGTAATTATCTATTTTCAAATTAGCCTTTATCTTTTTTTTATCTTATTTATATCCAAGACAAGATACATCATTTGCATACTTTTGACTACTCAAAATATTGTCAAGATCATTTGAGGTCTTCTCAAACTTCAAAATTGACTTCACCTTGAAAGATGTCTTGTCTAACTCAGCTTTTAATGACTCAATTTCAACCACATACCTTAATCTCTCATCTTGTTTGGTTTTCAGGTTTGTATATAGTTTTTAATTGACTATTGATATGTTTGACTATATCTTCATGTTCCTTGGTGTCATCATTCAATCTTTATTCAAGCACACTAAATTATTCTTTATAGTCCTTGATTTTTGACATCATCTCTTTATTATTTTTCTTGTCAATATTTAGATATTCAATAACATTCATCAATTTATCCTTAGTATCTAACTCATCAATTATATCTTTGCTCATAGAATAATTTAGTTTCATTTACAAAGACTCTATCTTTGATATGTGTATGATACACTCTTTATCCTTAATCTTTACTTCATCATTAAGAGTAAAAACCTGAGTTTCAATCTATTATGTGATGTCATCACTCTACTTGACTTCATTACTCAACCTACCTTGAAAAAGTCTAATTTTCTCCTTATAAGATTTGATCAAAGAATCTTGTTTTCTATTCTTTCTTTGTAGCATCTTTATTTCTTCCATATTATCTAGATATTTACTTCAAGAGTGACTTTTTTACCTTCTTCCTCTAAGATATCTTCACCAAATAAATATTTGAAAAAATAAAATTTAGCTTCATCATAATTAAGAGCCAAGAACAATGTCTCCATGCTCACTTGTCTTATAAGATGATAAAAAAACATGAGACCTTTTAGTGAAGCACCCACTTCACAAGGAGCGCTACCCCTATGTACGAACAAGCATCCACTTGTCCTAGATGTTGAGCACCCACACAAAACCTATGAAATCAATAACTCTATAAATTTGATTGAAATCCAATAAAATTAGAGAAATAATGTTTAACACCTCTATTTCAACTCATCACACATACTCAAACTTGCTCATATAATAAATGCATCCAAACACCTCTTTGGATCTCTCTAGTCTTCTTCACTCATCCTCAATCTACCTTAAAATTCAGTCCATCCAGTGAGCACAATCCCTTTGATATATTTATTTCATATTTATATTATTCTATCTCAAAACATCCACATTGAAGTCTAGAAACAATTTCCTTGATCTCCACTATTTATAAAGTCTGCATGAATATCAATTACTACGTCAGCCATAATACATGCCTTAATGTTTAAGATATCTAACATGCTAATCATAGCTCAAATACATACTCACAAGTCATCCAATATAATATATGGGTCATAATTAAGTATCTTTTCCTTTCAATCAGGTCTCAGTCGCCCTTATAGGTCTCATGGAAACCTATTCACCTGTTTAGCACTTCATCAAGCAAATTAATAACACAAGATCATTTTCAAATACATGGGTCCACTCCAAATGACATTTAAGACATATTTAAGTGATTTATCTTAGAAAAACACATTTCTACTAAGGCACAATTACTTGAATAGTACTTTGAAAGCAAGAACACCATGAATGAACAAATAGTTAAAGTTGAATCTCCATTAATTTTACTATACAAACACTCAGACATTCTAACTAGATTTTTTAGATGTGCCCTAAAGTCCTCTAAAACATTCCTTTTTATTCCATCAATAAATTTTTATTAGATCAAAAGTTAAATTTCAAAAACTAAGTACTTGTTTTCCCTCATTAATTTTAATATTTGAATTCTTATTGTCACTATATAGACAGTAAACATTGATCACCTTAACCTCATCTCATGCATCCTAGAAGCTATGGATAAATACACATCATATATCTCCTCTAAGTAGCTTGATATTTATCTTACAATATTCACTATTGATCTTAGATTAAAACTCCCATGATTTTCCCACTTGGTATCTATTCAAGCCTTATACACATTTGAATTTTGACTCAACCTATATCATTGATCTCTATTATTAAAAACACCCACAAACCATTGATCTTCTTTTAACTTAATGAGATAGTGACACTTGACACCAGTGTGTGAAATCTTAGATTCTTTGACATTTTGACTAAATACACACCATTATATCAATATTTAGATGAGGAATGCTCATTGGGGGATCAACTGACTAGTGATCTCAAACTTTAGTGAAGTGAAACTTGATGGTTACTAACCCATGATAGTTTGAAGGATCAACTTCAAAGGTTTATAACTTCAAATAGAAAACACTTCAAGAGTATAAATTTTTAGGGTACCTTATTGGCACTATAGAAAACATCTCCATAAAAGCCTTTTACCTTTACTGACTTTATGAGTACCTAAAATAAATGCATAAAATTGTTGGTTCATTCATATTTGCATGACGAGAAGTGATAGTCTTGCTTCTCTTTATATAGAAGATGCATGTTTCTCATTCAAAATGATCAGGTGAAATACCAAAAATTCACCAATACATCTATAGATGCCTCAAAACTTTTTCTTCATCCTTGCAGACCTACAAATGTGCCATATCTCTCCAGAACATCAATATGATCACTTTGTCATTAATGCATTATTATCTTATGCTCTCTTTGATATCAATAATAACCTAACATAAATTACCATGCTCAACAATGGATGGTACTATTTTTGATATTAAATGTGAATGAAACTAGATTCTAACATAGTGAGCTTGTTAAAATGTTGTCTTGCAATTATGCTTTCATCTTTCAGAATAATTTTCTTGTGATTTGATAATATCGCTATTCCTTATTTTGTATCTTGATTTCTTGGTTCCATAAAAATAATATTATTCAAAGACATGGCATGATAACATTTTGACATCACTAATACTTATTCTAGATATTTTGACTATTCATCTATGAATTAACAAATTCAATCTTTTTTTTTCTTTCATCACTATAGTTACATATGCAAAAAATATAAACTACGGAAAATAACTTATTTTAAATACATAGCATACCATTTCTTATACAATACTAATACTTTATATAAATAATTTTAACCTCGATATTATTCATATTATTTCTATAATCTTATTCCATATTTATATCAACAAATTGAATGCTTTTTTTGTTTTTTTATTTTTACTTTTGTCACTATAATTACATATGCACAAGATATATGATTTGTATAGTATCTGATAGAAGGGATATTTATACCTTTCTTAATGCTTTCCTTATATATGTTATTTCATGGTTATAATTCATCGATTTAATTTACTTATGAACATATAATAGTGAAAGAACTTTCAAGATTTTACATATGTTTATTTCATAAAAGTCTTACATTTATGGAAAAAAATTGATAATTTCATTCATACTAATATATGATTTAAATTTATAAAAAAATGATTATTGAAATTGAATCACTATTATAATTTAATTCTCTATGCTACCATATTATTCTGGACCAGGCATAGCATCATCAATCTATGTTTTACATCGCACTATATGCGCATTGGCATAATGCATTCTAGTCACTATATAACTAATATTACGTTTGATACTAATATATATACAAAAATTAATGAATTTAATAGTTCAAGAAACTATTATAATGCAATTTATCAACCATATTATAAATCATTACATTTTATAGTTTAAAAATAATTTGATCTAAAGACTAGACTTATATGATGCCTTAAAATTATCATATTTGATAATTGTATTATTTGGTTTTCAATTTCTATTGCATTTTAGTTATCAAATGTCACATGGTTCAGTCTTATATGAAAACTACATGTAGAGTCTTTTGCAAATTCTGACCATTGTATATTTTATTTGCTAAAGTATGCATAATTTTTCTGATAAAACATGATGATACATAGAGTTATAGATATAATAACAGTAATTAAGATATACTATGTGAATAAGTAATCAATTATTTAGCTCTAAACCTCATTTACTATGCAGTGTAACATATATACTAAAGATAAAATAACTTTGTAAAATTTATTTGACCCAAAAATCCATTTGAATATGCCTTAAAGACAATGGGTGAGATGATAAATACAATAATAGTGGTTTCAAATACCATCAAGGTATGAGAATTATTCATATAGATCATAATGTTTAATAATATTGGAGATAAGTTAAATAACTTGATGCATTATTTTGAATCTATGCTTTTGTATGTCATTGTTTAATGTTTTACAAAAGATGAATCTCGACCTTCAGTGAAAATCCATTAATTGGTTCATCACCTCTAACATATATGCAAGATACTATTCAATGAGGTATTTTACCATAAGTATAATTAATTTATCATGGAAAATATTTTAGTCATCTATTAATATTATGCCTTATTTTCATTGGTCCATATAAATTTAGTCATGTTGTTGTAGCATTTATATTCGAGGAATTGTATTAAAAATGTTTTTCATGTCTTCAAGGTTTGTGTCTCATATTTAGTTTATTATTATTTTAAATTACTACTTCGACTTGGGCATGGATTAGGAAATAAATTTTTAGATTCATCACCAAGTAAATTATCCTCAAATTGATTCATGTTTAATTTTAACAAAGCATTTGAACCTTTTTTTTATTTTTATAAATATCTTTGTAGTTTTGATCTATTTTTAAAATTTATTTTAAAAATTATCAAGAATCAGTATATAGACCTAAAATTTTTTACCTTTAAATACTATTAACAGTATAAAATATTGGACTTTATTTGTATTATTTAAATAAAGCTAATGTAAATAACTTTGTTAAAGGGAACATTATTTGTCAAAGATACCAAACAAAGGTTGATGCAAAATGCCATTATGATGCTAATGATAATATATAGTATCAACACCATTGATAGTTGCATCACTTCCTACAAAGGTAACTCATACATGACCTTATAGGCTCAACTTGATTCCGAATCTAGAAAAAAATGGAAAAAATGAAAATACAGTTGGCTATGAGAAAGTGTAATTACAAACTACTGATAATGGATTTGATCAATAATCCATATTGGGATTTAGAACATAGTATCCTTACTTCCCTGGTAAAAATTCATAATCACAGATCTTTAATAGTAACTGGATTTTAAGTAAATCTATTCAAAATCATTATCATATAAACATACATGTGCTTGATAGATATTTACATGCTTTATTATAGCTATGTGATTTTAGAATGGTTTGGTGATTTTACTAATTTATTTTAGTTTAGTCCAAAATATAAATTGAACTAAAAATACGTTTACAATTTTTAAAAACCTTTTTTATATTGTGCATCCTTGTGTAATTTGATAGTGATATTTGGAATATAAATAGTCCATATATGAAAAGAGTAGTGGATCCTATTATACTATATTTCAGTTTCTCCTTATTTAATAGATATATTTTTTAGCTATTTTAAATGGTTTCATCATGGTAGGTTTTCTTTTCTAAATTGTAGGATTTTTAAATAAATCTATGTGCTAATTTTTCATGAGAAGCATATTATGTGCAGAGAGTTTAGAGAAAAGGTTTTATTACTATGGGATTGATTTTATGATTTTTGTCACACTAAGTTTTCTTCTCTAAATTCAAGCTTTTTTTAGTAAATCTATATGATAATCTAGTCTTTTATGATAAAAAACATCCTATGTTCACTTTTATAGTTTTGTGTTTGATTAAAATACAATTTTCTAGGTAATATATTTAAATAATTTATATATTTGGGTTATAGTAAAATATGACTATTTTGGGAATGTTTTTCATGTGATGTGGGTCACTTTTCCTTAGGTATATCTTTATAGTTGTCTCCAAAGGCAATGGTGTCAAGTATTTATGTCTCTATTACATATTTTAGAGTGATTTATTTCAATGGGTTTCATCATTCTAGGTTTTGTTATCTAAATTATATGATTTCTGATAAATCTATGTGATAATCTAGAATTTGATCATTGAAAAATGCCTATGTTCATTTTGATGGTTGTTGTGCTTGAGAAAAATCTAATTTTTCAAATAATATGTTTAAAGAATTTATTTTAGTAAAATATAATGGATTTTTAAATGTTTTATTGATAATGAATCAACAGGGTCTTGATTCACTAGAGAGTGGATTTTAATCTCTAGTCATTGTAATTTAAAAGAAAATTACATATTTCTATTAGGGCTTGACTTACTCAAATTTTTTTATTATTTATTTTCTTAACACTGTCATTTTTTCATAGGGGAAGAACTATGATATTTTATTATGATAACAAGTGCCTTTATTATAATATTATAGTTGGATAAAAAAAATCTTTTAATTGGAAAACCCTTTATAGATATATTTAGGAGCAATGACATCAAGTATTTATTAATATGCTATATATTTTTGAGCAAGTTATATGAATTTGAAGATGTTGGCTAGGTTGCAACAATGTTTTTTCATAGTGCAAAAAAAATTACGAATCCAATATTAAATCCCTTACTCAAATTTATGAACCAATATTAAATATTGATGATATACATGCTATCGTTAAGAAAAATTTAAAAAATTTGATTTTACAAAAAGTTGAAAATACAATTGCACTACATTCTTGCTTAAGAATAGTTTCAATGTCAATGGTAAAAAATATGTTCTTTATATTCATCTATAACCATGTCCTTTTTTTTAACCTTCATTAGTACTATACCTAGCTTCAACTCTTTTTTAGCTTACTTTAAATATGTTAAATGCAATTTCATATGGATGTCTAGATTCTTTGAAGAAGTGACAAAGAAAATCATTGATACATAATTTCTACTATGGTTGTTTTATATCCATAAATTTAAACAACTTATTAATGGTTATGTATTAAAAATTATGATAATTGATAGTTAATTAATCACAAACAATTACATGGTCAGCTATTGCTTGGATTTTCTTCAACTCTAGTCGCTTCATTAAACTCACTAAACCATAACAAGCTTGCACAAGAATATATATATTTATAACTTCTTACTTTTTTTTGGGTATACTAATTTGGCATTGGATGTAAAAAAATCAACACATTATGCAAAAATACAAAAATTACTAGAAAAACATACCTATTATGCACAAAACTCTCCACTATCTACCACATCATTAATGCCTTATCAAAATCCAAGTATAATGACCAATAACATTGAATAAAACAGCATATAATGAACTTCAAACATATAATATAAATATGTTTGTGCCATTAAAAAATATACCATGTCATTTTGTGAAAGACTTAACTTATCTCCTTGCTTACCAATGTATTAAATTTGATCAAACACCACACTCAGATATAATTAAAAGATAAAGTTAATTTGTAATGACTTTAATTATATATCATTACAACTTTTTGGCATAAAATAATACATGCCTAGTCTCTTTTTTTCTATATACATGATTTGTTTTTGAATTATATGCTATGGATTTCTTTTAATATTTACCAAATAACATTTTTTCAATATTTGGATTATGTTTGTTTAATGTGGGGTTAATGTCACATAATCAAGATTGAATATTACTTTTAGTATGTTATATCCATTTCTAGATTTGGTACTATCTATTATAAAATCTTACTTATATTCACTTGTACTATATTGGATCATTGTTTTAAACAAATAATTATTTAAATATTCATCAATAAAAATACCATCATGATTTGTGTTATGTTTACTTGATTTACACCTTAATATTTATAATTTACGGATTTGCATCTATCTATTAAAATGCATTAATGTATTATAAATATATACATCCTCATAGAAGCTTAATATGTTTTTTTATGATTCCCAAAACAATAATGAATGGAAAACATCTAATGCATTGTAAAATCAATATTTCATTAGATTTCATAAATTGCATATCTTGTGTATAGAATTTGAAGATAAGTTTGTTTATTATGAGCATAGTTGATTTTGGATTATAGGTTTTAAATCCAAGCCATTGCATGAATTTTATTACGGTGTAATAGTGTCAAATTGTTAAAATTTTCAACAAATATTTTATTGACCTGCATATGCCTATTTTATTTATGGTAAAATTTAAATACTCAAAAAATATTGACATTATTTTTCCAACATAATTAGTCTCTTCCATTTAAATTTAAGCACACATGACATATATTAATTGTATCAAAAACATGATCAACCAAAACTTAAATATATGTAAACAATCAGTTTGAGAGGATCCAACAATACTTGCAGTGGATATTTTTGGAGAGTCATCTAAAAGAGACATCTCAGACAACACTCTTGGTGGATGTATTCCTTAAAGTTTTTGAAATCTCACTAATATTAAATATCTTTATTTTTACAATAACATATTAACTTCAATAATACCTCCCCCTTTTGCACAATATAACTGAACATAAAGAAAAAAGAAATGGTATGAAAAAGGTAATTTAGAATGTAAAATATACTTTATCAATATACTTTACAACTTACTAACAATAGTAATCTACTTGTTGAATCTCCTCATCAAACTAAGTTATATGTTACATCTAGTGGGTTTGTATGTCTTCTACAATTATCATTTTTTATATAATGGATAGCTTTGTCATTTTTAAAATAATAAAATTAGAAATATAATGGATAACATTGAAAATTTATACTCCAAAGTTATTCAATATCAAAACACAAATAAAAAATGGGTTGATGATATTGCCCTATACATAACCTCAACATCAATGCCATATTAATAGTGGTGGTAGGATAGATGAGATTAAGTAATGTACTCATTCATCTTCTAGATCCATGATTTTAGATCCTTACCAAATAATAGAAAAAATATTACTTATAAATCCTTGTAACTTTAGTTTTTAAATGTCTTTATCAATGTATAAGAAAATAAATTAGTTATATTTATTTTAAATTATTTAGTCTTATTGTAATTACATTTTCCTATAACCAACCCCTTTTTGTCATAAATATTACATAAATAATATTGGATATTTACTTTTATTTCCATTTTATCTAAACACTTACTATTATTTCATGAATAAGCACTTACGAAATTAATTAAAATTTGATAACTTGAAAACCAAGAAAGATCTAGAGGCAAGCATAATGGACAAATTCAATAGGTGTTATATTTATCTTGCTTTGATAAATGTCCATTACTTTTTTACAACATCAATCAATGTCGTATATGTCATGAATTAAAAAATATAATTTGAATAACTCTTGGTCTTGACTTTTGAAACACAAATTAACATATGTCCAAGATTATCTAGATGATGAGATGACCTCAAGCAATACAGGTCATGTTTTAGTATGAATATTTTAACAAAGTTATTTTCCATGAAAGGTTTTTTCTTAAAAATATTGTTAGAATGCCAAAACAAATATTTCCAATTAGTGTTTTCCTTATTCTACAGTTCAACACTTCCAAGTTTATAATTGTCTAATTGCCTTTGAAATATGAACTTGGATGCCATGTCATCATCAAAACAATTTGAAAATTTTATGTTTTTAATATTTATTTATAATTTCATAATGTTTCTTGTTTTCATATTTATTTCTCAAGATTTGATGTAGATAATATTATTATGTATGGTGTATTCACTATAAATTTCATTACTACATCTACTATCCTAGATTTAGTTCCAAAGGTGAAAGACATTAAAAAAGCTTTAATTTTGTGTTTCTCTACATTTTAGTCTACCTGCATATAAAAATTTAGAAAAAAACATGCATTATGACTAAATGAATAAAATTCCATTATTGTTGAATTTTATTTCCAATCAAATTTGATATATTAACGGGTCAAGAAAAATAACAAAATTTTAATATCATCGATAAAATAATAAAATTTATTTCAGCGTGATTGGCTGCCTTTTACAAATGTTTTGGGCCATTTCACTTGGATCAAGACTAGTCATTAGTAATGCAAAACATGTAAAACATCCATCATATCTTTTAGTTTTAAGTATAATAGCTATTTTTAATTAAAAAAGGCTAATATAATGTTTTTTCCTAAAATTTAAAAAATACATTTACAACTATATATCATTTTCTCATAGTGATGTTGTTTTGATCAAAATAGTCTAGAACCAGCTCTATGTAAATGCTTCAACTGGTTGTAAGAATCATGCTATCTCCTTCAAAATTAGATTCATTATATGTCATATAATAGAATAGCTAATAGAAACCAATGAAAAAGAGGTAACTATATTTCATTCTAATATATTATAACTAAATAAGGACTACAAATATTTTGAAACTAGCTAAAATGCATTGCATTTTAAATAAAAAGATTTTTTATGGATTTGTTATTTATTGTTAACATTTTTTAGCAGCTATAGAGATATCACAATTATGTCAGCCTATCTTTAAAATGTTTTATAATCTATAAGACTTCATGCTAGGCAAAATTATTTTCAGCTATGCATCATTATTTTTAGGTAAGATATTTTTTATTTTTATTCTTAGTGGAACAAAACAAATGCAAGTTACATCAATAAATAGAAATTTTAAATTATAAATATTTTATACAACATTCAAAGCTTAGGTTTTAATAATTTGATCATTTTTCATTGTTTTTACAAACTTCTTTTCAAGGGTTAAATTTGTTATTATTGAAATAAAATACAGTATTATTTTTATTTCTAAATAGCCTAATGACTTCTAGTTGGTTAGATTCTTTTGAAAATTATAAAAATAATAGTAACAAGTCACTATGATTTTTGTTTGCATTATAAAATAGAAATAATTTACAAACTATGTATTTGCCAACATGCTTTGAATATTTTTAACAAAATTACAAAGATAAAAGTAATAGTTTAATTTCAAGTTATTTGATAATATTTTCTTGATTGGTTATAAATTTATGAACAAATACAAAGAAAATATATAGATTGAATTTAAAAAGGTCTAAAAATACTTTTCCCTCTTGTTTTTGTAGTGCACATGTCTTTCATCTAAAAATATTGGCACCATTTTCATTTACCATGCCCAATATTTCTAATGTTATACAAGCATAATCTTGTAAACATTTGAATCTTACAATTTCGGTCTCATTGTTTTGTTCTACAACAATATTTAATTATTACTTCATAATACTTTTGGTAAAATGTTTTTTATTCATGTTACAGGTGTTTATTGTGCCATATTTACTCATATATTGCTTAATCTTTTTTGAGAAATTTTTTTAATTCATGTTGCATGTATTTATTGTGCAAGATCTACACATATTATAGAATTTTATTCTCTAACAACACACAAATGAATATGGGTTTTAGTTAAAAATTACATTATTTATTCAAATATACCAAATCTTAGTGTTAAATCACTTTCATTGGAACAAGACATGAATTTAATATGTTTTATATACCTTTACTTTACTATATTTATTAGTAATATACTTATTTGATTTCAGTTCTCACTCACATAAAATGTTGGTTTCTTATTGATTGTAGCCAACATAATTGATTTATATATTTTAACTGTGATAAAAAATTATATTTTTTCATTGTAGCTTAGATAATTAACATGTAAATTTAATCCACAAGATTTTAACTTAACATTAAATTCCAAAAAATAGTTTTTGATTGCTTGCAACTTAAAAGCATTATGATTAAGAAACAAACATTAAGGTCACATGTACTATAAATATTCAAAACTATAACCTCTTTATGTTATCCATTAAATTTATCTTAAAACTTGTTCTCCCTCCTCCATAAGAACTTGATGCTAGTTCCCTTGTTATTAAAAAAATTATTCATATCATTAATATCAAATAGTGTGGGCAACTCACAAAAGGAAGATTGAATATTGTTGACTAAATTTGAATTTTAGGTCAAATTTGGGAACCCATAGGTAATAACCTAATTTTTATGATGTTTTAGGGATCTAATATATATTTTGAGAGGTGATTTATAGGTTAATTTATTATTTAGTCTACTTATCTATGCACCCCATAGGTTTTGCTCTTGTTTGAGTAAATCCTTAAATTATAGGTGCTAATATTAGTTATAGATTATTTTGACTCATATCTCTCACATTATCCATGATTATTTTCACATTAAGAGTTTATTTGATGAGCTAACCAACTCATTTTTCAAGGAGGAGTGAAGGAGTGGAGTTGCAGTAATTTCTTCCAATTGATGGTGTTTTCTCCTATGTTATGGTTTAGAAATGAAGTGAATTGATGAATGATTTCCATTATATGTCTATCTATTCCTATAAAATTTAAAATAAAACTCAAAATAGTCAGTTAAAGAGCTAAGAATAGAAATTAAATCCACAAAATAGTCATCTACGTAGTTGTACATCTTGCCAATTCTTGGAGAAACATGAAATGTGTGTTTTGAACATCTTATGAGGTTTGGAGGCTTTGAACATGTTTTTAAGTCATTTATAAGGATTATTATAGGTTTTAATTCTATTGTAACCTCAATGATAACTTCCGTGAAATCTTTTGACATTTTGGGACATTTTCCCAAAATTGTCAAAACAAAGTTTTAGGCCCATTTGTAAGATTTCCTATATAAGTTTGTATTGAGTCCCAAGACCTCTAAGTATGATCATATACAAGATATAAAATATTAAAATCATTCTTTAAAAGAATAAAAGTGTATAGGTTGAGGAAGGTGGTTTTTTTATCCCTCAAGTTGCTCCCCAAGACACTAAAATCATTCAATGATATCTACAGCCAATATAAAATTTATCAAACATTGAAAGCACAAGGAAGGTTGTGAGGTATTTATGAAGTATAAAAATGGTTTAGGTGAAACATCCAATGTAAAATTAATTAATGAACCATAAAGATAAACATGACACTGTAATCCTAAATGAGACCCAAAATAACACATACAGTTCATACACTATGCAAACACACACCTATAATATGGTATAGACTAATGACCTAGAGGGTTGATGCTACGCTGGTGTATTAAGACTTGAAAATAAAAATAATAGTGAAATAACATATACTATAACCTAGAGGATTTTATATAATATAATTTCACATCATTTTTGAGCCCATTTGAAGCCTATTAGGACACCTATATGTAGAGTCTTCTAGGCAAGAAACACAGTCAAAAGGACATTGACTAGTCAGATAGGTCTATGAGTGACTTGATTTGATTTAAAATAAGGTGAAATTTGTTAAAGGATATGTATGAATTATAATTCTTAGATAAAATTCAAAGACATCATTCTCACCTACATGTGTCCATTATCTGCAAATCATTCACCTATAGCAGGGGCAGAGAACAAGAGGGTTGGAGTTCTTGGAATGAACCTCATTTCAAACATAAGAATAGAAAGTATAGTAATGGTAGTTGTATTACAGTTTATAATGTTTCAATATGGTTTTATTAATTATCTCCAAGTATAAAAAAGGCATTATAACCTACATGACGTTAGAAAACTCTCAAACAATTAGTTAGAAGTGGCTATGAGCATAATAGTGAGCAATTTTGATGAGCAAGGACATAGATGGAGTAAATGATATTTTAAGGTGATATGGAGACATATAAAAATAATTCATAATTAATTTTTCAATAAGAATCTATAATTTTAGGAAGAGATAAACCAACAGGCAAAGTTTCTTAGTCAAAATCAAGAAATATAGTCAAAGGAAGAAACTCAGTTTGACTGAGTAACAAATCATCAAGGGGATGTGGTAAAATAGAAATATAAACTATTTTATAACATATTAAACATTATTATATTCATTTAAATTTTCTTTCAATCATAAAAAATATAGGTAAGAGGGTTTCAAGGAGCATTACACAATCATTTTTTACTATCATATACACAGTCCATTGACCAAAGGTTCATCTTGAGTTCCTAATGCATTTGATAGGTCTAGCATTATCACCAAGGGATAAAATTTTGTTAAAATTATGTTTATTATTTAAGGAATACCTAGAAACCTCTATTTTGACTGAGTGAATAAGGGAAGTTTCCCCTATTTTGTTTTAGACAGGGGGCAGTTCCCTAAATACATAGGTCTATAGTTTTGGACAAAAGAGGTAGAAAGGATTAATTATAATCCAATGGGACATTTTAATAAGTATGGAAAGACTAGAGACACATAATTAAATCATGTATACATGTCATAAATTTGAAAATCAAACTAGGATACTCTAAAATTCTGAAATTTGCAAACAAGTATACAAGCCCGCTTAGGCCCAGAGGTCAAAATGATAGGGAATTTCCACATTCAACATCATATGAAATTTAAAATAGTTGAATAATGTTTTTAAATATTATTTAATGAATATAAATCCAATACGATGGTTTAGATCAAAAAGGTGCAGTCATGTTACTTGGCATGACTAGGCCCAGTGCCTAAATGTGGAGTCCATCACACTTATTTCATGAGGTAAGAATTAAAATATATTAACTATTTTTTGGGTCATATACGAAGTTTAAAATCTATTATAAGTCAAATAAACCCTTTAATAAGCTATTTTGGCTCAGAAGCAACATTAGGCTTGTTGAAAAAGTGAAAAGAAGTTCAATAGGAGAACTTTAGATGCTCACACCTTTCATGATGATTTTCATGGAGGACTGAGAGGTTTAAGAATTTAAAATTTTCATTTAACAACCATATATTTGAATTTTTTGACAAACTAAATGTCCCAATTTTATGAACAAAGCTTAAGAGGGCAAACAGGCCTAAAACCCTTATTAAACCCTTTTAGAGACCTGATTGAACAAATGAGACTAAGTATGTATCCAGATGGACAAATTTTCTCATGAAACCTATTTGAAGCTGTAGATAACTCACTTTATATCCATATAATAAAAATTAGATGTGTGAAATTGTATGAATGGGGTGCAAAATAGGCTATGTTTAGCTATTTTTTGTGTTACATAGGCTACATGGGGAGTTTTAAGGTGAAATCAAGTTTTGGAGGAAATTTTATAATTTATATAAATCATTATGGTCATTCAATTTCCATAAAAATGTCCTAATTTTCAAAACCAAGTGCTTCATCCCAGGTAGTCAAAACTAACATATTGGACAAGCTATTGAGAAGTGTGAAAACTCTAAAGGAAAGTGATTATAAGGTTTCCATAATTATTATAATGCCATGGAGGGTATTTAAACATTTCATACACTCCATCCCATGTATTTTCATGGGTAAATAGTCTATTTTTGGAAGCTAAGTCTGCAGGGTGAATAAAGGAAGAGTTTTCTAGATAATAGATGATGATGGCTCCTTTTCATGTGATTTCAAATGATCAAGACTAAAACTAATGTACGTATAGGCATGTATTATGTCCTTAAACTTCATCCCAATAATAAAACTTTTTCCTAATCAGTTATGGGGCATTCAAATAGGGCCAATCATAAAGGTATTATTTATGTGCCAGGACAAGGAGTTCAATGCCATTTTACATGAAGTTTATGCCTTAAATTGACACTTGTGCTTCCGAACCTTGCATGATTAATCCAAAATCATTATCTCATACACAATTAACTTATTTTTTGAGTTTTACAAGTGTACTTATGACCCTTGAACTTCTCTCTTCTCCTTTTTCTCTCTCAAGTTCTTTAAGAGATAGTTATTTTGGCCATTTTAATTTATGCTCCACCTAAGTATGGTAAAGCCCTACTCATTTGTATACATTTTGATTAATAATAACAATAATTTTTACCTCATTCATGAATATTATTATTCTTTCCATTTGAAATGTTTTATTTTGCATGAGTGAAGACTATGAATTCATTAGCATGTTCTCTCATTCTTTCATCTTATTTACAATTGGAAGGCTTCTTCTTACAGGGCATGTGAAGTGTTTCAGGAAATTTATAGGATTGAGTGACTTATTTTATGAATTAGTGCTCTGATAGACCTCTTCTCTAGTCCTCATAGCTTTACACATTCATCCATAACCTCACAATGTAACATTGATGTGAGAAGATGAAGATTGGAGAAGTGTATGTTCTATTTGTTAATTGATTTTGAGTGTAAGATGCATATTATTGGAATTAATAAATATATTTTGTGTATCACCTCCCTTAGGATATATATATATATATCCCTTCCCCTAGTTTTAATTGTAGTTACAATCAAAAGAGGTGCATCAAGGGAGCTTTCCCTCTCTAGAGATTCACCTCATCCTTAGGATACCGAAAATATTAGAGGTGTTTTCATTGTGACCCTTGAATGATTATATATTTTACATCTCCTCAAAGGGTGAAAATCTAAGTGAAAATATTTTTTTCCATGCTCAGTGGGATTATTGGTCCAAGAAGTTGGGATTTTTTTTGTGTTTTTTCTCGACAATGAGCCTTTTGAGGCACCTATCAAAGCATCAATGAAGACACTAAATATATGTCATCTGGTCAAATAACATAGATTTATTTTTCAATATTATTGGTAACATTTTTATTCATGTTATTTCATTTTGTGAGGTTTCATGGATAATTTTAGTGGTGAGTATTGTTCTTTACAAGTTGGTGAGACTTTGCAAGCTTGTGTCATTCCCTATCAACAAGAGAAAGCTATTAATAGACCCTTCCATGAAGTATACTAGACCTAATATGGTTATTTTAATCCCCAGTATGATCATATTCAACCTTATTATGATTTCTATCATTCATATAACCAGCCTCCTCAAAATCTTGCTTCTCCTAGTCAACCTAGTCACTTCCCAACTCCATCCATTTTTCCCTTTAAGAAGACTCTTTTCTGCTATGAGAGGTACATGTTGGGGCTTGATACTCTAAGAGGATATGGTAAAAATTTTCCTAGGAATCTTATTCATAAAGTGAGATATGTATTAGATTTAGTCAAAAGAGAGTGGGTAACTTTTGAGAGAGCTAATTAGCAAAGGCTCACAAGTGAGATGCTTGATGTGAGTGGCCTAGTTTCTTCTTTAAAGTATAGGTTAGGATTTCATGAGAGGTAGATTTACTAAGTATATCAACCTTCATATCCACTTCCCCAAGTTTCGTATCATCTATATTTTAGCCTTAACCATGATCCTAATAAAATTTTCTAAATCCATCATTTTCCAAATCAAGTGGAAGAGAGAGTTGTAAAGAGTAGCCTTATGTTTGAAGCAAACCATGATATACAAATTGAGTTAGCCAACAATAAAATACAATAGTCCATCTTAGTATAAAAATAAATGGATTTCAATGCCTCATTTCCATCTCATGTTGCAGCCCCACCACATATAAAAGAGACTTCTAATACCCACAGCTTAAGCTGGAGTAAGATAGTGGAATCATGGGGAATGAAAGAAGATAAAAGATTTGTCAAGAAATGTAATGTTGTGAATGAGGTTGATCCTTTACAAGTCCATCCCACCCTTCCTTAAGAAGATTCTTCTATTCCATGTCAACCTTCATGTATTCCACATACTCATGATGATTCGTATGAGCTTCAAGAAATTATTTTCCAAGATAACGTAGCCAAGAAAGTTGAAGAGTTAGGGGAAATAATGAAGTTTCTAAGTTAAGGTGTTGTGCAATGTTTATACCCAAAATAATATCCTATGCCTAAACACACCTAATGTACCCTTCCTTAAGAGCATACTCAATCTCAATTAGATGTGAATGAAGTGGTTATCAAGTAGAAGGAATAAAATAAAGTGTTTTTATCCCTATTTTTACCTCCCCTTCATCAATAGATCCCAAAAAAGTCCCCAACTTTGAATTCTAAATCAGATTTTAAGTTCTATGTGCCACCTCCACCAACTTGTTCATCTTGTCCTCCCCACATCACCATTTTATTTGATGGACCTTTGGTATGGGAACTTAAATAGGAGTATTTGGTTGATAAGGAAAGATAACTCTTATTTGAAGAAATATTACCTCCTTGGAAGCCTCATTGGACTAAGTCACATGACTTCAAAAGGCCTAGTCTTGGAATCACAATGAAGGAGATGGAAGATCTTGCAACCATTAACAATCAAATTTATATTGTAGAGGTTGATATGTAGATTGATATAACTCAAGGGACATTAAATTATGAAGAAGAGGTGATTTCTTATGTGGAGATTTTAGATTGGGTTGACGAGGAAATTTTTTTCCATTTGCCAAAGAAGAAGAAATGGTCATTGATTTTTCCATCACTGTGCAAAATGTCATGGATGGGCAAGAAAAAACTCCTAATAAACTTGCTTTGATATGTTTTTAGTAATTATAGTAGGATATACTCCTCTTCAAGTAGGCTATGAGCTAGTCATAGATGTACAAGGCAACCTTGGTACTCAAGTAAGTATGCAAAACAAAAGCATCCTTTCAAATATGTCATTTAAAGAGGCATATGCATTTCATGATGACATGTTTGAATTCATGAATCTGGTATATAATCCTCTCAATTATTTATGAGAGACAACATATTTTGGAGGGTGGAACAAGCTCCTATTGGCCTAAATCTTTTATGGAACAAGAAGTCAATCCTCTTGAGGCCATGCGTACTAAGGAGATATAAATTGATCATGAAATGAAGAGTAGGAAGTGGTATGAGGTATGTGAACATGTTTAAGAGGATTATATTGACATTAGAGACATATTCAAGGATGATCTACTTGAGATCAAATCAATTGAATTGTCAAGGAATAGGTCTGATCCACAAAGCATTTAATCTAAGGAAAAACATGATTTCCACTATGTTTAATCTCACCATGAAGATGATTCAAGGATTTTTATTTTTTATCCTAGAAAGGAGGTATGCTTAGTATCTAGTTGTGCATGTTAGATTGTTCTTTATTTCCCCTAAGTTTATTGAGTAGATGTCTGTGTGTCTTGGTTTGTTGTCTTGTTGTGTGTGTCATTTCCTTTATGTGGTTGAAGTAGACATTAATGGTCTTGTATTTATGGTCAATGCTAAAATGTTTCCTTATTTGTCTTAAACTTTAGATGACTTTTAAGTCCAATTGACTGATAAGGTTACTAGTCTAGTTAGTATAGTAGGTATACTACCCCTATGAGCCACCAATTTATTGACCAAATTTTACTTTTAAGTCAAATTAGGGCACCCATAGATAAAAACCTAACTTTTTTGATGTGTTAATGGTATAATAGATATTTTAATAGGTGTTTCATAGGTTAATCAATGTCATTTATGTTGTACTATCCTTAGTAATTAGTTCTTTTAGTCCTTATATCTTTTTAAGCTTATTTTAGGGGTCAAAATAGGGCACTTAAATGAGTTGTACAAGTTTATTAGAAAATTTAAAGGTTTCAAAAGGTTATTTCATGTGACATGTGTCTTAAAAAGACTTAATCCACTTTTGGCAACTAAAAGTGGTAGCTTCATTAGTTAAAAGGTTGGTTTTCTTAGGAAAAAAATAAATTTTAGCACTTGTATAGCTCCCTGGGAAGTGTACCACATGGAAAAGGATAAAAAAAATGCCTAGTAAGACTCCCCAAGCTTAGTTATATATTTTATTTGATCTAGAAGAGTTATTTCTTGCTCAAAATTTTTCTACTCCCTTTTCACCCCTCATGGCAAGCAAAAGTGAGTTTCAAGGTTTTGTTTGGTATGGAAAACTCAAGACATTTTAGGTCAAATAGTTTTAAGAGGTTATTTGACCTCAAATACATTCATTTAAATATAAGTATTTTTAATAATGCTAATCTTTTATTCATGAACCATCCTCATAAAGTTAACTATATTTTTTTGCCTACTTATTTGTGCATCTTGTGGGTCTTGCTCTTGTTTCGGTAGATCCATACAATACAATTAATAATATTTATTATAGATGATTTTGAATTATGTCTCAAATATTTTACATTATTGGTTTGATATTGAGAGTTTATTTGATGAGCCAACCAACTCAGTTTGCAATCAGGAGTGAAGCAGTGGAGTTACAGTCATTTATTTCAATTACTGGTGTTTTATCCTATGATATGGTTTAAAAAGGAAGTGAATTAATGAATTATTTCCCATAAATGTATTTATATTCCTCTATAATGCCAATTTCAATTCTAAAGAGTCACTTCAAGAGCTAATAAGAGCAAGTAAATGCATAATATGGTCATTTACAATAGTTGTACAATTTGCCAAATCTTAGAGAAACATGAAATATGTGTTTTCAACATCTTCTAAACTACAAAAGGTTTGAACATGCTTCGTAGTAATTTTTAAGGATTTTGATAGGTTTAAAATCTAGTGGAACCTCAAGGAGACCTTCGAAACAAGCTTATGTCATTTTCCCAAAATTGTCAAAAAAGATATCGAAGCCCATTTTTGAAGTTTCATATATAAGTTTGTATTGATTCCCAAGACCTATAAATATTATCATCCACAAGATATCACACAGTCCTATCATTTTTCAAAATAAGAGAGGTGTAGTGGTTGAGAAAGGTGATTTTCTTCAGCCTTCAAGTTACTCCCCAGGACACTGAAATCATTCAAATCTATCTACAACCAATAAAAAATTTATCAAGCATTTAAAATCACAAGGTTGTGAGGACTTTATGAAGTCTAGAAATGGTTTAGGTGAACTTTCCACTCCACCATTAATTCATGGACAATAAATATAAACAAGACACTCTAATCCTAAATGAGACCCAAAATAACACCTACAGTTAATACACTATGGAAACACACACCTACAACAGGGTATAGACGAGTGACCTAAAGGGTTGATGTTAAGAGTGTGCCTTAAGACATGAAATCGAAAATAATAGTGAAATTACATACATGCTCACATAGAGGGTTTCAGTTAAAATATTTTCACATCATGTTTTAGCTCAGTGAAATCCCAACAAGACACTTGTAGGTAGAGTCTTCTAGGCAAGAAACATAGGAAAAAGGAATTTGACCAATCAGATAGGTATATAAGTGCATTTATTTGATTTGAAATAAGGTGAAATGAGTTCAAGGATATGGATGAAGTACAAATCTTAGATACAATTCCAAAACATCATTCTCACCTACTAGTGTCCTTGATTTGGAAGTCATTCACCTACAACAGGGGCAAAGAGCAAGAGGTTTGGAGTGCTTTAAAAAGACCTCATTTCAAACATGAGAATAGTAAGTATAGTAATGGTAGCTAGAGTATTGTGAATAAGTTTTCAAAAAGGTTGAATTCATAGCTGGAAGTAGCTATGAACAAAATAGTGAGTAATTTCGATGAGTAAGGGCATAGATGGAGCAAAGGATCTTGGAAGGTGATAGGGAGACCTCAAAACATCATTGAAAATTCCTTTTTGAAGATTAATCTATACCTACAGGTAGAGAGACACCAACATGAAAGGTTTATTAGTCAAAAGCAAAAAATATAGTTTAAGGAAGAAACTGAGTTTGATAATGTAAGGAATCATCAAGGGGATGCGGTAAACTAGAATGATAAAGGAGTTTAAAACATATTTAATATTATGATATCCCTTTAAAATTTATTTTCATCATAAACCATATAGGGAAGAGGGTTTCAAGGAGCATTACACAGTCATTTCTAACTGTCATATACATAGTCCATTGACCAGAGGTCTATCTTGAGTTCCAAATGCATTTGAGAGGTCTAGCATTATCACCAAGGGATAAAAATTTGTGCACAAATTTTTTATTAGTTATGTAAGACCCCAAAACCTCCTCTTTATATAAGTGAATAGGGGTAGTGCCCCCTATTTTATCTCAGATAGGGGGCACTTCCCTAAATGCATAAGTCTAGAGTTTAGGATAAAAGAAGTAGAAAGGAGTAACTAGAAGCCAAGGGAACATTTATAGAAGTATGTAAACACTAGATACACCTAATGAAATTATGGAAACATGTCAAAAGTTGGAAAATTAAAGCAGGATACTCTAAAATTGTCAAATTTTTAGATAGGCATAGAGGCCTGATTGGGCCTAGAGGTCCAAATGATAGGGAATTTCCACATTCAACCTCATGTGAACTTTAAAACTAATTGAATCATTTTGTTTAATTATTTAAGAGTTTTTGAGGCTTATGTAATGAATATAATTTCAATACGATGGTTTAGATGGAAAAGGTCCAGTCAAGCTTACTTGGCATGACTAGGCCTAGTGCATAAATGGGGAGTCCATCACACTTATTGCATGAGGTAAGCATTCAAATATATTGGAACATCTTTTTGGGGTCATATATGAAGTTTCCAAACTAGTAAAAGGCAAAGAAACCCCTAAATAAGCCATTTTGGCTCAAAAGCAATATTAGGCCTATTAAAAAAAGTGAAAACAAGTTCGATAGGAGAACTTTAGATGCTCACACCTTTCATGATGATTTGCATGGAGGATTGAGAGGTTGAGAAAAGTTATTAATTTATTTGAGCAACCATCTAGTGGAATTGGTTAACAAATTCAACGTCTCCATATTATGAATAAAGCTTAAGAGGGCAAACATGACTAAAACCCTTATTAAACCCTTATAGAGAATTGATTAGAGAAATGAGACTAAATATTTATCCAGATGGACCATTTTTCTCATGAAAACTATTGGAAGTTGCATAGCACTCAAAAAAGATTCCTCTCATGTAAATTAGTTGTACAAATTTGCAAGGATGGGGTGCAAAACATGCTATTTTTGACCATTTTTATGTCATGTAGGCTACAGGAGGAGTTTGATTGTGCAATCAAGTTTGGGTGGAATTTTTAGACTTGTTATAACTTTCTATGGCCATTTAGTTTCAATAAAAAACTCCCACTTCTCCAATCCAGGTGCTTCATCCTAGCCAGTCAAAACTAACATATTGGAGAAGTTAGTGAGAAGTGTGAAAACTCTAAGGGAATGTGGTTTGATTGTGTCCATGGTGCTTCTAAGGTCATGAAGGCTCTTGAAACTTGTCATCCACTCCCTCACATATATTTTCATTGGCAAATAATCTCTTTTTGAAAACCAAGTGTGTAGGGTGCATGAAGGAAGTGTTTTTTGGACAACAGATGACGATGGATCGTTTCTAAGTGATTCTAGAGGACCATGAACGTAACCAATGCATGGATAGGCATGTCTGATGTCCTTACACTTCATCTCAATCATTAGATTTGGTCTTAATCAGGTATGAGGCATTCAAACAAGGCTAATCATGAATGTAGTTTTTTTGAGCCAAGACAAGGAGTTTTATGCCATTTTTCATGAAGTTTATGCCTAGAATTGACACTTGTGATTCCTGACCTTGCATGGTTCATCCTACATCCTTCTCTCATGCATAAGTAACTATTTTTTTTAGCTTGACAAGTGTCTTTGTGACCCTTGGACTTCTCTTTTCTCCTATCTCTCTCTCTCTCTCTCAAGTTCTATAATTGTTAGCCATTTTGACAATTGTACTTTATGCTCCACCTGAGTATGGTGAAGCCTTACTCATTTGTATACGTTTTGATCAGTAAGACTATTCATGTTTACCTCCTTCATTACTATTCTTAATGTGTTCATTTGGAATGTTTGATTTTGTATAAGTGAAGATTATGGATTCCTTAGCATGTTGTTTCATTCTTTCATTGCATTCACCGTTTGAAAGATTCTTCTTGTAGGGCATGTCCAGTGTTCTAGGAAATGTCAAGGATTGAGTGAGTTAATCTATTAATTAGTGGCCTCATAGGCTTCATGTCTAGTCCTCCTAGTTTTGCACACTCATCCATAACCTCACAATGTAATATTGATGTGAGAAGATGAAGATTGAAGAAATATATGTTCAGTTTGTCTATTGATTTTAAGTGTAAGATGCATATAGTTGGAAGTCATCAATCTATTTGGTGTATCAACTCCCTTAGGATGGTTTGTTTTCAGTTATATTTTTCCCTTTCACCCCCCAAGTTTAATTGTAGTTGCAATCCAAAGTGGTACATCAAGGGAGCTAACCCTATATAGAGATTCACCTTATCCTTAGGCTACCCACAAGCTTAGAAGTGTTTTCATTGTGCCACTTGGATGAGGAGAGCTTTGACATTTCCTTAAAGGATCCACATCCAAGTGACAACAAATATTAAAAACACGTATAAAATAGTGCAGGCAACTCACCAAAAAAATATTGAATATTTAAAACACTGTTATAAATGTCATTACAGCGTGGTAAAGCAAGGAACTCATCTAAAAATCGTTGAATTGAACGTTAAAAGATGGAGGAAATACGTGCAAGCTGAAGGACAAGAAAACCGCAGAGTACGTCGAAACTCAACAGGCATAGAAGCTGAAGGACAAGAAAACCGCAGAGTACGTCAAAACTGAACAGGCATACAAAATGTTTTTGAGATCAATTGTGAAAGTCATCGGCAACCGTAATTCATAATTTTAAATTTTATTTAATATTGAGAATGCTTTGAGCTGCAGCCATTTTATTGCCGAGGCCGCCTGGTCTCGAAATTTTATTACAGAGCCACCCTGTTGCTAGATTATGTGGCTAATCTGTAAGTCGGTATATTATACATTATCCATTAAGACCAGGCGGAAAGTTATATTTTATTCTTTATTCATTGAAGACCAGGAAGAAACAATTGAGCGGAGTTCAAAGTCTTCAACTCAAAACCTATGAGCATGGCCTTGTTGAAAATTAGTTTGTTATGCAGGGTGGTGAATGTATTGAGCATTTCGACCTCTGCACAAGACGAAGAAAGGTTCAGACAATGCCTGCAAGAACAAAAACCCATCAAAATCCTCACGACTTCCGTTTCCTCCGCATATGAATCTCTGATGGATTATTCTGTGCAGAACCTGTGCTTTACGCAACAAGGCATGCACAAACCTTACGTCTGATTTTCTCAGACGAGAGGTAGGGAGTGGTGAGAGCAGGGCTTGCTGCATTAAATATGGTTGGTAGATTCGTGTGAACAGTGGAGGGAACTAACTACGAGGCCTCTCCTCCACATCTGAAAATCCCAATTTCGCTATCATCGAATCATGAACTTTGACGGTGTTCAGATCGACATGAATTCCAAAACAGCGTGGGTAGAGTTGGGGACCACGGTGGGAAATTTGTACTCTGCTATTGCGGACGACACGGTACCCGTTGCGAATATTGTACTAAAGTCGTCTTGTAACAATTTCATTGGATGAAAAAAAAATGTATATAAATATATGTCAAAAATGATTCCTAGTAGTCAGTGGCACGGAAGGGATTAATAAGGAAATAATTTCGGAAATCTTGGACTTCAAGATATCCACACGTTCGAGTCTATTTGTCAAACTGTTATAAAATTGCATGCTGCGCGGCCCAATCGCATGTTACGTTAATCTCGGAGCCAGCTGCTTCGTATCAAATTTTGTCTCCTTGCAATAAATAACGTACACCGACAATATGCCCTCAGTTCTATATAAACTCCTAAACCTAACCAAGAAATACCACAAATTTCAAGACATTTGTGAATGATATTATGGCGAGTTAATTCGATAGTTAGGGTTTTGTAAGCAGTTTTCCTCTCTCGTGTTTTTCTAAAATTTAGACAGGAAATGGATAATTTGTTTCGGAAGGTGTTGTTTCTAATGTTATATATACCATTTGTAATGATCGGTACTTGTATGGCCGTCCGCCCACTTCAAACAGGTCTGTGTGATATTAAAATGCATTTTAATTTTCTTAAATAAATGTTCAGTTCTTTCATTATTGTATAGATATAGTCACAATGTTACTTTTTTTCTTGTTGCAGCTCACAACAATGGGGTGAGAGCGTTGGAGACAACGCAGAACGAAGAAATTACAAAGAACCATAGTGTAAGATTGTTACGTTATTCGCTTTGTTGAAATTCAGTTTTCATGTTATAGTCTTTCGATTTCATGTTATTGTTTTTGTCTTTAACGGTGTTTCTTACTATAGTTGTCCAAAGGTGTGGAGGATGTAAAGTGTGAGGGTGATATGAAAATGGATGAAGAAGGCGAGTGTCTGAATCGGCGAACTCTTGATGCGCATACAGATTATATCTACAGTCAACCTCCGCCCGCACATCACGATGGACCGTAGCTATTCTTTTGTGTTGGCTATATATTTTATGTTGAATAAGGTGTAATACATTCAACCCCTATTACAAATCAATGTATTGCGTTATTATTAATTATAGTAACATAATATTAACTTGCTGAGTTGTTACCTTTTGACATCTAACTACACTCATATTGATTGATTGAAGAGAGTTATGTTTAAAAACATTTGTTTTAATGATTGTTTTATTATTATGCTAATGATTATATGATTGTGCTTGGTGATAACGGGATTGATAATTATGTAAATATTATTGTACATAATGATTTTGCATGGGTGACAAAGGGCTTTGACATACGTTTACTTAAACTTCAGGCAAGTGGGTTACAATGATTTTATAATTAAACACGGTTTTCCTGTAGGTTTACTTGTACAAACACCATGTAGTTTCTTTCTTGTAAGAAACTTTTGAAATGTCAAAGGAAAATGTAAAGTTTTTGTTATGTGAGAGGTGAATGTAATTTCAAAAATAATTTTCTCACAAATTTTTTTTTAATTTTTTATATTTTATTTTTTTTAATAACAAATTTCTTAGTTAATGTAATTATAATTTTATTATAAATTTTTAGTTTATGTATAACGAATTTTATTTGTTAAAGATAATGTTATATTTATATATGTATGAAATTTTTTTATAAACGGAGAAAAAATTTGATCTTAAAATTTACTTTTAATATTACATGCATCTCTCACATAATTTATTTCTTAAGAAAATTATAATAAAGTAATTTGTTGATAACATATATTTCAATGTTATAATGAATATTTTAATTATTTATCAATTTTAAATGAAAATATTTTCGAGATCGAATAGATTCTCCTGATGAATAATGAACTATTTAAAAATATATATGTATTGTTTACATGATTTCTAAATGATCTAAATTCATTCAAATAATTACATATTTATTCAATTTTTTAATTAAAATTAAGAACATATTCACCTAAAAACTAACATCGAAACATGAAAGAAAATAAAAATGATGAATAAAGCTCACACAATACAAATTCAAAAAGGGATAAATCTTCCCTTCTACAGTTATTCAATTTTTATTTATACAAATCTAGAGAATGACATCACAAACCATGTAAGAAGGGCATAACAAAGCCAACCCTTGTGTGAAGGGATAGTGATATCTAGAGGATGTAGCAAAAGGTTTAGAGACCACTAAAAGGAAATAAATTATGCAATACAATGTTCTTTAAGCTTATAATAAAAAAGTATAAAATATTATAAAAATTTTCTCTTTGATAACTAATAAATGTTTTAGGGTTATTTTTAGGTGTTATATTTTCCCTCAATTTGATGTTTTGCATGTATATTTATCAAATAAATAATAATACTTGGGATGGATATAAAATTATTTCTACATAATGTACCTAAATAAAAATGTGATGTACAAATAAACTTTTGAAAAGCATTCTTTTTTTTTTTTACATAAGTATTGATGACTATAAATAATAATAATTTGTTGAAATCTAGGAAACTCAAAAAACTAACATTAATATAATTGCATATTTATACAATTATCATTTTAGAATGCATGTCTTTGAATATGTATTCATTTCTATATATGTCTTTGACAACAATTTTTTGGTGAAAAACTATCAATCAAAAAATCATTTGAATAATAAAATAAGTAATGATAAATAATATCTCTATCAAGCTATTGTAATAAAAATATGTACTACATATTGAGGACATCCCATCATGGGAATGAGAGAAATATTATTTCACATTGTATAGGAGTGAATGTTGTACAAGCAAGATTTCTTGGAGTCTAGATGAATGTAATCAGTGGAATGCATAAAACAATTTTAGACTTGTAATACCCTTATGAATCACATATATTAGAATAAATAGATTGTATTCATCTTGTGTTATACAAGATATAGATTACTAATTTTAAATAAAAAGATATAATATTGAAAACATATTTGTTATGAATTATATACCCTTATATCAATATATGATATAATCAATATAATTACTTGAATAATATGAATTATACTAGAAAATATAAGTAATTTACGATAAAAAAAATCTTTTAATGAAAATTAAATCTAATAATTTTAGAATTAATTTCTTGATATAAAACAAAAAAAGTGTTAATTCAAATAATAAATTAACAATAAAAATAATAACATAAGAAAATAATAATCTTTTTTACATGGTACATATCATGAAACCATAAAATATTAAGTATATGATGAAAATAATTATAAAAATGAACATCTCACACACATGCCCCCACACCCACACACGAGCGCATGCACGTATAAACCCACAAGGAAACAAGGCAAGGCAAATTACATAATATAATTAACACTTCGATAGTTTTAGATACGTTCTTAATCCGTAGTTCCTTACAAAACAAGGCAAGACAACTTACATGTAAATAGAATAATTATAATCACTTCCATAACAAAACAAAAATAATCCGTTTACTCCACCATGTCTTATCAAGATTTGAATTCAGTTTATAATAAGGAGATTCTTGGAAATAATTAGCGTTAGGTCAACTAATGCTCCCAATGTTAGTTGTCAACATTATGAATAATGGCAAGACCTCATATCCGATGACCAAGTATAGAAAACGATTCCTATCTCATTATGTGCGTTCATATTTGGACTAGAGAAGTTTCTAAATTAATATTTGTTTCAATATACTAAAGGCATATAGACAACATCAATCATACTATAATTTTACATACGTGATTTACAACCAATATTACCAATTACATAAACAATTTAAGTAGGGAAGGAACTTAAATTACTACTTATGATCATAGTTTAAAATATACTTGTTGGATATTAAAAATACTGAACACATCCTCTACATGTTTCTATGCTATTATCAATTCAATTACTTTTAACCAATTCCTTATGTATTGATTTGTATTTATCATAGTGTATATGTTACATGTGATTTCTAAATCGATTCCATGACACTAATTGATACTTGTTTCATTACTATTCATACCCAAAAAAATTCAAATGTGTAACCATATATGCATTATTATACCTTAGAATTTTCCCAAGCAAAGGCACCGAGAAAAAAATAATAATAATAATATAATAAGTGACTGTCATCCTAAAATATTAAATTTATTATAACAATGTGCAAATTTTAACCAAGGTGAAATAACCAAGCTCAAAACAGATCTTGAGGTTAGAAAAGGTATATTTACCATCACCTTGTTTTAAGAACTCAGAGCAGATCAATATGTAAAAAATATTTTTGTTTCATTTAAGCTTAACATGGAAATGCTTATAGACTTAGAACCAAAACTACAACATAATCATCATCTATAAATATTAACTATTCCTAGTGGAATTTAAGATCTTTCCTCGTATATTGTAATGACATGTAAACAAAAATAATATTCTAAATGACAATGTATTTTAGAATAACATAATAAGCTAATGGGAGAAATATCCTATGTTTTATGGTTTGGGTTAAATCATCCATCCACCTATTTAGTAAGGAGAGGACAGGTACCAATTATACAATCCGATAATCAGACCTTAATTATCAGTTCTTCAATTATAGATTTAACGGAGACTAAGACTGTAACATACAATCACAACCTCGTAGATTGTCTTAATATTTGAGTTCAAAAGGAATTAATAAAGGTTAAATAATATTATTCATCTATCAATGTTTTATATTGTTGGAAGAAGTCAAATAGAGTGAGCTAAAGGATGCTTAATTCTCACAAGAATAAATCATAGAAGCGTAATGTCATAATCAAGGTCTCACTTCACATTTATTTCACCAATGGTAACATTATTATATATATTGAAGATTTGAATGATATCTTAAATTAAACCAAATTTGGTTTTTTGTTTAGTGGATTGATTCTTCATTTATATCGCGTAACAAAATAATATATGGAAAAATCTATTAATCTTTAGTGATTCAACACAAGCAGGAAATAAATTATATTTTTACTCCTTAATATGTGTACATAACACAAGATATAATCAACAATATGAAGTATATTGAGTAGAGAATAGCTATCCAAGGAGATTAACATATGAATTACCCAATTTTATTATTCAAGAATAATTCATAATAGAAACATATACCCAATACAGACTACAGTCAGAAGGTAAGGATAATATTAAATTTTGTTAAGACAGAAAAGTGGAATTTCATTATTTTCATCTACACCATATGGCAATACATATTCCATTGAGTATGATAGTTATATAACATCTGGTAGTGGTTTCATCAACAATGTTTTTATCAAAAGTAATCGTTCTCCAGCTGATTTTTTAATTCGTCTTACTCTTCACCACCCTGGATTATTTAATCATCAAGAATATATAAATCAATATATGTTGCCATGATATAATATAATAATAAATATACAGTAAATGTTTTGAGAATATCTAGTTTAGCCAAAAACAAATTAGTCAATTTATCTCATATCTATAATACTCTTCACTCATAATGTAAACCAATAAATTAAATAGAATGATACTTGTAAAGTTTTATAAAAATGTTAATGAAAAATATTATTACAGGAATGAGGTTTAGTAAATACAATATGCTAAACTGTGTCTTCCGTTATTTTAGTATATTGATACATTTGCGTTGATAAAATAATAGAGGTGCTACATTTTTATTGATTTTGATAAGATCTCTACTAATTATCTATGCCATGGTATAAACGGATTAAAAAAGAAATTAAATAAGATGATTATATACATTCTGATATATATCATCAAATAAGCGACAATCCTCTAACGTGTTTGTAATCTCCATGGTCTTCATGGTTCGAATAATAACCATAATAGCATAAGAATCTATGAAGGTATACTATACCACGCACATGTGAGTCGACCAATGGTCTTGATCATTTGAATTATTATATATGTAGAGACTAAAACTAAATCAATATATGATTGACAATATTGGCCCTTGGAAACTTTTACTTTACTTAGCTAACCTGCCATTTCTATAATCATTTATCTATATAAGAGCTTTCCAAGTCTTAGAATTTCTATGAACATATTATATCATTTCCTAAATTGTTTCTAAATGTCCCTAATCATCAAACGCTTCATCATTAATTCATGTTCATAATACTTTGCCCAATATGGATAAGTGTGCACTTGGACCCATTAGTGTAAACTTGTCTCTCACACTCCAACAACTAGTTTTATAAAATGACACACTTCTTGATGGATTACTCATGTAATACATAAGGTCAGTTAACATAAATAATTTATGTATTATCCTATAAGAGAAGATCAAGTGTCTCACTTAAAACCATCTTTGGTAGCTCTCTTATAAAGGTAATTTAAAAAGAATTTATCTATTTATCAAGGAGCCATGTTATAGTTATGTTACAATAATATAGGTTTTATGCACGATAAATTATTATTTTTATTATAAGTTGAGGCCATTCAATGTTAAACATTCTAATTAAATTTTTTAGTTTTATTTCTTACATCTATATGATCTTCCCATAGGAATAAATACACTAGCCTATGGTCCACATGACCTATGTAGGAAACACCTCATCAACAAGGGATTTTCTAAGGATATATTGACCATATCTCACTTCGCAACTATTTTCCCCATTTATATTTGATCTTGTTTGATTTTTTGTTTATGCTAGTGTTTTATCTCTTGGATTTTATCATGTGTCAAATCAATTATCAGACATAAACATTTTACCTGTAGATAAAGGTGAACAACCTCAAAATTTTAAATGTATTGCAAAAACAATAAAAACATAGTTGTAGTAGAGAACTATGATGGACTATGGCCATGTTTGACTATTATGAACTTGTCTCAATATATTTTGAATCAAATTTTTAAATTCACATTGTGTCTATAGGTCTTGTTAAGTAGTTTTACAAAGTCACAATCAACATCAGAATAATATAATTTGCATAAATTAGATTTCAGGGATGTTTATCTCACCATACCCTTAGTTTACATATTTAGCAATTTATAACTTTTGTATAATAGTCTATTTTATAATTGATTGACTTATCTATCTCTCTTAGATAAAATTTAAAGTTTAAAATAATTTAGGATTGATTTCCACAATTAATTATAAGGATAAACATTTTGGTGAACCCCCTTTTAGTATAAAACATTGCATTTCAGTTAAATTATTCGAATTCATAACACTAAAATAATAGTCTTCAACCTTGGATATTATTCATAACACAATGATATAATTTTTCAACTTTGGAGTACCTTGAAACAAAATAAAAGGTTATCTATCACATTGAATAAATACCAACATTGAGGATATTTATTTTGGTGTAGGTTTGAGTTTTATTTTGTCCTTCAAAAAAACATTTCGCCTCTATTTTTTATTTTATTTTATTTTTTTAGAGATTGTATTTTGATAGTTTATAATATCCTAGATACCATTATTACAAGTTACATGGTGTTCTATTTACAAAGATCGTGGCTTGATTATTTTTCTCCACTACTCATAACCATTGTATACTGTTAATCGTACATTTTAAGATCCCCTTACATCAATTAAGAAGCTATACCATAAGTCTAATTTTGTAGTGAAAAATAAAATACTTATCTTTGGGAAGTTACTCTCATGTCACCCTCAAAACTAAGTATAAGGGGCTATGGCTGTGGTTCTATCTCTATATTTAGTTACCTTAAATATTGGGCTGACACTTTATAAATGATGAAGAAGTCTCTTTGAGAGAATACACATAATTAAAAACCCTTACAGATAAACCTGTCATCCTTGAATGTTAATTGTAATTTTTATTTAATCCATGGATTTACTTGGTTTGTTATATATTTTATTACTTTATTTTATATTGTATTCTTCTAATCCATAGTGATAGAATAAGTAGTACTCCATTTTCTCACATGGATCTTACTTTGGTATCTTTTGCAATGAAAGCTCATGAAGAAAATTAAGTTTTTGATAAAATTGATAATGATAGTAATGACGTTAAAATTATAATTGGGAAGAAAGACATATCAATTTAAATGACTTTAATGAATTAGACCAAGAGCATGAAAAGCAATTGTCTAAATATTTTTCAAGGACTAAAAAATTATCCTCATGTGGTGAATAAAAATATTAACACACTTATCAAATATCAACATGAGCATAAATCCAACTTAGTCTCTTTCAATCAACCCTTACATTATTATGTATTAAAAATCCATATCCCCAATGTTTTTTATATTTGGGATCATTAATATATGTGTTTTGAAATACCCTAAAGCTTTTTATGAAGGAGAGAAATATAAAGTAATAAATATTAATTTGGATGCCTCTACCAACAAAAACTAAATAGGTAGAAATGAAATACACGCCAAAACCTTCCACAAAAATTCATACAACCAACCTACCTACATCAAACAAATTAAAAACATAGTAAAACTTTTGTAAATCTTTAACCAAAAATATAGCTCCTTTTATTTGAGTGAATCATTCTACTAATTAAATCTAACTTCTTAGGGTTTTTTACTTTTGCATTTTTCATGCTTCACTCCATTCCCCTTTGTCTCTTGAATCCTCTAACTCCTTAGACAAGTGAATGCATATTTCCAATTGTAAGGGCTGGAAAGGGTCATTTTAGGTATTAACTACTTTAAAGAGGGCCTTATGTTTTCCTTTTGATTCTTTCTCCACATTCTTCCATTTTAAATGGGTCCGATATGAATCTTTATTGAATTATTTTGTAGAGTAACCTTAGTATATTTAAAGTTTCCTTCCTCCATAATATTTTCATTTGAAGCAATTTAAGTGCTATGATCCATGCAATTTTCCATTGAATCCTAAATGTTATATTGTTCTTTCTTATGATGGGGGGACCCTCCTCATATGATTCTAAAGATTCAATTTCAGGTTATCCATATGCATACACCATTAGATGTTTAGGGAGTAAATCCTTACACTACATTGGGTCATTCTTCCCTTTTTAGACCTATTATAATCAGTGTCAAGTGCCCATATTTGAAGAATCTATGGCATTAAAATAGAATACCTTCATAATTAATTGGTTGAGTCAAAACTTATTCTTTAATTACCAGGTCAGTTGAGGTAGGTTGATCATTGGAAATGTCCATATTTACTAGGATTATAGAATATGTACTGTGTGTGAACATGGAGGTGGAAGAATCAATCAACTAGAATTTTCCTAGGGTGTTACCTATTTCCCTTTAAAAGGGATTAACCCAAAAATAGAGGGGGAGGTAAGGTAAATAGACCTAGATAGGTCTAGTAGTGAAAGCTTTAGTGAGTAGATGAAGATTGAGAACTAGGATTTTTTTAATAGTTGATGTCAATCCTAGCTTCATTGTTGGTATTAGATAATCACTTTGTATAAAATTATATGAAAATTAGTCTTAAAGAATCCTTTGGCAGTAGGGTATAGGTCTAACTTACCTTTTAGGATGGGTCTCCAATTTTTAGCGATCCAAGCATTTAGATCTATGAGCTTTAGACAAAGGTTTTTGAAATAATACATGATCCCCCTTTAAAATGACCAATATTCATTATGAAATTATATTTTAATAATTTATTTTTCAAAGGATCTTGAGTGATTATAAGTAATTTTGTTTACGGAATTCATCTTGGTTCTATTTATAAAACTTTAGGCACTTCAACCCCTTTTGATTTTGGAACATGTCATGTTTTCAT
Organism: Torreya grandis; assembly: GCA_037957365.1. Classification (NCBI taxonomy): domain Eukaryota; kingdom Viridiplantae; phylum Streptophyta; class Pinopsida; order Cupressales; family Taxaceae; genus Torreya; species Torreya grandis. The sequence continues at coordinate 760,864 of JARHVA010002780.1, read as the reverse complement.
CCAATTATCCATTCTTATGCCCACTCATAGTATTACAATATTCACATTATGACATCCAATACTTCTATTGAGTGAAGACTTTCTTATTTTTAATCCAACCTAGATAACTAATTTTGATTTTAGGTCTCAACAAACTAATGTTCTTATAGAGGATCACCTAAACTCAAAATCCAATTTTCACAAAATATATATAATATTGTCATTAATGATAATTACTCTACTGTCTTAGGTTTTATCATTGCTTATACATAAACAAATATTAGAAAAAAAATTGGGCTGAAGGAGTGTCATATTCCTTAAATCATTAAACAAATTTATAAAATAATTTCAAGTTAGATACACTATTTTGCTAAGAATTATTTCAGTAGAAATTATTATAAAATTGATCCAACAAATTTTAAGACTTATTGGAATAAAAATCATGATCCTTTCTCTATACCAATATAGATTTGGTTATTGTATATGACATAGATCTCTAGAGAATATATGAAATAGTATCAAATACAATGGAGATATATATTTTATTTTTCTATCACGGTGCTAGAATCATATAGATTGAACTTTTGAAATAGTTATAAGATAATCAATGGAAACAAAATGTTCATACCCTAAACATTATCTTATAATTATTAATTATATTTTAGCCTATGACAATTCATATTATTTAAACATAATAGTAAAATTATCTCTTGGTAGAAACCATTACTCTAACATCACTCTTGTGTAAGCTATGACAGCTACTAAAACCAATCTTTCCTCAATATGACTTGGAAGAATTTCACAAGTTCTTGGTACTTCTTCTTCAACTTTCAATAGTTCCATTATTAGAAATGCCAATAAGCTACACAACTTTGGCAAATAACTTTATCTAATATTGTTTCACAAGAATTGATTTAACTTAGAATTAGTAGATGGTCTCATTATTTAACTCCCTACTTGCATATAAAACTATGTTAAACACTTTTTGTTCCTTTAAATAATTATAAAATTTTATGGAAAATCTTTACAAAATGTTCCAATAAAATTTTATAGGTATTAAAAAATATTTTGATGGACATTTATATATTATTATGTCTAATATTTTTCTTTTAGATACCCTTTTAAGTCTTCAACTATTAAATATGTAGTAAACATAATTCCATTTAAGAATATAAAACAAAAACTATACTAAAATATAATATGAAATTATTTAAGGATAAAACATATAATTCATAATACTATAACAATATATTGGATATATATTTAGACAAACTTGTATATTTATATTTACAAGTAATGCAATAATTTTAAAATAAGCAAGTACTAAGACTATATGTGTATCTATATAAATGCAAACCATTATTCTTGATTCAGTTGTTAATATCGAAAATATTGAAAAACCCATGAAAATGAAACTCATGCATAAAATTATAAGGATAAAAATCACCATAAAACTCTATAATGTAGTTATTGATATAGTCATTGATTTTCTTCAACATGGAGTCACCCAATGACATGACCTCATTCTATGTAAAAAAAAAAATGCATCAAAGTGTCAATGTAAAAGGTGTGAGATATTTAATAGTTCAAATAAAAAAAACTATTATTTATTGGATTGTGATCGGAGGAAATATTTCAGATGTTATTTTCACCCTCTCTTTGTTCAAGGTGGTGTTTAATGCAGGTTCTCAGCATGATAAGAAAACATGATTTCTCATCTCACCAAAGTTAGAAGGGGAATTGAAAACCTACTATGTACTTGACATTTAATGTTTTCTTTAGGCAATTTCAACCCACACGTAATATTAAGATCAAAGAAATATTTTCCAAGCATTTTGATATTTTTTTTTCATTAAGGTTGTATAGTTTGTTGACTATTTAACTATTTTATTTTTGTATTATGAACAAGGAATCAAAAATCATTTGAGGGTATTCAATATTAATCATGTTCATATGTGAAACCTATTTAGATTTTTTGTACTAGTTGATTGATATTACTAGATTGATTAATGAATATATTTTATGGAATGTAGAGAGTATATACAATTTTGATATCTCTAATCTAGGGAATAATAGATTGTTAACTATAATATTTTAAAACTAAAATATGCACATAAAGATGTCATAAATCTACATTGCTATCATTATACGTTGTTAGGATTAGACATTCTAAAACATAGCCAATTAAAAGGCATGAACTTAGTATTTTATGATTGTAGAAATGAATTTATGCAATTTTATACAAAATAGATTACCAAGCATATTAAAATTGTGAATTGTTTGATTTATTATGGTGAATGTATTTCTAAAATCCATAAAAAAAGTAAACATTTGTATTTATGTTTCGTATTGACCTAAGTAGCGAAGAGGTTGAATACCAATAATGTAGGCATTATTATTATTATTATTGTTGTTGTTGTTGTTGTTGTTGTTGTTGTTATTATTATTATTATTATTATTATTATTATTATTATTATTATTATTATTGCCTTTGTAAAAGTTGTTGAAGTAATCAATATATTTGCTATGATAAAGTTATGGAATAGAATATCGTACATTTATTGTCTATAGATAAACACAGAAGCTTCTTCATTATGTATTTGAAGAGATAGATTTAAAGATTAAATGAAGATGAAATAATCATTTTAAATAGGAACATATAGGTAAATCATTATTCTAAAAGATAATAAGAGAATATTTGTTAGTAAAGTTAGTCTTAGATTTATTTGTAACATGGTTTGAGTAAACATCTAAGAGAAAAGTATTAAATAAATTAAAACTTTGATTGATTATAAATACATATAGCAATGATATATATACAATGAGAATATAGTTACCATACTATAACTAATCAATAGCTACCTGATAAATGGACATCAAAACAACTAACCTACACTATACAAAATTGAAATACCCAACATAACTATTAATTATGCTAAATAATGTAAGATGTTATTGATTACACTAACATTCCCCCCTTTATTACATTGTTTTTACAATTGTACCCCTAGAATAGATCAAAATTAACCTTCCCAAGATACCTGGTGAGTATATCTGCTATATGTGCATCCATTAGGCAATATTGGCGCTGAATATGGTGATTCAAAACTTGTTCTCTGATGTAATGACAATGAACCTCAATGTGTTTAGTTCATTCATGAAAAATTAGATTATTCATAAGCTTCAAAACACCTTGATTGTCACAGAATAGAATTGATGGCTGATCTTCAAGAATCTCCATATGAAACAAAATGTGATGTATCCATATCAATTCCCACATAGATCCTCATGCGGTGTGATTCTCTACATCCATGGATGCGAGAAAACCTATTGACTATTTTTTGTTGATCCATGAAATGGGTCCAAATCCAAGATGAAAAATTTATCTTGAAGTAGATTTTATGTCATTAATAGTCCAACATAGTTCGAGTCGGTGTACCCCTGCAAGAAGAACTAAGTATTCTTCTTGTATTCCAGACCATACTTGATTGGGCCTTAGACATATCTCAAAACATGTTTTTCTATAATCCATTGAAATTTCATCCATTCCTACATAAATTTTAAAAGATAGCTCACAAGAAAACATAGATCTGGTCTAGTGTACATGAAGTAGAGGATACCCCAACGATATGTCTATAGATAGTAACATCCAATTGAGGGGAATCCTAGAATCCAGAGAGTTGTAAACATTTTTAAATTGGTGTTAAAAGAGGTTTATAGTCTGAAATTATATACTTTTATAGGAGTGTCTTGGCATATTTCATCTAGGAGATAAAATATGTATTTTTATTTATATCATATCTCCAAGATAAGATAATAATGTAGTAATCCCAAATTAGTCATGTCAAAGGATTTATTCAGATCATTATTTACTTCATCAATAAGATCATATGAACTACCATTGATAATAAGGTCATCCACATACAAGACAAGAATGACAATGTTTGTACCAACCTTCTTGATACATAAATTGTAATCAAAAGGGTTATGAATGAAACCAGGTTGCAATAGGTCATCATCTATTTTTATGTACCATGTCTGAGGTGCTTGTTTAAGTCCATAAAGAGACTTAAGTAGATGACATACAGTTTATGGATGTTTATCCTCATTGAAACCTCTCTTATGGTTGGGTAATATGTACTTCTTCTTTTAGATCAGCATTCAAGAAAGCACTCTTGATGTCCATCTATTGAAGTTTCCATCCATACTATGTTGCAAGTGCATAAAGAATTTTGATGGTATTGATCTTTGCAGTGGGTGGAAAGGTCTCCTTATAATCAATTCCCTTTTGCTCAGCAAAACCCATTGTAGTAAGTCATGCTTTGTGTTTGTCGATGGATCCATCTACCTTCTACATTATTTTGAAAATTCACTTGTAGCTAATGGATTTTTTCCCTATAGGAAATCAACAAGCTCCCATGTCCCATTATTGATTAGGGCATCATATTCAGCATCCATAGATTTTTTTCCACTTAGGTTGACTTAAGGCCTCTTGAACTATCTTTGGTTTAGTGTTGTCAACTACTGAACTCATGAGTGCAAGATTGACTTCATGTCTCACCTGTCTTCTTATTTGAACTCCTGATGAAGTGTTTGGAGGATAGCTCAACTGTGAGTTCTTTAGTGTGGAATCTAGCCATTAGGACATCGATGTGCTTGCTAATTTAATGAATAACTATGCTGTAGATTACCAAAATCAATAAACAATTCTCCTTCTTGTAGCTCACCTTCTTCATACTCATCATCAACTATGGGAATAGTCTGTGAGAGGTGGTATGGTCTGTCTCCTTCTATGCCAATAAATCAAATGATGACTCATCATAGACCACATCACAACTTTCATAAATCTTCTTCATCTTAGTATCTATGAGATGGTATGCTTTGGAGGTAGTGTTATACCCAAAGAAAATACACTGGAGGATCTTCGGCTTGATCTTCTTTCTCTTTTTATTTAGAACATGCATATAAGAAGTACAACCAAATACTCAAAGATGGGAAATTGATGGTTTACAACCACTCCAAACCTCTTCTAGTGTCTTATTTAGCAAGATCTATATTGGTGCTCTATTGACAAGATAAACAATCATCTGTACTACATCTACCCAAAATTATGCCATCAACATTATAGTGGATAGCATGCAATGAGCCATCTCCCTGATTGCGCAATTTCATTATTCTATTATTCCATTTCGTTGAGGCATGTATGGAGTAATTAGGTGCTGCTTGATGCCATGTTGCTTTAGGAAGCGGAGAACTCTTTTTATGTGAATTCCCCCCTCGATCTGAGTAGAGGAGTTGAATTTTCTTCCCAGATTGTATAAAAACATGATGATGGAAGGCCTTGAAATGTGCAAGGGCTTCACTCTTCTTTTTGAGAAAGAATACCCAAGTCTTGTAGGAAAAGTCATCAATAAATAATTATAAGTACCTGAATCCTCGATGGGATGCTGGAAGGCATCCACACAAATTAGTATGCACAATAGCAAGTTGTTCCTTGGCATGAGAAGAACTTGGTTTGAATGGATCCCCAAGTTGTTTACCTACAAGACAACCATGACATATTGGCAAAAAATGGGAAAACTAATGAATTTCATATAGCATTGTCTTAGAACTGAGCTAGAAGAGGGAACTAATAGATAGATACCCATAGAGTAGTGCCAAAATATAGTGGATTCTACCATAGAGGTAGTGAGTGCAACTTCACTAAATGAAACATCATCTAAGCAAATAACCAATGTTTCAAAAAGGCTTTAGAAAGAACCTAATTTTATGAGGAAATGAAACATGATTTGATGCATTCCTAGACTAGAAACTATAATTTTATCTTGTGATTCAATAGTTGATTGATAGATAAGAGATTTGTTTTCAAACTAAGGACATAGAGTACCTTTGTCAAAACACAATGTCTTATGCTGAGAGGAGTGGTGACACATCCAATTCCTTCTATAATGTACTCTTTATCATCAACAATTCAAACTTGATCTCTAGTTTGATGAGTTGTCTATGAATCAAAGAATTTATTACATCTAGTGATGTGTTTGCTAGTACCAAATTCTATTAACCAAACTTTACTCACTTTTGGTGAGGTTTGGGACAGTAGTACAAGATCATCATGGGCTCCATATGCTATTTCCTATACTTCTTCATCATTTGATACATTCTCCTATTATTTTTGTGTTGCTACATACCCTTTTTGCTTCCAATGTCAAGGAAGTCTCTTAGATTTCTTTGAATCTTCTTTACTGGAAGATCCCTCATGACTAGATTGGCCTTGAGCCAAGGAATTATACCTGCAATGATCAGTATCGTGCATGTGAGTTTTGCAAATGTAACACCACTGCTTTAGCTTCTCAGTCTTTTGTTATTGTTGATGGTGCTATAGTTACTTTAGTGGTCCCTTCTTGAATTTTGGACCCCATTTCTTGGAGATCAGGGCTTTGTCCTCAAATTCTTTAAGCATGGACTGAATTGATTCCTATTGTTGAAGCAAATTGACCAATTATTTGAATGACACCACTTGCTTGGTAATGTTAAGTGTCGTAACGATTGTGCAAAACTAAGATGGGAGAGCTCTTAATATGATCAGAACCATCATCTTGTCCTCAATCTTCTCTCCAAGTGCAATAAGTTCTGATCGTAGTTCTACAACTTGGTATAAGAACTCTTCAACCTTTTCACCTGATTTCATATGAGTATATGAAGAAGTGATTGCAAATGTAGATTTTTTTTTTTTGGTTCTTCACCTCGTAATTGTGGACAAAATCTCCCATGCCTCTTTTGATGTTTGTGCATCACGAACATGCAATTGAACTTTGTCATCAATATTGAGAGTTATCAGCATGAGCGCTTTCACATTTGACTTATAAAACTTCTTTTGCTTGTCTAGTCTAGCAGGATGGGTCATTGTTCTAGTGATGATTCCCCATAATTCTTAAAATTGAATAATCATTCACATCTTCATCTTCTAGGTAGCAAAATTTGGCCCTTTCAAGAGCTAGGCATCTTACAATAACAACTTGGGTGCAGAGATTTTTTGTGTGTTTTGTTACTTTACTTTTGCATGAAAATTACAAGCAAAACATGAATTATTTCATCAATGTTTCAAAATTTTCCATATTACAAGGATGTACCTTATTGAAATGGCATCTTCTTTTCTCTATTCACCATGCTTTGCTCTACAGAGTCTTCCAATGCTTTCGTAAACTTCAACGGACTTTTCCATTCACTTGGCTACTAATTTTATTCATGCTTTGCACATACCTTTGCTTTCACATGTTTGTTCACATAGTCTACTAGCTCTTACTCTAGCTGAGTCATTGTTTTTGAACTCCATCCACCACTTTGGTGAAAATCTGTGTGCTTGTCAAGTTTGTAGCTTGCATGATGGTGAGCTGCACAGACAGAATTGGATTTGGTGAAGCTGAGCTATGGTTTTGGATTATGCCGAGCTGAGTTCATAGGGAAAACAATGTTTCACACTTTCATGCACCGATGTACAGTACCAATATATCGGTCAGCTTCTAGCACTTCTTTATGGCTGGCTATCCTCCTTCTACCCATAGGTCCGTCCCAAGCTTGCGTCGATCAGGCTTTCACATTTCTCCCAGGCAACTCTTAGCAAACGTCAACCAAAGTCTTTGAGTTGGGATTCAGGTTTTCTGCTTTGATGATGCCCTTCCAACAGATCGATGTCACTCCCACCAGGCATCGTGGTATTTCTCATTTTCGAGACTGTCTTTCACGGGCATCCACAAAATCTTGGCCACTTCTACAGGCAGGCATCGACTAGATCTGATACCAAATTATTAAATAAACTAAAACTTTGATTGATAAAAAATGCATACAGCAGTGGTATATATACAATGAGAATATAGTTACCATACTGTAACTAACCGATAGCTACCTGACATCTGGACATCAACACAACTAACCTGCGCTATACAAAACTAAAATACCTAGCATAACTGTTAATTATGCTAAACAATGTAATATGTTATTGATTACGCTAACAAAATGCATATCTTTATAAATTCATCTTGCTGAATTTGTATTTATATAATAAAGAATGAAATTATATCTTTAAATTGTAAATCATATAATTACATAAACATATAAAATGCATGTAAAATTAATCTTAACTAGTATAAATAATTTATGAAAAAATTATTACACATAAAAATGATTTATTTATGCTTGATTTTAGTAGTACATTTCTTATAATCCATAACAAGTATATTATGACGCTTTCTATTGAAAAAAGCATTATGTAATGTATATATTCATTTAAGTCTAACACCTTTAATTTAAATTTTTAAATTTAAATATGAATTATGTCTTCTAAAGTCATTTCAAAAATCACTTATATCAATACACATTAGCTCTTAA
>JARHVA010002780.1:740000-742500 GCA_037957365.1 Torreya grandis | reverse complement strand
GGAAACTAAGTTATAGTTTGTTGAACAATAAGACACTATTTTTATAAGCATAAAACCTCCTAAAAATATAATAAATTATTCAATAAAAATTATAGGATCATGAGATTTGTTACTCCTATATTATGATTAGCTATTTTAACTTCAGTAAGTGTGTACTTAAAGGATGGACTGTGATATTAGTGCTTATCATGGAATTTATTTCATCTGAGTCTTCTTATGGAACTTAGTATTGTGTTGTTTGAGCATAGATTATACCTGATTGGCATAAATTGTTTTTTTACTTATTATTATGTGGTAAATAATATAGTAGTTTTTCATTCATATATTTGATAGACTAAATGTATGTGTTTTGATTTTTCCTACATTCAACTTGTTTTATGACTACTTGTAGGAAGTAATCTATGTGAATATGTTGGTTATAATTATATTAACAAAATTTGACATTGTTGGTATTATGTAATTAGTGACATGGACCTCATTATCTTACTACCATCACATTTATTAGATGAAGGTAATTTGATCGAGTGGTGTGTTTAAAATTGGTTGATCCTAGAGATCAATCACTATTAAAAGATTTGAACAAAGTAACATTAGTTATAAATGATCATTTTATATGTATGACACATATTTTGTGTGATATAATGTTAAAAAAAAAAAATTATGATGCACTTCATGTCCTTAGAAATCATACAACACATAGTTCTAGCTTGTGTCTCTAAATTCTTGCACTGTCACTCTCTACTTATTAATGTAGGGAGAGAGATTCCTTGATATAGGATTGTCCAAGGTATCGATGTTACATTGTTACTATGGAAAAACACTTGAATGATGCTCTCCCTGCTCACAATAGTACTTCTTTGAAGATAAAACTTGAGATTAACATAGACACTAGAGTTTATGAAACTCATGATCTATGAAGATTTTTATCTTGTATATTGTATTGTATTTATTATTATTGAGAAATTAATGTGATGAGATGTAATTATTTACTTATTTTGCATCAACAATGGTGGTTGTATATTTGTACCAACTATGGTTGGACATCTATAATTACTTTCTATATTCAATTATGATTTGTTTTACATGATGATAGTAATAAGTGATTGATAAATATCACATGCTTGTTTTATAGTTCGCTTATTGAGAATGTTTTATCTAGATCACTAATTATATTCTCATGGTGAAATATGATAAAAGAATATGTCATTTTAAAAAACATTTATTTTTAAGTGGATCTAAATGGGTATGTTCCATGTGGTATGAGAGATATGGGTCAAACTATAGGACCTAATGAGGGCACTAGAATTTTCATACCCTTTTGTTTCCAAAAAAAGAGAATGGAGAAAACTAGAGTATTTGAGAGGGCCTTTTAATGATGAAAGAAAATAAACTTAAATTTTATTCTATTCAATTTACCACTAACTGAGAAACAAAGTTAGATCATATTCTCATAGCCCTGAATGGAATTAGGACCCGAGTTTCAACCCTGGAGTAGGAAGTTCATGTCCATGAGGAGAAAGAATTCCAGGATGAACTTGAAGAGCATCTTACTAAGTAGGAAAACTTTTAGGATATCAGATAATAGGCATTATTGTACTAATTAAGTGAAGTATATTTTGGACTTGTAGTGCCTCAATGCAGAATCATTCTATATCATTATTGGAGTTATGAGAATTAGTAGATCATCTTGTATGGATTGATGAGTATTATAGATAATAGACATCCATGATTATTGGAATTATGTTTATCCATGTGGATGAACTCTACTTTTGAATAAATAATTTAATCTCTTAGGAGTTTATTTTCTATTTTTGATTCCTTGATCAGGGTCTTTCCTCCTTTACTAGGTAGGCATTGATTTGTTTTATTTGAGTTGCATTAAAAATCAACTAGCCTCTATTAATGATCTTAGGTCTAATTTGCCTAAGAACCTATTTATTTGAATCATTTGATGTGTGGAACATCTAGATAATAGAAGGGAATCATAGAAAGGATAAGGTATTATCATATGTGACATATTTTATGAAGTGACGAGGATTCATAGTTGATTCCACGAAGTCTTTTCTTTAAACATGAAATGTTGTATTTTATATATATATATATATATATATATATATATATATATATATATATATATATATATATATATATATATATATATATATATATATATATATATATATATAGTTCCTTTTCATTGTCATACTTGGCAATAGCTACGTGTGATAGTGACATTATTGATATATCATAATTATTAGGAGCTACACAGATTAGTGATGGTATTGACATATACACATCATTCTTGATAGGTTCACCAAACACTTCTCTCAGGAATGAGAAAAACACTCTATAGGTTAGAGAGGTGTGTAGAGGGGCTAGGAGGCTTTGTGGAACTCTATTTAGACATTTATTTTTTTAGATTTTGTGAACATTACTTGTGCTTATGGTTTAAGATTAAATTTGACAAGTTAGTGTAATTGTCACTGAGATATGTGGGATC
>JARHVA010002780.1:715000-735000 GCA_037957365.1 Torreya grandis | reverse complement strand
GTAGTATACAGTCTGAGCATAGATTATACTTCACTGATATTAACTATATTTGTTGCTTATTATAATGTGTTAAATAATATTTTAGTGATTCATTCATATATTTGATGGACTAAAAGTATGTATTTTAATTATTTATGTGTTTAATATGTTTTATGACTACTAGTACAAAGTAATCTGTATGAATATGTTGGCTATAATTATGTTAACCAAATCTTACATTACTGGTACTGAGTAAATAGTGAGATAGAATTCACTCACTTTCTAGCATCACCAACGCTAGATGAAGATAATCTAAACAAGTGATGTGTTTGAAATTAACTGATCCTATAAATAAATGACTATTGAAAACTTTGGTCAAATTAATGTGTGTTTTATATGTTTGTACAATATCATGTTAAAATGGGTTTATTTATAGTACACTAGATTTCTTAGAAATTATATAACCCACAAATACTAGATTGTCTCTCTGAAGTCTCACAACATCAGTATCTACTCATCTATGAAGGGAGGGTATTTTGTTGATGGGGGATTGTGCAGGGGATTAATATTATGTGGTTGGTGAGGAAAATAACTAGAATTATTCTCTCCCTCCCCATAGTGGTACTTATTTGGAGATGACACTTGAGATGTCCATAGATACTAGGGTTTGAGAAACTTATGCTCCATGGAGATTTGTATCTTTTAAATTATATTTTATTTATTATTATTGAGACTTTAATTTGATGAGATGTTATTTTTTAGTTATTGTGCATCAATATTGATGGTTGTATGTTTGTATCAGTGGTGGTTGGACATCCATAATTACTTTTTATATTTAGTTATGATATGTCTCGCGTGCTGATAGTGATTAGAGATAGATAAATGCCACATGCTTATTTTATAGTTGGCTTACTTATAATGTTTTGTCTAGATCACTAATTAGATTCTCATAGTGAAATCTAATAAAAGAATATGTTGTTTAAAAAAAATTAAGTATTTCTAAGTGGATCCAATGGGGATGTTACAAACCACATAAATTTGAATGCATCAAATCCAAAGTTATTTTTTCCCTGCTCGACATCCCTAACTAAAATGGCTTTCTATGTTGTTTTCCTAAGATGCATGCCTCACATTTTATATTAGGTTCTACTATTGTTGGCAGTCCCATAACCATATATTTCTTGATAAGACATTTAATCAAGAATAACTTAAATGTTCATACCTCAAATTCCAAAGTGTGAATGTATTTTTGATGACTCTCTTGAAGGTTGTCTATTCTAGCAGTGTTTTACTCTTCATGTGCTTAGGAGGAACAATTGTTAACTATATAGAAAAAATAGTTTACATCTCAAGTGGAAACATATGGTTGGTTCTCATTTGAACAATAAATTTCTTTTTCTTCCTCTCATCTTTATAAAACAAAAATATGTAATCTACATTCACCATCAGGGTTGCATGTCCTTTTTGGATTAACTATCTAATCCTCAAAAGGTAATGTTTGAGTTTTGGAGCATAATAAACACCTTGGATTACTCCTATTTCACATTGCTTGGTGAAAATGATGATAGTCCCTCTGCCCACAACTGGAATTTTTTCATTGTTTCCCATCTTAATCTTAGACTGAATATTGTTGTCAAAGGATGAAAATATTTTTTTATTACCACTCATGTGGTTACTATGAGTAATTTACAAATACCAAACCTCAATGCTACTCTATTGAGCAATATTAAATATAATGAACATGGTTGGAAAATGTTTAGATTCACTTAATTTCTCATTAACTATATTTTCACTTTGTTTGGACTGATCATGTTACCACTTTATACATTCAATATTAAAATTACCATATTTATGACAATAGTAAAATTGAACATTGTTTTTATCATAGCATTTTTCTGCAGTCCAAACAAAGTGAAAATATAGTCTAAAGAAGACATTCATACGTGGTTTGTACTATGACCTCTTATGATTAGTAAGGCCAAGAAAAACTATAGAGGTCTAGAGATGGACCTGTTTTGATAATAGTGTTGGTAAATCAACTAGTCAATCAGAAAAACATGTTTTATTCATTGAAAAACTAATACATATATAAGGCAATAATCTTCTAAAAACTAGGAGATAATACCTATCCCGCAATTCACTCAAACCCCTAATAAAGCTCCCAAACCCTTATCTTAAAAGAGTTGAACAACCAATCTTTTATTACATGATAATTTTATTATTTATTTGTCAACAATACTAATACTTAACACTTTGAATAATTTTCCATGCCTCCTTTGAGAAGTTAGCTATTGTTATTATGAGATATATGGCTTATGTCATTGCTATCTCCATACGATTTAGCGCTTTTGCATCCTTCCTCATACACTCCTTCAACAGAGTATTTTTTGCATTTGTAAATGCATTGTAGGTATCTTGGCCGGTCACATGTATGAATCCATTGACCAACAATACCCATAGATCATTTGCAATCATTACTGTCTTCATCTTCTTATCCCAAATATCATAATTTTGTCACCAAATTATTGGTGGATGTTGGCAACTTTTACTTTCTGTTCTAGCCATACTATTGATCTAGACTGCTTTTCTAACTTAACTCACCTACCTTGTTGTATTTGATGGTCGTGCTTCACTCTTATCTTCCAGGTCTTTCTTCACACTGGGATATCTTCAACGCTACGCTTGAGTTACTCTTCCAACATAGTTCTCATCTTTCTCCATGCAAAAACATGATTTGCATAGTCTTAGTGGCTTGGAAAGTATTTTCGTTGATTGCACTTCTAGCTGGAGCTGAACATGTGTTCCCATGCTAAACTGTCTCTACACTCTTTTGAACCTCCTTTATCGCCATAGTAACCAGCTGGTCGTGCTTTGTCTATGTTGGAAATATTGTTCATTGTGTTTTGGCTTTCGCACGCTTTTGCTCTTTATTTTATCCCCCGATATCCTTTTTGACAGCAGCTTCACATGATCTTATTCCACCATTTGCTGCTCTGATACCGATTTATTAGCGGGATGGAGGATAACCTTATCCGTTTCGGTTGGACAGAGTATTTGATAGCATCACTTATTAGTGTATTTTGTTTGATTTAATTTTCATTGACACCCCTTATGATCCACATAGTGTTATGCATTAAAGATTACCAAATTTAAAACAAAATTTTCTGCAATTTGAATGGATTTTGTTGTGTCACTGTGATGCAAATCTAACAGCAAAGAACGTGAAAAAAAAGCTGACACAAAAATGCTACACATGCATAAAATGTGAAAACGTTTTTTTTTTTAAGTAATATATTAAAAATATCACCTCATATTTTTAAAGTATTAAGGGCAGGAAAAAACCACCCAATAAAAACCTCAAATGTACATGCACGTGTTGAGATAAGGATGGTATTGGTGGATATTTGCAGCGAATTAATAAATGTCATTCAAAGCTTTTCCCTCAAACGTTTATTATCTTAACTCAAAAGTGAGAACTTACTCTAATTAACAGAAATAGATAATAGAAGACACTCTAACCTTTAGACATATTTTAAATTTCCCCCCTCCACACTTAGAAAACAGAGTTTGATAGTATATAAATTGGGCGAGAAGTTAAATCTATATATCTACGGAGTATTGTGTTGTTGTGTATAGATGTAATCTGTATGAGCAGACAGAGATCTCCGATCTAACCATTCTTCCTCCTCCATATTATTATCACTTTCCGTCCCAGCCTTTGCTTTCTCACTTTCGACGTTGCCAACGAACTGTAGTATTATCCACCATCGAAGAAAGAATTAGGGTTAGCTTGATGCAGCGAAACACAAAATAAAAACGAAATGATAAGAAAGGTTTCAGTGATAACGAAATAAGAAATTACAGAAAATCTTACAGTGTGTTTTATCTCCGTTTTATCTTTTTTGAACAACATCGAAGCTCTTTCGGAATCTGCAAGCCATAAATAAGATAAAAATGGATTTAAGATGCCGAAAAACGTTTTGCAATTTCTTAAAGGAAAGTGAAAAAAAATTTGTGAAATTTTATGAATTCGAAGCCACAACGACACATTCATTGATTTTTCAACTGGTTTAACCATTTTCACTTTTTCATCTAATTTGCAATGTATTCCAGAAAATAGAATAAAATACCTCTTCCGAGTGGACGCATAGGCCTGACAGTAGACAGAAGAAGGATAATGCATAACATGAAAAGCCACATCCTTTCCCATTGCAATGAGCTTCCACACGGTAGTTACGCCATTGTATAATAAAAGAATGTCTGGGAAATTCAAGTTAAGAGATTACAGCGAAGGTTTTATTGATGAGGCTTTTGTTAAGGTTGCTAATTTATATATAGTATACAGAAGAATAAGTAAAACATCAAACACGTATGTGATCATGTCACGCGACGCTATCCATTATAGATATCCAGAATCTAGATGCGAGAAATCGGGTAAAAGAAGGTACCTGCACAAGACCCAATTTAAATTCTTTATGAGGTGTATCAGTTTCATTCTCCTGGAATAGTCGATTCATTGCTTGATCTAGTTAAGACGATTTCTACGCGGCGTGAATTGTGAGACGTATCTTTATCTTTTGCTTTTCTTGGAGATATCTCCGGGCAAATTGACAGCATGTAGCTTATTTTCGAAGTATTCTCGGAAGCGATTCGTACATTGTAACACTACAACCATCAATGTAGGGGAATTAGTTTTGAAAGGCAAATTAGAAGTTTGTAGAAACCATTATTACAACTCTGGTTGTCCGCTTTAACACGTAGGTCGACTTGTGAATGACATAAATATAGTCCCATAAGTTGTTTGTCTGGCGAGTCATTTGTTTATTTGTATATGTGGCGAAGTTAGAAAGGATTTTGTTTTTCGGTCGGGGGAGGCGGGGGAGAGAGGGATCAAGCGACTTTGTATTGGCATAAATATATTTATTTAAAACAAGGGGTGTAAAAATCAAAATTTAATATGAAACTTTTCCTCTGTGTTTGTATATATGATTAATTTAGGAGTGGTTTTTTTATTGTTGTTTTTTAAAACTACTTATTATTTATTTGGATCGGAGTGGATTTTTGAGCAATTTTATTGATATAAATATAAGTTTTTTAAATAGGAGGATAAAAAATCAAAATTTAATATATTTTTTTAAATTAAATTTTTAAAATATGAGATTTATAATTTTGTTATACTTATAATTTTTTTTGTTTTATGTAAATTATTTTTATACAATTTATTTTTTCTTTAATTCAAATATCTTTTATTGAATTTATTTGTTGTTCCTTCTAGCATTGTTATTTTTTATTATTTCTATTTTAATTATTCGCCATTTACACAATGTTGTTCATCATCAATATAATCATTATTCAACATATCCACTTCTTATTTCTCATAAATAAACCTAACAAACAAAAATAAATTAACTAAAAAAATCAAACTTAATTAAATTTATAAAAACTTAAAAGTTAATTTATATTTATTAATACAATAAAATATATTTCATAATATATTTATTTTAGTTAATTTTTAAAATTAATTGGAAATAAATAATCATCAAATTTTTTGAATGAAATATCATCACAAAAGATTGGTGATTAAATAAAAAATAACAAATTTCTATATATTATATTAATATATTATGGATGTTATATTATATTTTATTTGAGTTTTAATTTCATATAATATGAATGCTATTATATATATTAAAAAAAAAAACATTTAAAACATTGTGACGTGGTGGAGGTAGTTAGGGTTTTTGTTGGCATCCAAAAAAAAAATCAGAAGGTGGTGGCTGGATGTGTTAGTGGAAACATTGGAGATAGAGAAGGAGTTTAAAAAAGGAGTCATAACAAGGAATATTGTGTAGTTTATAGAAGGAGGTCATGGGGAAGGAGGCGACTTGAATTCCCCTACAGAAAAGGTATATCTAATAAATATTGAAAGCGCTAAAGATCCATTGGAGCTAGGGGAGGCTATGGATTATGGGAAGGTAGAACAAAAACATCAATGATGAATATTGGAAGCGCTAAAAACTTTTAAATGTGACATTTAGTCACTTAGTGTTTGAGTAGTCGACTCAAGAAATGAAATTCATGGTGGAAGGATACTAGTGTTGAAAATTTAATAGTTCAAGTAATCTATAACAGTGAGGTCATTGAGAGTGAAGTTCTTGAATTAGTATTTTCAATATATGTGGAGGAGAAAGTTGAGATTAACATACAGGAATCCAAGTTATCAGAAAATGAGGAGGGAATAAAGTTTGAAGAAGTACAACTAAGTGAAGGAATTTGTTTCTCTGGTATCTTTGATGAACTCCCAATCTTTAGATTTATTAGATATCTCCATACCATTTATCTTGATGAGAAGGATGGGGGAGATTACACTTTGGTTAAAAATAAGAGGGAATCTCTCTTCAAGAAGAACCTAGAGCCAATTAATATGAACCTTTCATTTCAAAATGAGAATTTCTAGGGAGGCTTAGTTTTATGGCATTAGTTGATTATAGATTATAGGTTTATAGCTAGTTTACAACCTCTCTACAACTTATTTTGATTACCCCTAGAAGAGATGTATCTTTATACTTTGATTGTTTTATCTTTTTCTCTACTTTGTATGATATATCATGAATAAAAAAAGAATATGATATTAAAAAATTCACATTTTTGTTATTAAAATATTTTAATTTACAATGAACATGGTGTGCCCTAGAATAAACATGGCATGTCCTAGAGTAAATTATCTAATCGAGATGAAAATTAAAGCATTAATGATTTTACCTAAGAGAGTATAAATGGAGAATACAAATTATAGTCGAAAAAAGAGGGAAAGAGATCACAAAAAACTAAAATAATTATTTAATAAATGGAAAAATATGATTCAAACTACTCAAAATAGAAAGGATGTATCCTTCAAAAATAAAAAAAGACTAAAATGTTATTGAATATCAAATATAAAAGGGTCATACTATGAAAAATATGCAAAAATAAAAATATATAGATTTTAATTTTATAATAGAAATATATGATTTATTCTACATAATATCAAACCAATTCAAATGCATTTTTATGTTAATTACAATCTTACAATTAATTTTCAGATACTTAATTCAGTAGACATAGAGGTCATTTATAACATGGGATTTTTTTAAAAAATAATTAAACTAATAAATAAAATATAGTCATTATTAAAGCATGACAAGAGACCACACAACATCATAGAAGGAAAAAATAGTTAAAGAGTTACAAATGAATACAAAGTAAAAATTTGGTTTTGAAACACATCAAATAAACCACACCACATTTGAGAAGGAAAGGAAAAACTCAAACTACTCCAAATAATGGAAATGTAAAGCCTAATAGATAATAGTGACCTATATAAAAATTAATGTTAGATAGGTAAGATTGTTTCCTTAACCATATGTTACATATATCAAGTGTTATCCTCAAATAAATATTTATTTAATAGATTAATCCCTTGTTTTCAAAAGTTTTCTACAATAACATCATCATCTATTTTAAAAAATAGCTAATATGGATCATACGTAATAAACACCAGAACATCCCAATTTAATAACAACGAGAGAAATGTCTAGATTAAGATAAACCCACCTTTGACTAGTGTCAAACCCAACCTAGACACAATGGGAGGCCCGAGTTTCCCCAAGAAAGAGCCAAAAACGAAACAATAGAAACAACATGAAATGGGAAGAGGCCCAACCAAGGCGACCAGAAGGAAGCAAGCCACAAAAAAATGAGGCCCAAGAATATGACCACCCTTATAAGACCTAGAGATGGAGAAGGAAACCAACACACAAGGGACCCAGTCACACACCCTCAGGTTGGTCACAAGCATCCAAAAGATAACAAAGGACCCAAAAACTAGAAAACCACCTAGGAAGAACAACTAAGAGAGATACTAGAGATTGTTCAAACTTAGAATGTGATGAAATTAGTCTTATTTCCCATCCATGTGGAGAATTTCATCATGATAAATGTCCAAAATTTAGCAATGAAGCATCCAGAGCCCTTGAGGGTCATTAGAATCATCTTGGTAAGTAACAAAAGTCAAATCTCCATGAGTCATTGTGGATGAATTTTCACATTGTCCTAATTTCCTACAACTTGAACAAATCTATTTATTCATATCAAACACTATTTATTTTTTCCATCGACCCAAGGCAGACCTTAGTCAAAAGGATTTGAGAAGTGTCTAGTTACTGGTTACCAACACGACAAATTTTGGTTGAAATCAACCTTTTATGGGAGTTGGTGGCCAGATCAATGGTCACCAGTGAACCAAAAATTCCAATGATGCTTTCTAGTGTCTATTCCATCTATAAGGTGGGAGGAAGGCCAAAGAGTTCCATCCATAAATGGATTTGATCTGTCTTGAAGTTTAAATGAGACCAATTATACTTGGCAACCCAGTTATTCAAGTCACAGATGCAAAAAATTGAGGCCAACACAAGTATAAAGGTGATCAATAATCTACATTAGTATTTCATAGAATGAATAAGTAACATAGATCCTTTACCCTCCTGACAAATAATTGATAGTTTGCACACTCTTATGCATAACTTTTCATATGAAAACATAGATGTATAAGATGTTTTAAATGAAATTTACTATAAAATAATGTAACTATAATTTAAAAAAAGGCACATCAAAAAATATTTAAGCCTAGAGAAAATCAATTTGATAAAACTATAGCAAAGTGAGCTTTCTTTTATGCATTGATATTAGGGTTGGAGGGACCACTACCTAATAAAACACATGAAATGAAAAAGATAGGCATGGTTTAAGGATAAAAATTCATAATGCATATGATCAAAACTAAGAAAAAACCCATATTATTAGTTATATTATATTAATATAACATTTGAACAATTACAAAGATATCATGATAACAACATTGATTTCTCTTATAAAAAATATCTGAGCAACTAGACTACCTACCATAATAAAAATCAACGACTAGCTACTATTATATAACTATAAGGGGGTTGCCATTCTAAATTGCACACATATTTTCACTATCTAAAATTTTATTTACGAGTGTTAATCAAATGTCCTGATCTTGAGCCACGTCCAGCGAACCACCCTAGGACACCCTATGCTTTGTACTCGGCCCCTCCACTTAGAAATATAATGAACTCAAAAAATAATAAGAACAATAAAATTACCAATAGGCCAAGATATTCAAATAATACATAAAATTTATTTTTATTGATTGCTTGAAATAATTACAAACCCAAACCATTCTTACATAAACCCCAACTTAGAAATCATAGTTTACATGAAAAATTTTTAAAAAAAAAATAAAATATTAAAAAAATACCTATTTTTAAAAACTCCTAAAATAGCCCAAAAATATCCCAAAATATATTTAAAACTATAATTAGACTATGGGATTAAATTCAACTAAAGTTAATGTTCGGTTGTAAAAATATACAATTTCTAAAAATAGAAAAAAATATAAAAAAAAATTAAATCATAATTTCAGACCATCAAATGATCATGTATTGCCTTTGAAAAACCTTTTCAATACGATTGTTTTGACATGTGGAAGACCTCAAATGGAGTTATAGGTTAAAAGTCATGGCCTTCAAAAGGTTGGGCTATTTTTTCCACATCATTATCCTCTATTTGAAAATAACTCATTGCCTACGAGTTGGCATGATTATACTACTACCATTTGTCTTTATCAATCTTCTTCAACTCCCATTCTATAATCCAAGTGTTGTCTTCTTGTTGCAATCCTTCCTAATGCACTAAATATTTGTTATAATTTCCTTGCCTTGTGTTCACTGTCTTCATATACAAAACCTGCACTATTTTTATTTCTTCTTCTTTAGAATTTGCTACCCCCAATTCTTCATCTTCATCTTCATCATATTAACGATATTCTCCATCGAATTCATATAAATCTAAAACATTAGATACTAAATATATATCAAAATTATATTGTAAACTCGCCTTATATTCTTTACCATTAATTTTCTTTATAATTTTGAATGGCCTAATTTTTTGATACTTCAACTTATTGCATTTTTTTTGGAAATCTCTCTTTCTTCAAGTAAACCATTGCCAACTCTCCTTCTTCAAATACCTTGGATCTTCTTCTAACATCCATTGCTACTTATATTTCTCATTACTTTCCTACAAATTTCTTCTTACTCCTTTCTGTAACTATTGTGTATGCTCCGCAAATACTTTTGCATCATCACTAATTCAATCTACACATGGAAATGATACCAAATCTAAAATACCCATAAGACTTCTCCCATAAACAATTTGAAAAGATGACTTTATTTTTTAACTATTCACTAAACTATTGTATGCAAACTTAGCTTGTGGTAAAGCCAAGTCCCATTACTTTGGCTTCTCTCCAACTATGCATCTCAATAAATTTCCCAAGATTCTATTCCCAACTTTTGTCTATCCATCTATTTTTGAGTGATATGCACTACTTTATTATATCTTAGTACCCATCTTCTTCCAGAAATTCCTCTAAAAATGACTTAAATTTTTTATGTCACTATCTGAAGTAATAGTTTTTAGAACACCATGCAATCTGATAATATCCATAAAAAATAATCTTGCAACTCTAGTGGCATCAATGGTTTTCTTAAATGAAATGAAATTAGCCATTTTATAAAATATGTCTACAACAACAAAAATTGAATCATTACCTCTCTGTGTGTTTGGCAATCCCAATAGAAAGTCCATACTCAAATCTATCTATGGTCCTCTTAGAACTGGTAATGACATGTATAGTCTAGTATTTTATGCATGTCCTTTATCCATTTGACATATTTTGTACCTTGAAACATACCTTATGATATATCTCTTCATCTTTGGCCAAAAATACTTTTCCTCCACCAAAGCTATTATCTTCATCTTACCAAAATTTTAGCCAAATCACCATTATGTAATTATCTTATTATATTGTCTCATAGAGACCCAATTGGAATGCATAATTGGATTCCTTTGAAGAGACAACCCTCCTATATAATAAATTCATCATAAATAATATCTATTCCACCTACTAATGGATTCTTTCACTATTCAAATATCTTGTTAAAATATGGATCGGTATCATATAATTCTTTAATAACTTCAATTTTAATTACCTCACTCACCATAGTAGCTAATAATTCTAATCTCTTAGTCAATTCATCACCTACCTAATTTTGTTTTCCTAATTTATGTTTCGACACAAAAGTATACCCTTGTAAGAAAGAAATGCACTTTTCATTCGTAATATTCAACTTCTTTTGTGTATTCACATTCTTCAAAGCCTCATGATCTATAAATAGGATAAACTCCATAGGCACCAGGTAATGCCTCCAATGTCTTAATGCTTATACAATTATATAAAGTTCAACATCATAAGTAGAATAATTTGTTCTTACCTCATTAATTTTTTGACTAAAATATGTTATTGGCTTTTATTCTTGACTTAATATAACACCAATTCTGACAAATGAAACATTAGGATCAACCTCAAACACTTTCTTGAAATTTGGTAATGCTAAATTTGGCCTTTTTGTAATCTTTTTCTTCAAATATTCAAAGCTTTCTATGGCTACTCTAGTACATGCAAATTCCTTCCCTCTCATGCAATCTGTTATTGGTGCTACAATACTACTAATTTTTTTTAATAAATTTTATGCAAAAAATTGCTAAACCATGAAAACTTATTATCTCTATATTTATTTTTGGAATAGGCCACTCAACAATTACCTTTATCTTTTCTTCATCGATTTTCACACCATCTAGTGAAACTATAAATCCCAAAAATACCAAACTATTTTGCATAAACTTGCACCTCTTCAAATTTGCATACAACTTCTCTTTTCTTAACAAACCCATTACCATTCTCAAATGTTGTAAGTGTTATTATTTATTCTTAATAAATATCATCAAAATAAAGAACCACAAACTTACAAATATATTCTCATAACAATGTATTCATCACCCTCATAAATATGGTAGTTGAATTAGATAATTCGAATGGCATCACCATCCACTCATATAAGCCATAACTAGTCTTAAATGTAGTTTTCCATTCATCTCCTCCATAAATTTCAATATCATAATAACCATTTCTTAGATCAATCTGGGCAAATTATTTTTCTCTTGCAAGCACATCCATCATATTATCTAAATGAGGTATACGAAACCTATACTTTATTATAATTTTATTAATTGCTCTATTATCCACACACATTCTCCATCCTCCATCTTTCCTTGGAGTTAGCAAAACTAGTGTTTCACATAGAATCATACTCTCCTTTATCACCTTATTCTTTAGAAATTCATTAATCTATTTATTTAATTATACTTGTTCTATTAGACTCATCTTATAAGTTGCTTGATTGGGTAGAGTTGATCCTAGAATCAAATCAATGTGATGTTGAATATCTCTCTTCAGTGGTAAACCATCTAGTAACTCATCAAGCATAAAATCTGCATATCTTTTTAACACTTTTGTTGCTTCTATTGGTATTGGCACCATTTCTATTTCTTCATTTTTTTCTACTATTTCATAATAATAACCTAGTACCTTCATAAGATGGATACTTTTTTTAGTATTGAGCATGCTTTCTTTCTTCTCTTCCTCTATAAGAAGTAATAAAACTACCTTTGTAATATCTTTCCAAAAATTCTATATATTATTTGCTCCATATAGAACTATCTTTTTTTCAAATTTCCATGGTTTCCCCAAGATCACATGACATGCATCCATCAAAATAATATTGCACCATATTTCATAATTATAACTCTTTCTTATATAAAACATGATTAAGCACCTTTTATCTACTGTAACTTCATTCCATTTCTTTAACCATGAAATTTGATAAGAATTATGATGTTTTTCACATTGTAGATTTAGTTTCTCTATCATTTATTTAGAATTTATATTTTCAAAACTACCACCATCTATAATTACTTTGCATACCTTTCCACTTGAAGTACATCTTATTCAAAAAATATTTGATCGTAGCCATACATCACCACCTTCTTTATTTTCCACTTGATCCTTCCTTATAAAAATAATGGTTCTTCTCATCATGAGATTCTCTCCAACATCAGTTGGTGTAACTTTAGTATTATGCTCTTCTAATTTAGCATCAACTAGATTTACTTTTGGGTGATCCTCTTGCCTCCTTTCTTGATCTTGATAGTGTGGACACTCAAATTATATGTTCCCTTATCCACATCTATAATAAACATATGATCTGTGTTGATTTAGAAACTATCCTCTAGTACCACCATTACCTCATCCTCTTCCTCTTTGTTGGTATTGAAACCCTTGTCTATTGTAATCTTGCCTTTCTACACCACATGATGATTCACCTTTATTAGCATTAAATCCACCTCTGGTGGTATTAAATCCACCTCATCCCCTTATTAGAAGGGATCTTCCCATTTTTGGACTAGTAGATGTCCTAAACTTTTCTCTATTTTATTTTTATTCTACCTTCGAAGCTAATTGATAAGCCTCCTTCATTTTAAGTATTCTATGCATGCTTAATTCATGTTGAATAGAAAATTTCAAACCATTTTCATACCTTATAACCATCTAATATTCTTTTCCATCATGCTCCACTCATATGGAAATCTTGTAAACTTCATCTATGTACTCTTGTATAATATGATCTTTTTACCTCAAATTCTGAAATCTTCAATATAGAGTTTATGCATAATCCACAAGAAGAAATTTCTCCCTTAGCTTCTTCTCCATATTTTCTCATTAATTAATATTCTCTTTACCTTTTATCTATCTCTCTTTCTACAAGAAATCCCACTAAATCATTTCATGACCTTTCAATTTTGTTCATGCAAACTTTACCTTCTTGTCTTCTCTCATAGTCTTCCACTTGAAGAACTTCTCCATGTTATTCATCCAATCTACCAACTCCTCTAGTTTTAAAATACATCCATAATATGTAACATCAACCTTGATTCCTTCATTTTAAACTTCTAAATATTGAACCATCATCTCTTATATTGATGGTGTTTGCTCTTGTTGTTATTCTTCTTGTTAAATTTCTTTATCATGAACTATGTCTTCCTCGTCACCACCTTATCTTCTTCACTGATTGGTGATAACCTTGATTGATTATTTAATTTGCCTCTACAACTCTTGTATAGTCCATTTCATTTATGAAACACCTCCTCATCTTCCTATCATTATTTACTCCTCTAATATTCAAACTTGCTTTGATACTAGGTAATAAACTTAAAAACTAACAAAAAAGGAAAATTACCAATAGGCCAAGATATTGAAACAATACTCAAAATTAATTTTTTATTGATTTATTTAAATAATTACAAACACAACCCATGATTAAATAATCCTCAACATAGAAATTAGAGTTTACATGTAAAAATTTTAAAAAAAAAACTAAATTCTAAAAAAAATGCCTATTTTTAAAATATCCAAAAATAGCAATAAAAATTTCCCAAAATATCCTAAACACTATAATTAGACTATGGGATGAAATTTAAATGAATTTAATGTTTGGTTCTAAAATAATACAATTTCTAAAAATGGAAAAAACCTTAAAAATAATTAAATCATAATTTTGAACCCTTAGATAATCATGTGTGGCCACCAAAAAATATCTAAAACATTTCTAGGTTGATAGAATGTCCTAGGACATAAACAACCTTTTTGATATGGTTATTTTGGCATGTGTAACAGCTCAAATGGAGATATGGGTCAAAATTTATGTCCTTCAAAATGTTGGCCTAGTTTTTATATGTCAGAATACCCAAAAGTAAACACCAACATAGCTAGACAGTAAGACTCAACAACCAACAACTTCAATTTACCAAAGTAGAGAGGTGCCAAATATTTTCCTTTACAAAAGCTCAGAAGAAGAACCACTTCAATATGATTAGGTGAATGCCAATATACTCTCCAAAACACCATAACTAGTAGTGGGCATTTGAGAATGGAAACCTCAAGGTGAACCACATTTTTCTCATAATCTAATTTTTGCTCAGTCGAATAAAGCTAATATAATTATTCAAACAATCCAATAAAATTTGTTAGTGGGATAAAGTGGAGGAGATATTTTCTAAAAAATGGTACATGATGAAATTGTCTAGAGTCAACTAATTCCATCTCTACATGGAGTTTCATCCTTAATTCTAGTCTGATGAAAAACTCCACCATCTCCATCATGTTCCCTTTATCAAAAACCAACATTGAAATATTTTAGGCAATGAAAGTTGACAATTTTGAGTCAGCTCACCAATGCAAGTTGAGACTGATTTCTTTCACCCCAACACTCATGCCATAACTTTTGTTACTTCAAACAAGGGTATCGAGAATATGTGCTCCAATATGTAAGCTAAATCTAATATTGAGAACTCCATTTCCATTTTAAGTCTATCACCAAAGAGTACCAACAACACTACTATTTCTACAAAATATTTCTCCATTGCCTCACCTATTAACTTCTACCAACTAGATTCAATCCTTGAGCTACTAAGAATGTTCTTATACTATAATCTACCACCATCAAAAGATACCACAAAAGATAAAGGTAAAGAGAGAAATGTCCCATGTTGAAAATTAATTTTAACATCATTAGAAAAGTAACCCACAATCTACACACCTTCCTAAACTCATGCCAATCATTATATCTCTATGTGAGCTATTTTATCAGTATCAAGCCACCTATATTTAAAATTATTAATTTGATTTACATCAACTTGGTTAATCCCCATGTTAACATTTAAATTGGTTACCCCTTTAGCCTCCTAAAAATAATGTTCACATTTATATTCCTTAAAGTTACTAAGAAGCTACCAAGGTGTTAACCATAATGTTATCAATGTTTTGTGTTTTGGATTATTGTTTAATTCAATCTTGAATCACCAACTGTGAGTCACCTTTAATAATCATAAAATTAATTCCATACTCTATCACTAATTATAAACCTATAATCAAATCTTGATCCTCCACTTCATTAGTAGTGCCATCTAAAAGTTTAACTAAAGTTGATTTGTTTAAAGATCCACTACAATCTTTGAGCATATTCCTTGCCATAGAATCCTTAGGATTTTGTATCCAAGCTGCATCAAAATTTATTTTAAACCTATAATCTAATTTTAATAATATCAGACATACTTACCATTGACCCATTAATAGGGGAATTTTTAGAAACTTCCATCTTCCACTCATTCCAAAATCCCAAATTTAGAGGATATCCTTTTCATATTTAGTTGGGATGAGACTATTTCATAAATAGATATTTTTAACTCACATAGCACTCAATATAGTGACCCTTGTTTATTTTTAAAAATATGTTCATTTCTTTCCTTCCAGATAAACCAAATGAGGATGGTTGGACTTACTCTCCACAAAATTTAAATGGAATTCTTGACATCTACAAGATGTCATGACAAAAAATATTTTTATAGACTAATGCTAATCCTAAAGCCAATCAAACTTAACACAAATAAATTACTACCACCACCTTCTAAAAGGATAATTGAAAAGAAGATGATCTATTGATTCCTCCTCCTTTCTGCACATGTAATGTTTGGAGGGTTCCTATAAGCTCATATTATGTAATTTATCCTGATTCAAAATCTTATTTTGAATGACCAAACACACAAAATCCCCTAATTTTTAACACCCTTCCTTCCCCCAACATTACTTACTAGCCCAAGAAAATAGGATTATTTCTCCTCAATCATTTGATAAGCAAGATTGACAAAATACCTCCATGATATAGCTCTAAACCAATGGAGACCATCTTATTTACAATTTAGTAAAAATTTCCTAGAAGACAAACAAGCTAAAATTACCCTACCTTGTTCAAGGTAAATCAATAAATTTAACTAAGATTTCCAATGCCATCTTACTACACCTTGGTAATATTGAAACTCTAAATAGTTAGCAACCTTATTCCCTAATTTATCTAGAACAAACTCTCCTGGCTCAAGAACATAGAGGATCTCATCCATTGGCTTATGACCATTACACAGTTCTAACTAGAATCCCAATCTCTTTATGTTATTGATACTCCAAGAGACATGCTTCTCAATAATCAACCTACATTTTAGCAAAATGTTCCACATGTGAGAACACTTAGGTAGGTTTGAAAATGAAACCATAATCCAAGGATTATCTAACCCAAGATATTTGGATCTCAGAAGTCTACACCAAAATACAACTAGCTATTCAATCATCTACCAAACCAATTTAGCTCCCAAATTTATATTTGGATATGAATATTTTTAATCCCATCTTCTCCATATTTTTATGTTTGCAAACTCTCTCCAATTTTGTAAAGGAACTTTTGATTATATCAGAAGCACCTTACTAGTGGAAATCATTAAAAATTTTATTTATTATATTGATCACATTTCAAGGATGGTTCATAATGGAAAAGTAATATGTTTCAAGAACATCGAAGATAGAGTTAATCAACATGATTCTACTTCATAGGGTGAACCACTTCTCTTTCCAATATGCTAGATCAGATTTCAATTTATTGATTAATCCTTCCCATGGGATTGATTTAACAACTACTATAAAAATCAGAACCCCAACATATTTTATCAATAGATTACCAATCTTGAATCCAAACACATCAACAAACTCCATTTCCTCTACCTCATTACAATTGACAAAGAAGATTTATAATTTCCATTTGTTTACCATCTTGCTTGACACCTTCCCATAATTTTTAAGGATAACATTGCATTCTTGGGCCTCATCTACAATAACAACCCCAAAGATAAAATTATCATCAACAAATTCATGGTGGGACAAACTATCAAGATCATCCACCACTTTTAACCCTGACACCCTTATATCAAATTTGGCTTGACTCACCACCCGAACCAAAATTTAGCCATCAAAATAAAGATAAATGGGGAAAAGGGTTCTGCCCTCAAATATTTCAAAAAACTTGCTAGACATCCATTGATTAGGAATAAAAAGTTTGGACCAGCTATATAACTAAAAATCCAATTACACCAATCTGTGTAAAATCCAAAGTTTTCCAGGACTTTGATAATAAAATACAATTTTACCCTATCATAGCCTTTATTAATATCAATTTTCAGTAATGTCCCTTTCTATTGATTATGTTATATAAAACGAATGATTTCATTAGCTTAAATAATACTAAATTCCATTTTGGATATTCCTCCCTGACACAAAACTCACATGTTCTCGAGAAATGATAGAATATAACATAAACTTGATATGAGTGGACAAGTATTTATAAATGATTTTGTACACCAAATTACATATATAAGGTAAAAATCACTAAAAATTACCTAAGACTCCCATTTATGAAAAATGGTATTAAGACTGACATTAAACTATTTTACCACATTTCTTTGACAACAGGGTTCTTCCACCATGTTTAACATATTAACTCACACTCTTTATCAAAAATATTGAATAAAAGGCACTTGAAAACCATCAAGACCTGATGCTTTGTATTTAGCCATCAATAAGAAAATCGAGTGAGTTTGATATAAATTAAAGGAAGCCATCAAATGTCCATTCAACCTATCTGAAACCAATTCTAAATGAGCTAAAGATTCAAATACTAAGCTTCCAAATTGGATTGTGCTTCCTTAGAGACTAATTTATTGAAGGACACCACCTCAGTTTCTAATATCCTCTTGGGAAGTCAATAGTTCATTACTACATGACCTGCTAATTGAAATTTGTGTTGCAGACCTTTTATCCCTCACTAAATTACCAAAAAAAAGAATGAATGAATATTAATTATTTGTAAGCCAATCACCATTGATTTTTCTTTCCAATGAATTTCTTCTACGAGGAGGATTTTCTCATACTCCTACATTAGTTTCCTTTCTAAAGATAAATATGCCTCATCTAACCCCCCTTTATCATTTATTTGTTTATAAACAACAAACTAACTTAAATCTTGGCCTTTTCCTGGAAAATATTTTTGAAGCTTTCAACATTCCACATTTTAAGACAACCTCTAATGAAATGAAGTTTGTATCATTTTATACATAAGGGAACTAGAGGCAGAGGGAAACATGAAAAATAATTTTTAATAATTTTTAATAATCATAAATCCCTCAATCATATTAATTCAAACTTGAAAGGAAAACACTTAGTAGAATAATGCTTGAAAATATTAAGAGAAAAAGCAAAATTATGCAAATCAAATATTCCTAACACCAAACTATCCACCACACAATCACTTAGCAACCAATTTGTGTTGGTCAAAAATATATAAATACTCTTTGAAATATTTTTGAAGACCTCTCTTCTATTATTCCATTTGAACCAAATATATTTGGAAAACACATCCAACAACTCATTATCATGCACAAAATTAACAAATTACACCTAAGAGGGTTTTGGATCCATCACCCCTCCTAGCTTATCACGTGATTTGAGAATTACATTAAAATCACCTCCTAACATATTCATTTACTCTAGATAACTCAACATCATATCTTAGAGTTCCTTTGAAAGGTGTTGTTTTTTAATCACATCATTAGGACCATAAACATTAAAAAATAGGAAACTAATGTCTGAGGAGAAACTAAAAAACCTACAAAGCTTCCACCAAGGGAACAAATCCACTATAACCACATTATCAACCAAATTAATTCCATGCCTTTGAAGGCCCTAGCTAATTCCACTAAAAACTATCCCACATGGCCAAAATTATTTTCATTAGTTTAGTTGATTCTAGTAAACTCATTTTGGTTTATTGAATTAAAATCACATCTATAACTTAGGCCAACAAGAGACTTTCTCTACCCACCACTTATTAGGGTAGCCCATTGTAATCAAAGAAAGGATTTTCACTATCCCAAAGGAAATTTTTACACCTCTCACCTTCCATCCTCCTTAAATTGATGAAAAATGCCTTGTCTCTCTCCTAAAATTTCACCCACCATCTTATCTTTTTATGGTTTCCTACCCAATTTTTTCTTATGGCCCTAATTAGGATGGGAATAAGAATAATGGACTGGAGAAATAGAAATAAACTCTTATTAATTCA
>JARHVA010002780.1:692500-705000 GCA_037957365.1 Torreya grandis | reverse complement strand
TGCCATTCCAAATTTCACACATATGTTCACTATCTAAAATTTCGTTTACTAGTGTCAAATGAACGGCCTGATCTTGAGCTGCTACCAGCGAACCGCCCTAGGACACCCTATTCTTTGCACTTGGCCCCTCCACTTAGAAATATAATGAACTCAAAAAATAATAAGAACAATAAAATTACCAATAGGGCAAGATATTCAAATAATAAATACAATTTATTTGTATTGATTGCTTGAAATAATTACAAACCCAAACCAGTCTTACATAAACATCAACTTAGAAATCATAGTTTACATGAAAAATTAAAGAAAAAACTAATATATTAAAAAAATGCCTATTTTTAAAATCTCCTAAACTAGCCCAAAAATATCCCAAAATATCTAATTGAAAACAACACATTGCCTACGAGTTGACCTGATTATACTACTACCATCTGTCTTTATCAATCTTCTTCAACTCCCATTCTATAATCCAAGTGTTGCCTTCTTGTTGCAATCCTTCCTAATACACTAAATATTTGTTATAATTTCCTTGCCTTGTGTTCACTATCTTCATATACAAAACCTGCACTATTCTTCTTTCTTCTTCTTTAGAATTTTCTACCCCCAATTTACTTCTTCATGTTCATCATATTAACGATATTCTCCATCTAATTCATATAAATATAAAACATTAGATACTAAATATAAATCAAAATTATATGTTAAACTCGCCTCATATGCATTATCATTAATTTTATTCATAATTTTGCATGGCCTAATTTTTTTAAACTTCAACTTATTTTATGTGATTTTTGAAAATCTCTCTTTCCTCAAGTAAACCATTGCCAACTCTCCTTCTTCAAATACCTTGGATTTTTTTCTATCATCCATTGCTACTTTATATTTCTCATTACTTTCCTACAAATTTATTCTTACTCCTTCTTGTAACTATTGTATATGCTCTGCAAATACTTTTGCATTATCACTAATTCAATCTTCACTTGGAAATTATACCAAATCTAAAATACCCATAAGACATCCCCCATAAACAATTCAAAAAAATGACTTTATTTTTTATCTATTCAATAAACTGTTATATGCAAACTTAGCTTGTGGTAAAGCCAAGTCCCATTACTTTGGCTTCTCTCCAACTATGCATCTCAATATATTTCCCAAGATTCTATTCACAACTTTTGTCTATCCATTTATTTTTGAGTGATATGCACTACTTTATTATATCTTAGTACCCATCTTCTTCTAGAAATTCCTCTAAAAATGACTTAAAATTTTTATGTCACTATCTGAAGTAATAGTTTTTAGAACACCATGCAATCTCATAATATCCATAAAAGATAATCTTGCAACTCTAGTTGCATCAATGGTTTTCTTAAATGAAATTAAATGAACCATTTTATAAAATCTGTCTATAACAACAAAAATTGAATCATTACCTCTCTGTGTGTTTGGCAATCCCAATAGAAAGTCCATACTCAAATCTATCTATGGTCCTCTTAGAACTGGTAATGACATGTATAGTCTAGTATTTTATGCATTTCCTTTATCCATTTGACATATTTTATACCTTGAAACATAGCTTATGACATATCTCTTCATCTTTGGCCAAAAATACTTTTCCTCCACCAAAGCTATTATCTTCGTCTTACCAAAATTCTAGCCAAATCACCATTATGCAATTATCTTATTATATTGTCTCATAGAGACCCAACTAGAATGCATAATTGGTTTCCTTTGAAGAGATAACCCTCCTATATAAGAAATTCATCATAAATAATATCTATCCCACCTATTAATTTATTCTTTCACTATTCAAATATCATGTTAAAATATGGATCGGCATCATATAATTCTTTAATAAATTCAATTCTAATTACTTCACTCACCATAGTAGTTAATAATGCTAATCTCTTACTCAAATCATCACCTACCTGATTTTGTTTTCTTAATTTATGTTTCAACACAAAAGTATACCCTTGTAAGAAAGAAACGCACTTTTCATGCATAATATTCAACTTCTTTTGTGTATTCACATTCTTCAAAGCCTCATGATCTGTAAATAGGATAAACTCCATAGGCACTAGGGAATGCCTCCAATGTCTTAATGTGTATATAATTATATAAAGTTCAACATCATAAGTAGAATAATTTTTTCTTACCTCCATTTTTTGAATAAAATATGTTATTGGCTTTCCTTCTTGACTTAGCATAACACCAACTCTGACAAATGAAACATCAGGATCAACCTCAAACACTTTCTTGAAATTTGGTAATGCTAAATTTGGCCTTTTTATAATCTTTTTCTTCAAATATTCAAATCTTTCTGTGACTGCTCTAGTCCATGCAAATTCCTTCCCTCTCATGCGATATGTTATTGGTGGTACAATACTACAAATTTTTTTAAT
Source organism: Torreya grandis (assembly GCA_037957365.1). NCBI lineage: Eukaryota > Viridiplantae > Streptophyta > Pinopsida > Cupressales > Taxaceae > Torreya > Torreya grandis. Next base: position 702,601 of record JARHVA010002780.1, on the reverse strand, counting down.
AAATTCTCTATAAAAATTTTCTAAACAATGAAAACTTATTATCTTTATATTTCTTTTTGGAATAGGCCACTCAACAATTGCCTTTATCTTTTCTTCAATGATTTTCACACCATCTACTGAAACTATAAATCCCAAAAGTACCAAATGATTCTGCATAAACTTGCACCTCTTCAAATTTGCATACAACTTCTCTTTTCTTGAAAAGTCCATTACCATTCTAAAATTTTGTAAGTGTTATTATTTATTCTTACTAAATATCAGCAAAATAAAGAACCACAAACTTACAAATATATTCTCGTAACAATGTATTCATCACCGTCATAAATATTCTAGTTGAATTAGATAATCCGAATGACATCACCTTCCACTCATATAAGCCATTCCTAGTTTTAAATGTAGTTTTCAATTCATCTCTTCCATGAATTTGAATATCATAATAACCACTTCTTAGATCAATCTTGGTAAAATATTTTTCTCCTGCAAGCACATCCATCATATCATCTAAATGAGGTATACGAAACCTATCCTTTATTATAATTTAATTAATTGCTCTACTATCCACACACATTCTCCATCCTCCATCTTTCTTTGGAGTTAGCAACACTGGTGTTGCACATGGAATCATACTCTCCCTTATCACCTTATTCTTTAGCAATTCATTAATCTATTTATTTAATTATGCATGTTCCATTAGACTCATCTTACAAGTTTCTTGATTGGGTAGAGTTGATCCTAGAATCAAATCAATGTGATGTTGAATATTTCTCTTTAGTGGTAAACCATCTGGTAACTCATCAAGCATAACATCTGCATATTTTTTCAACACTTTTATTGCTTTTTTTGGTATTGGCACCATTTATATTTTTTCATTTTTTTCTACTAGTGCATAATAATAAGCTAGTACCTTCATAAGATGGATAATTTTTTTAGTATAGAGCATGCTTTATTTCTTCTCTTCCTCTTTAAGAAGTAACAAAACTACCTTTGTAATACCTTTCCATAAAGTATATATATTCTTTGCTCCATATAGAACTATTTTTTAATCTAATTTCCATGCTTTCCCTAGGAACACATGACATGCATCCATCAAAATAATATTGCACCATATTTCATCATTATAACTCTTTCTTATATAAAACATGATTAAGCCCCTTCTATCTACTATAACTTCATTTCATTTATTAAACCATGAAATTTGATAAGAATTATGATGTTTTTCACATTTTAGATTTAGTTTCTCTATCAATTATTTAGAATTCATATTTTCAAAACTACCACCATCTATAATTACTTTGCATACCTTTCCACTTGAAGTACATCTTATTCAAAAAATATTTGATCGTAGCCATACATCACCACCTTATTTATTTTTCACTTTATCCTTCCTTATAAAAATCATGGTTCTTCTCATGATGAGATTCTCTCAAACATCAGTTGGTGTAACTTTAGTATTATGCTCTTCTATTTCAGCCACAACTAGATTTACTTCTAGGTGATCTTCTTGCCTCGTTTCTTAATCTTGATAGTGTGGACACTCAAATTATATGTTCCCTTATCCACATCTATAATAGACATAAGATCTGTGTTGATTTAGAAACTATCCTCTAGTACCACCATTACCTTATCATCTTCCTCTTTGTTGGTATTGAAACCCTTATCTATTGTAATCTTGCCTTTCTACACCACATGATGACTCGCCTTTATTAGCATTAAATCCAACTCTAGTGGTACTAAATCCACCTCATTCCATTATTAGAGGGGATCTTTCCATTTTTGGACTAGTTGATGTCCTAAAATTTTCTTCTACCTTCGAAGTTAATTGATAAGCCTCCTTCATTTTAAGTATTCTATGCATACTTAATTCATCTTGAATAGAAAATTTCAAACCATTTGCATACCTTACAAGCATCTAATCTTTTTTTTTATCATTCTCCACTCATATGGAAATATTTTGAACTTCATCTATATACTCTTGTATAATATAATCTTTTTACCTCAAATTCTGAAATCTTCTATATAGAGTTTATGCATAATCCACAAGAAGAAGTTTCTCCCTTAGATTCTTAACCATATTTTCTCATTAATTAATATTCTCTTTACCTTTTCTCTATCTCTCTTTCTACAATTAATCCCACTAAATCATTACATGACCTTTCAATTTTGTTCAAGCAAACTTTACCTTCTTGTCTTCTCTCATAGTCTTCCACTTGAAGAACTTTTCCATGTTATTCATCCAATCTACCAACTCCTCTAGTTTTAAAATACATCAATAATATGCAACATCAACCTTTATTCCTTCATTTTAAACTTCTAAATCTTGAACCATCATCTCTTATGTTAATGGTGTTTTCTCTTGTTGTTATTCTTCTTGTTTAATTTCTTTATCATGATCTATGTCTTCCTCATCACCACCTTATCTTCTTCACTGATTGGTTATAACCTCTATTAATTATTGAACTTGCCTCTACATCTCTTCTATAGTCCATTTCATTTACACAACACCTCCTCATCCTCTTATCATTCTTTACTTCTCTAATATTCAAACTTGCTTTGATACCAGGTAATAAACTTAAAAACTAATAAAAATAGGAAAATTACCAATAGGCCAAGATATTGAAACAATACTAAAAATTAATTTTGTATTGATTTCTTCAAATAATTACAAACACAACCCATGGTTAAATAATCCCCAACATAGAAATTAGAGTTTACATGCAAAAATGAGAAAAATAAAAATCTAAAAAAATGCCTATTTTTAAAATATCCCAAAATAGCTAAAACAATTTCCCAAAATATCCTAAGCACTATAATTAGACTATGGGATGAAATTTAAATGAATTTAATGGTTGGTTCTAAAAATATACAATTTCTAAAAATAGAAAAAACCTTAAAAATAATTAAATCATAATTTTGAACCCTTAGATAATCATGTATGGCCACCAAAAATTATCTAAAACATTTCTAGGCTGATAGAATGTCTTAGGACATAAACAAACTTTTTGATATAATTATTTTGGCATGTGTAAGAGCTAAAATGGAGATATGGGTCAAAAGTTATGGCCTTCAAAATGTTGGCCTATTTTTTATATGTCAGAATAACCAAAAGAAAACACCATCCTAGCTAGATAGTAAGACTCAACAACCAACAACTCCAATTTACCAAAGTAGAGAGGTGCCAAAAATTTTCCTTTACAAAAGCTCAGAATAAGAACCACTTCAATATGATTAGGTGAATGCCAATCTACTCTCCAAAACACCATAACTAGTAGTGGGCATTTGAGAATAAAAACCTCAAGGCGAACCACATTTTTGTCATAATCTAATTCTTGCTTAGCCGAATAAAGCTAATATAATTATAAAAAAAATCTAATAAACTTTGAAAAGTGTTCCTCTGAGGCCCTAAAAATTGTTAGTGGGATAAAGTTGAGGAGATATTTTCTGAAAAATGGTAGATGCTGAAATTGTCTAGAGTCAACTAATTCCATCTCTACAAGGAGTTTCATCCTTAATTCTAGTTTGATGAAAAATAACACCATCTCCATCATGTTCCCTTTATAAAAAACCAACATTGAAAGATTTTAGGCAAAGAAAGCTGAGACTGATTTCTTTCACCCTAACACTCATGCCATAACTTTCGTTACTTCAAATAAGGGTACCGAGAATATGTGCTCCAATATATAAGCTAAATCTAATCTTTAGAACCCCATTTCCATTTTATGTATATCACCAAAGAGTACTAGCAACACTACCATTTCTACAAAATATTTCTCCATTCCCTCACCTATTAACTTCTACCAACTAGATTCAATCCTTGAGCTACTAAGAATGTTCTTACACTATAACCTACCACCATCAAAAGATACCACAGAAGATAAAGGTAAAGAGAGAAATCTCCCATGTTGAAAACTAATTGTAACATCATTAGAAAAAACACCCACAATCTACACACCCTCCTCAACTCATGCCAATCATTATATCTTTATGTGAGCTATTCTATCAATATCAAGCCACCTATATTTAAAATTATCAATTTGATTGACATCAACTTGGTTAATCCCCAAGTTAACATTTAAATTGGTTACCCTTTTAGCCTCCTAAAAATAATGTTCACATTTATATTCCTTAAAGTTACTTAGAAGCTACCAAGGTGTTAACCATAATGTTATTAATGTTTTGTGTTTTGGCCTATTGTTTAATTAGATCTTGAATCACCAATTGTGAGTTACCTTTAATAATCATAAAATTAATGTCATGCTCTACCACTAATTGTAAACCTACAATAAAATCTTGATCCTCCACTTCATTAGTAGTGCCATCTAAAAGTTTAACTAATGTTGGTTTGTTGAAAGATCCACTACAATCTTTCAGCATATTCCTTGTCATACAATCCTTAGGATTGCCTATCCAAGCTACATCAAAATTGATTTTAAACCAAGCCAAATGAGGAGGATCTCAGACAGCCTCTAATCTAATTTTAATAATATCAGACATACTTACCATTACCCCATTAATAGGGGGAATTTCTAGAAACTTCCATCTTCCACTCATTCTCAAATCCCAAATTTAGAGGATATCCTTTTTATATTTAGTTGGGATGAGACTACTTCATAAATAAAGATTTTTATGTCACATAGCACCCAATATAGTGACCCTTGTTTATTTTTAAAAATATGTTGATTTCTTTCCTTTTAGATAAACCAAATGAGGATGGTTGGACTTACTCTCCACAAACATTAAATGGAATGCTTGACATCTACAAGATGTCATGACAAAAAATATTTCTATAGACTAATGCTAATCCCAAAGCCAATAAAACTTAACACAAATCCATTACTAGCACCACCTTCTAAAAGGATAATTCAAAAGAAGATGATCTATTGATTCCTCCTCATTTTTGCACATGTAATGTCTAGAGGGTCCCTGAAACCTCATATTATGTAATTTGTCCTGATTCAAAATCTTATTTTGAATGACCAACCACACAAAAGCCCCTACTTTTTAATACCCTTCCTTCCCCCAACATAACTTACTGGCCCAAGAAAACAGGATTCTTTCTCCTTAATCATTTGATAACCAAGATTGAAAAAATACCTCCATGATTTAGCTCTGAACCAATGGAGGCCATCTTATTTATCATTCAATAAAAATTTCCTACAAGACAAAAAAACAAAAATTACCCTACCTTGTTCAAGGTAAATCGATAAATTTAACAAAGTTTTCCAATGCCATCTTACTACACCTTGGTAATATTGAAACTCTAAATAGTCAGCAACCTTATTCCCTAAGTTATCTAGAATAAACTCTCCCAGCTCAGGAACATAGAGGATCTCAGCCATGGGCTTATGACCATTAAACAATTCTAACTAGAATCCCACTCTCTTTACGTTATTGATAGTCCAAGACACATGCTTCTCAACAATCAACCTACATTTTAGCAAAAAATTTCCACATGTGAGAACCCTTAGGCAGGTTTGCAAATGAAACCATAATCCAAGGATTATCTAACCCAAGATATTTGGATCTCAGAAGTCTACACCAAAACACTAGTTATTCAATCATCTACCAAACTAGTTTAGCTCCCAAATTTATATTTGCATATGAAGATTTTTAATCCCATTTTCTCCATATTTTTGTGTTTGCAAACTCTCTCCAATTTTATAAAGGAACGTTTGATTATATTAGAATCACCTTACCAGTGGAAATCATTAAATTTTTTATTTATTATATTGATCACATTTCAAGGATGGTGCATAATGGAAAAGTAATAGGTTTCAAGAACATTGAAAATAGAGTTAATCAACATGATTCTACTTGATAGGGTTAACCACTTCTCTTTCCAAGATGCTAGATCAGATTTCAATTTATTGATTAATCCTTCCCATGGGGTTGATTTACCAACTACTATAAAAACTATAACCCCAACATATTTTATCAATAGATTACCAATCTTGAATCCAAACACATCAACAAACTCTGTTTCCTCTACCTCATTACAATTGACAAAGAAGATTTATAATTTCCATTTATTTACCATCTTGGTTGACACCTTCCCATAATTTTAAAGGATAACACTACATTCTTGGGCCTCATCTACAATAACAACCCCAAAGATAAAATTATCATCAACAAATTCATGGTGCAACGAACTATCCAAATCATCCACCACTTTTAACCTTGACACCCTTATATCAAATTTGGCTTGACTCACCACAAAAACCAAAGATTTAGCCATCAAAATAAAGATAAATGTGAAAAAGGGTTCTCCCCTTAAATATTTGAAAAAACTTGCTTGACATCCACTGATCAAGAAAAAAAGGTTTGGACTACCTATACAACTAAAAAACCAATTACACCAATCTGTGTAAAATCCAAAGTTTTCCAGGACTTTGATAATAAAATACCATTTTACCCTATCATAGGCTTTATTAATCTCAATTTTTAGTAACGTCCCTTTCTATTGATTATGTTATATAAAAGGAATGATTTCATTATCTTCAATAATACTAAATTCCCTTTTGGATATTCCTCCCTGACACAAAACCCGCATGTTCTCGAGAAATGAGAGAATATAACATAAAATTGATATGATTGGACAAGTACTTATAAATGATTTTGTACACCAAATTACATATATAAGGTAAAAACCACTAAAATTTACCTAAGACTCCCATTTATGAAAAAGGGTATTAAGACTAACATTAAAATATTTTACCACATTTATATGACAATAGGGTTCTTCCACCGTGTTCAACACATTAACTCACACTCTTTCTAAAAAATATTGAATAAAAAACACTTAGAAACCATCAAGACCTGATGTTTTGTATTTATCCATAAATAAGAAAATTGAGTGAGTTTGATATAAATTAAAGGAAGCCATCAAATGTCCATTTAACCTATCTAAAACCAATTCTAAATGAGCTCAAGATTCAAATACTGAGCTTCCAAATTGGATTGTGCTTCCTTAGAGAGTAATTTATTGAAGGACACCACCTCAGTTTCTAATATCCTCTTGGGAAGTCAATAGTTCATTACTACATGACTTGATAATTGAAATTTGTGTTGCAAACATTTTATCCCTCACTAAATTACTAAAAAAAAGAATGAATGAATACCCCTTATTTGTAACCTAGTCACCATTGACTTTTGTTTCCAATGAATTTCTTCTATGAGGAGGATATCCTCATACCCCTGCATTAGTTTCCTTTCTACAGAGAAATATGCCACATATAACCCCACTTTATCATTTATTTGTTTATAAACAACAAACTAGCTTAAATCTTAGCCTTTTCTTGGAAAATATTTTTGAAGCTTTCAACATTCCACATTTTAAGACAACCTCTAATGAAATGAAGTTTCTATCATTTTATATATAAGGGAACTAGAGGGAGAGGGAAACATGACAAATAATTATTAATAATTTGTAATAATCATAAATCCCTCAACCATATTAATTCAAACTTGAAAGGAAAACACTTTTTAGAAGAATGCTTGAAAATATTAAGAAAAAAAGCAAAATTATGCAAATCAAACATTCCTAACACTGAACTATCCACCACACAATCACTTAGAAACCAATTTCTGTTGGTCAAGAATATATAAATCCTCTTTGAAATTTTTTTAGAGACCTCTCTTCTATTTCTCCATTCGAACCAAATAGATTTAGAAAACACATCCAACAATTCATTATCATGCACAAAATTAAAAGATTACACCTAAGAGGGTTTTGGATCCATCACCCCTCCTAACATATCACGTGTTTGGAGAATTACATTAAAATCACCTCCTAACATATTATTTTACTCTACATAACTCAACATCATATCTTAGAGTTCCTTTGAAAGGTGTTGTTTTTTAATCGCATCATTAGGACCATAAACATTGAAAAATAGGAAACTAATGTCTAAGGAGAAACTGAAAAATCTACAAAGCTTCCACCAAGGGAACAAATCCACTATAACCACATTATCGACTAAATTAATTCCATGCCTTTGAAGGCCCTAGCTAACTCCACTAAAAACTATCCCACATGGCCAAAATTATTTTCATTAATTTAGTTGATTCTAGTAAACTCATTTTGGTTTATTCAATTAAAATCACATCTGTAACTTAGGGCAACAAGAGACATTCTCTACCCACCACTTATTAGGCAAGCCCATTACAATCAATGAAAGGATTTTCATTATCCTAAAGGAAGTTTTTACACCCCTCATCTTCCATCCTCCTTAAATTGATGAAAAATGCCTTGTCTCTCTCATAAAATTGCAGCCACCATCTTATCTTTTTATGATTTCCTACCCGATTTTTTCTTAGGGCCCTAACTAAGATGGGAAAAAGAATAATGGACGTGAGAAATAGAAATAAACTCTTATTAATTCAATTCTTCTTCTAAATATTCTTCTTCCTCTACCTCCAATGTACTCATCTAAACTTCACCCACCCTAATAAAAGGCTCTTCTAGCCTCACCTCTTTTGATATCGAAACATGATATGGATTGCCTTTATAAATTTGAAAAATGGATCTAATTTACTTAGATTCTTATTCTATAAGCTCACAGCCTTTAATTAAATAAGTCAAAGATTAATTATTTCCTTGATATAATTTCTCAAGCAGACATTGAGAATTTCCAGTTTTCCTACCAAGGTCAAGCTCAATTGGATCCTTTACCAAATCAAGTAAGACTAGTCCTTGCTTGAAATCATGAAAGAGATGAAAATCCTAATCCTTCCTGCCTAGTGTCTTTGCTTTAAAAACTCTCCCCACTATTGACTAGGAAAGACCTTTCTCCTACTAACCCAACAAATTTTTATTCCTAACAATATTTTTTTGCCAAACTAGTTGAAATACCAAATAAGTTTGGAAAGGGACTTGATTTTTAATACATTTTTTAATGCAACCTAGATTATTTACATAGGAAACACTAAAAATGGAGTTTTTAATATAAACTCTCTGAATCTATACCTTGCAATAGGACTTGATCATAATATTCTCCATAATATCCTTGTTTCAACCCATCAAAACCCTAATTCTGGTATAAAAGATGAGAACACCTTCTTCTTAAATACGATGAACCTAAATGAAATAACACTATAAATTAGCCATACCCTTTAGGTAATAAAAACCCAAGTATTTAATAGGAAGAATATAAAAATGATCCTTGACAAGGAACAAACCTTTTTAGGTAAGCATAGGGTCAAAATTAGGCATCCATATTTATAGCCATAAGCCTACTCTCAAAGACTAAAAGGTAACTTGTAGGACCTATTCATATGTTGAGATGAAAGAAAATATAGCCACAAATAAACCATTTGAAAGAAAAAAATCTTCACTTCATTCCCCCAATTATATATAACCCAATCTTCCAATTATCCTAATGCCATCTGGTTATCTGCATGTTTTCAAATTAGGTCTTTTATTAAAAAAAATCTAAAAATTATTGGTTAAAAACTCTGAATTCCATTCTAATTCCTTCAATTTCCTAATCTAAATTCCATCCAAAGACATTTTTTCTAACTGATATGATAGAACCTAGTAGGGGAGTAAAATTTATTATTTTATCCTATTATGGTGCCCTCTAATTGAGAAAACATTGGTTGTAGTTGACACTCTTTTATCCAATTAAAAATAATCATATTTTAGAGGCTTACCTTGAATCACACCAACCTTTCTTCTTTACTCTTGTGTCACATTATACCCCCTATGCCAACTTCAAAACCTAGACACTCTTCAGTATAATGAATTTGTTATTACACCTCCCATACTTTCCCTTTCCTACCTCTTATGCTACCTCCCGCTACAAGAGTTTTACCCTTCCTACTATAAATTTTCCATGTAAAACCTCACTCTAGCACCATTGAATGTGCCATATTAAAGTGTATCATTCAAAGGGAGTTTATTACTCCTACTCATTCGAGTATATAACTCTTAAGTATAGGGTTACATCTATAAGGTATCATTCATAGAATACACTAAAAATCATAATTTACCAAACCTTTTGCAGTGCTTTATCTTACTAAAATACTTCTTAAATAGTTTAAGAAACACCTAAAAATAAACACTATATAAAAGAATAATAGCGTTATGAATTTAAGATTCAAGAA
>JARHVA010002780.1:675000-682500 GCA_037957365.1 Torreya grandis | reverse complement strand
AATCTTGATCCTCCACTTCATTAGTAGTGCCATCTAAAAGTTTAACTAAAGTTGGTTTGTTTATGGATCCACTACAAACTTTGAGCATATTTCTTGCCATAGAATCCTTAGGATTACCTATCCAAGCTGCATCAAAATTGATTTCAAACCAAGCCAAATGTGGACGATCTCAGATAGCCTCTGATCTAATTTTAATAATATCAGACATACTTACCATTGAGCCATTAATAGGGGGATTTTTAGAAACTTCCATCTTCCACTCATTCTCAAATCCCAAATTTAGAGGATATCCTTTTTATATTTAGTTGGGCTGAGACTACTTCATAAATATATATTTTTAACTCACATAGCACCCAATATAGTGACCCTTGTTTATTTTTAAAAATATGTTGATTTATTTCCTTCTAGATAAACTAAATGAGGATGGTTGGACTTAGTCTCCACAAAATTTAAATGGAATGCTTGACATCTACAAGATGTCATGATAAAAAAATATTTCTATAGACTGATGCTAATCCCAAAGCCAATCAAACTTAACACAAAGCCATTACTAGCACCACCTTCTAAAAGGATAATTGAAAAGAAGATGATCTATTGATTCCTCCTCCTTTTTACACATGTAATGTTTGGACAGTCCCTAAAATCTCATATTATGTAATTTATCCTGATTCAAAATCTTATTTTGAATGACCAACCACACAAAAGCCCATACATTTTAACACCCTTCCTTCCCCCAAAATAACTTACTGGCCCAATAAAGTAAGATTATTTCTCATCAATCATTTGATAACCAAGATTGAGAAAATAACTCCATGATTTAGCTTTGAACCAATGGAGACCATCTTATTTATCATTTAATAAAAATTTCCTAGAAGACAAACAAACTAAAAAACTTTTCCAACGCCATCTTACTACACCTTGGTAATATTGAAACTCTAAATAGTCAGAAACCTTATTCCCTATGTTATTTAAAATAAACTCTCCCAGCTCAGGAACATAGAGGATCTCATCCATTGGCTTATGACCATTACACAATTCTAACTAGAATCCCACTCTCTTTACTTTGTTGATAGTCCAAGAGACATGCTTCTCAATAATCAACCTACATTTTAGCAAAAAGTTCCACATGTGAGAACCCTTAGGTATGTTTGCAAATGAAACTATAATGTAAGGATTATCTAACCCAAGATATTTGGATCTAAGAAGTCTACACGAAAACACAACTAGCTATTCAATCATCCACCAAACCAATTTAGCTCCCAAATTTATATTTGGATATGAATATTTTTAATCCTATCTTCTCCATATTTTTATGTTTGCAAACTCTCTCCAATTTTATAAAGGAAATTTCGATTATATCAGAAGCACCTTACCAGTGGAAATGATTAAATTTTAAATAAAAACCATAACCCCATCATATTTTATCAAGAGATTACCAATCTTGAATCTAGACACATCAATAAACTCCGTTTCCTCTACCTCATTACAATTGACAAAGAAGATTTATAATTTCCATTTATTTACTATCTTGCTTGATATTTTTCCATAATTTTTAAGGATAACATTACATTCTTGGGCCTTATATAAAATAACAACCCCAAAGATATAATTATCATCGACAAATTGATGGTGGGACAAACTATTAAGATCATCCACCACTTTTAACCCTGACACCCTTCTATTAAATTTGGCTTGACTCACCACCTAAACAAAAGATTTATCCATCAAGATAAAGATAAATGGGAAAAAGGGATCTCCCCTCAAATATTTGAAAAAACTTTCTTGACATCCACTGTTTAGGAACAAAATGTTTGGACCAGCTATACAACTAAAAATCCAATTACACAAATCTGTGCAAAATCGAAAGTTTTCCAAGACTTTGATAATAAAATACCATTTTACCCTATCATAGGATTTATTATCTCAATTTTTAATAACATCCCTTTCTATTTATTATTTTATATAAAATGAATGATTTCATTAGCTTCAATAATACTAAATTCCCTTTTGGATATTCCTCCCTGACACATTACCCACATGTTCTCAAGAAATGAGATAATATAACATTAACTTGATATGATTGGAAAAGTATTTATAAATGATTTTATACACCAAATTACATATATAAGGTAAAAATAACTAAAAATTACCTAAGACTCCCATTTATGACAAAGGGTATTAAGACTGACATCAAAATATTTTACCACATTTCAATGACAATAGGGTTCTTCCACCATGTTCAACACATTAACTCAGACTCTTTCTCAAAAAGATTGAATAAAAGACACTTGGAAACCATCAAGACCTGATGCTTTGTATTTAGCCATCAATAAGAAAATTGAGTGAGTTTGATATAAATTAAAGGAAGCCATCAAATGTCCATTCAACCTATCTGAAACCAATTATAAATGAGCTCAAGATTTAAATACTGAGCTTCCAAATTGGATTGTGCTTCTTTAGAGACCAATTTATTGAAGGACACCACCTCAATTTGTAATATCCTCTTGGGAAGTCAATAGTTCATTACTACATGACTTGATAATTGAAAAATGTGTTGCAAACCTTTTATCCCTCACTAAATTACCAAAAAATGGAATGAATGAATATTCCTCATACCCCTATATTAGTTTCCTTTCTAAAGAGAAATATGCCTCATCTAACCCCCCTTTATCATTTATTTGTTTATAAACAACAAACTAACTTAAATCTTAGCCTTTTCTTGGAAAATATTTTTGAAGCTTTCAACATTCCACATTTTAAGACAACCTCTAATGAAATGAAGTTTCTATCATTTTATACATAAGGGAACTAGAGGGAGAGGGAAACATGATACATTATTGTTAATAATTTGTAATAATCATAAATCCCTCAATGATATTAATTCAAACTTGAAAGGAAAACACTTTGTAGAATAATGCTTGAAAATATTAAGAGAAAAAGCAAAATTGTGCAAATCAAACATTCCTAACACCAAACTATCCACCACACAATCACTTAGCAACCAATTTGTGTTGGTCAAGAATCCATAAATCCTCTTTGAAATATTTTTGAAGACCTCTCTTTTATTATTCCATTTGAACCAAATAGATTTGGAAAACACATCCAACAACTCATTATCATGCACAGAATTCACAAATTACACCTAAGAGGGTTTTGGATCCATCACCCCTCCTAGCTTATCACGTGATGGGAGAATGAAATTAAAATCACCTCCTAACATATTCTTTACTCTATATAAATCAACATCATATCTTAGAGTTCCTTTGAAAGGTGTTTTTTTTTAATCGCATCATTAGGACCATAAACATTGAAAAATAGGAAACTAATGTCTGAGGAGAAACTGAAAAACCTACAAAGCTTTCACCAAGGGACCAAATCCACTATAAACACATTATTAAAAAAATTAATTCCATGCCTTTGAAGGCCCTATCTATTTCCACTAAGAACTATCCCACATGGCCAAAATTATTTTCATTAATTTAGTTGATTCTAGTAAACTCATTTTGGTTTATTGAATTAAAATCACATTTGTAACTTAGGCCAACAGGAGACTTTCTCTACCCACCACTTATTAGGCAAGCCCATTATAATCAAATAAAGGATTTTCATTATTCCAAATAAAGTTTTTACACCCCTCACCTTCTATCCTCCCTAAATTGATGAAAAATGCCTTGTCTCTCTCCTACAATTTCACCCACCATCTTATCTTCTTATGATTTCCTATCCAATTTTTTCATAGGGACCTAATTATGATGGGAAAAAGAATGATGTACTTGAGAAATAGAAATAAACTCTTATTAATTCAATTATTCTTCTAAATCTTCTTCCTCCTCTTCTTCCAAAGTACTCATCTAAACTTCACCCACCCTAATAAAAGGCTCTTCTAGCCTCACCTCTTTTGATATCAAGACTTGATATGGATTGCCTTTAGAAATTTGAAAAAGGGATCTAATTGACTTATATTACAATTCTATAAGCTCACATCCTTTAATTAAATAAGTCAGCGATTAATTATTCTCTTGATATAATTTCTCAAGCAAACATTGAGTATTTCTAATTTTCCTACCAAGGTCAAGCTCAATTGGATCCTTTACCAAATCAAGTAAGACTAGTCCTTGCTTGAAATCATGAAAGCCATAAAAATCCTAATCCTTCCTTCCTAGTGTCTTTTCTTTAAAAAATCTCCCCATTATTGGCTATGAAAGACCTCTCTCCTACTAACCCAATAACTTTTTATTCATAACAATCTTTTTTTTCCAAACTAGTTGAAATACCAAATAAGTTTGGAGAGGGACTTGATTTTTAAGACTTTTTTTTAGTGAAAACTAGATTATTTACATAGGAAACACTAAAAAGGGAGTTTTTAATATAAACTCTCTAACTCTAGACCCTACACTAGGACTTGATCATAATATTCTCCATAATATCCTTGTCTGAACACATCAAAACCCTAATTTTGGTATAAAAGATGAGAACACCTTCTTCTTGAATATGATCAACCTAAATGAAATAACACTATAAATTAGCCATACCTTTTAGGTAATCAAAACCCAATTATTCAATAGGAAGACTATAAAAATGATCCCTGGCCAAGAACAAACCTTTTTAGGTAAGCATAGGGTCAAAATTAGGCATCCACATTTATAGCCATAAGCCTACTCTCAAAGACTAAAAGGGAACTTGTAGAACCAGTTCATATGTTGAAATGAAAGCAAAGATAGACACAAACAAACCATTTGAAAGAAAACAAATCTTCACTTCATTCCCCCAATTATATATAACCCAATCTTCTAATTATCCTAATGCCATTTGGTTATCTGCATGTTTTCAAATTAGGTCTTTTATTAAAAAACATCTAAAAATTATTGGTAAAAAAATTTGAATTCCATTCTAATTCCTTCAATTTCCTAATCTAAATTCCATCCAAAGACATATTTTCTAATTGATATTATGAAACCTAGTAGGGGAGTAAAATTTATTATTTGATCCTATTATGGTGCCCTCTAATTGAGAAAGCATTGGTTGTAGTTGACACTCTTTTGTCCAATTACAAATAATCATATTTTAGAGGCTTACCTTGCATCACACCAACCTTTATTCTTTACTCTTGTGTCATATTATACCCCCTATGCCAACTTCAAAACCTAGACACTCTTGAGTATAATGGATTTGTTATTACACCTCCCATACTTTCCCTTTCCTACCTCTTAAGCTACCTCCCACTACAAGGGTTGTACCCTTCCTACCAAAATTTTTCCATGTAAAACCTTGGTCTAGCACCATCGAATGTTCCATATTAAAGTGTATCATTCAAAGGGATTTTATTACTCCTACTCATTCGAGTATATAATTCTTAAGTATAGGGTTACATCTAAAAATCATAATTTACCAAACCTTTCACAGTGCTTTATCTTACTAAAATACTTCTTAAATAGTTTAAGAAACACCTAAAAATAAACACTATATAAAATAATAATAGCCTTATGAATTTTAGATTCAAGAATTGTAATTGCATTAATAAAGTTAACTTTAATTGAATACCTCTACTTATCTTATGAGTGTTTATTTATAGAAATAAATAGATCTAATGGGTATAATAAACACATCAAAGATAAACTGAAATAAATTTATAAAAGAGAGGTGTGCTTAAAACAATTTATCTTTTCACTTAGGTTGTGAAATTTTATGATAATTTGTGTCCATGTAGTGGGATTCTATGATAACTCATGGGGGTTTTTATTATAATTTGTGATATAGTGTCTAAGATAAAACACAAAATTACTACCAAAGTGTCTAGATTGTATTCATTTGACTCTATAAACTCCTCATGCACCTTTCTAACTCAATTTTTTACATTGAATTACTTAAATGTCTTATAATAATGTTTTACATAAATTGGAATAGTACAAATAGTTATCTAACGTTGATAAAATACTATATTGTAAAATTCAAATCATGTCTCAAATTTGAGGCATTTTCCCCCAAAATATTTTGAAGATTTGTAGATGAAGAAATTTATTCTAAATTTCCTCTTTGGAACACCATTTAGAATTTTCAATTAGATAAATTTTTTTCCCAAATGGACACCACTCTTACACTCCTTTTCATCTTATTTTTAATGTATTTTCTAGTATAAAAACCTTCTCCAATTCAAGTTATATATATATATATATATATATATATATATATATATATATATATATAAATATATATATATATATATATATATATATATATATATATATATATATATATATATATATATATATAAAGGTATGAAATAAAACATAATAATATATCTCCTTATTCATAATATATCATAAAAAACTAAATAAGACACAAATAATTGGAATTGACAAATAAATATAGTTTCATATAAGGAGTTATGCCCAATATAAAATAATTATTTTGCACATGTTTGAATTTAAAAAAAAGAAAATATATAAATGTTTTGATTTTCTTAGTTCTACAATAGATTTTTTCTCTATTAAATTAAAGCCATATATTTCTTACATAAATAAATGTTTCTTAGTCCTATTTTATTTTAAAAAATTGATCCAAATGTGAATTAACCCTTATTAAAATAAATGTAATAAATATTGATTTGTAAAAAATGTTTCAACAAACATAATGAATATAAAACCCTAACTTAGAAAATATGTAAATAATTAAAAAAAGATAAAATATTAAATTGAAATGAAAAATTAATTATTTCTACTATGTTAAACTGATAAAAGATATAAATATCAAATATAGAAGAAAATATGCAAGTCCCCATAAAATGGAGTTGAAACTAAAGAATGAAATGATTTATAAACTAAAATATGATCTACTACCATTATTATCCCCATAGGTTGATTTTATTAATAAAAAAACTAGGGAATAACACACGAGACAACTTGAATTAGGTTTGTATGCATATAGTTGACTTTATAAATTGTGCAAAATACCTGCAAATAAATTTTTGAATGTTGAAATGCTAAGAGGGATTGTAATGATGAAGAACCTATAAATAGAAAATGTTTATAAAAATTTCATTGAACTAACACCAATTGCCCCCATGATGAGTGAACACTACCTACATTTCAAATCCTCCAAGGAATGAAATCAAGCCAACTTAGATATCACACATAGGTTATTTTTTGTAACTGTGTTCCTTTGACTATATGAATGCATTAAAATGGCATAAATAATTGATTATACATTGATATGGGTTGTATAAATATTGTTTTATACTGGTTGAGGACTACTTCAACAAATTATAATTGTAATTGATAAGACTAGGGAGGCTCTTCTCAATGTGTAATAGTGTAAATGTTCTTCTATATTGAAATTTATGACTTTGTAAATTGAGTTACTTGATTGTGTGTTTATATAAATCCTAAACAAAAATCCGCATGCGATGAATATTAAAGATACGAAATATAAATATAATATAATGTTGAAATCAAAAAACAAACCATTAAAGGACCAAATGATAGGTTTGACCCAAAGTGACAG
>JARHVA010002780.1:632500-667500 GCA_037957365.1 Torreya grandis | reverse complement strand
TAAAATCCCAGACCAAATATAAGTTTATGCATATAGGTGCTATCTCCATAGGATTTCATCCTTTGTTTCGTAAAGGTCTTAATGTTAGTATGCTAGCATGTCTCTTAGACAACCGCCATATGTACTTCTTTGACTGCTTACAAGTTGCTTTATAAAATGGCTTACATTCTAGATCAGTTTACACTACTGTCTATCCCAAATACCCTATTGTTATACACCAGGAGAAAAATTTGAATCAAATCTTTAAGCTCTATATTCAGACTACTGGATTGCATATGCTTGTTGGATCTTGTCCTCTTACCTTGCAATATCAAGTCATGTATAAGCTTACTAATACTCTGTATCCTACTGTTAAGCATACCCCCACACCTGGTAAAAGGATGGTGACAAAAGGCACATATCATAGTCAAGTTATGGCTTCTGAAGCTATTGTTTAGTCTGATTTAAAGTTTCCAAGAAAATGGGTAGTAGACACTGAATTCATGAGCCTGCACGTAAGTCCTTAGCCAGAGCTACTACTGTTAAAGATCTCCTAGATAAATCTATTATTAGGTTTGATGTTCTAGTGAAACCCTCCTCAACTTCATCTCTATCATTTCCTTCTCAATGTCTTCACTCTCAGAAGATTCAGGATCCCCAATTAGATTCATTCTATTGTCTTGACTGTAAAAATATACTCCAGAAGCCTAGCCATACTGTCATTAACATGGTTACCAGTAGAAGTCAGAGAGATATAGAATTGTAGAAACTGTTTGAGAAAATAGATAGTTGTTATCTTACAAGAAGAATCTTTAGATGGAAAGCACATCCCAGAATCCCTCTGATTCTGATGATGGTCATATCTGGAAAACACCTTAAGGAGATGAATCATACAATGAAAAGGTTTTCCAAAAAACTTTTGATTTTAATCAATACTCCCCAGATGGAAAAACCAGAGCTCAAATGTATTATTTGAGAATTGCTGATAGGACCCTAGAATAGCCAACTGAGGTTAAGCTGATGAACTAGAATAATCTAGCTACCAAGTGCATTAACAATCGAGTAGCCAGTATCCAGAATAGTTTGGATCAGGTCTCTAAGATGTTGAAATGTATTGAATTATATCAGAAAGGTGACATAGCAAAAGCATTAAAAACCATGGATATAAATACTGGGGTACATTCTACTCATATTCAATAAAAGATAGATAAGGAAGTATAGACAATTAAGCAAAAAGAAGAAGAAATTAGTACCAAAATAGATACTGTTATTAGTGGTCATCAGGATATAGCACATAGTCAAGAAGAGTTAAGATCTGAAGTTTTTGATGTCGAAACTAAAGTTAATACTATTATTTCTGGTATAGATTCGTTCAATAGAGAGGTTTCTTCCCAGCAACAATATCTAGCTCTACTTCCTACAAGCCAACCTACAGAGATTCAGCCATTAAGTTTGAATCTTACTAAAGCTGATATTATCAGTTGGGAATCAGTAGAGAAAATAGAAAAGGAAGAAATATTTCAGCTAATAGTTACTCCTCTCAGTATGAAAGCTCCTCAGCTTGGTATAGATAAAGCCTTTAAGATAGGCATGGCAAAGATAGGAGAGCTAGAAAAATATAGTTATTTCTCATATGGAGAAACTTCAAAACAGCCTTTAGATGGACAAATAAGAACTCTGAGCCTTCAACCTTTCTTTTGGTAGTTTAACTGTGAACCTCCTGCTAAAAGAAAAGAAATGTGTCATGCTATGCTCTCTTGGGCAAGCATGCAGATGTTTGGCTTAAAAAGAGAAGCAAAAACTATGGCTCAACAAATTATTAATGGCTTTATTGGTAACATCAAGGAATGGTGGGATGTTGGCAATAGTCAGTATAAGGATGCTATAGTAAATCATGTAGAACCTATCCCTTGCTTATGTCAAGCCATATATTTTGAGTTTGTTGGAATCATAGAAGATGAAAAAGAAGCCAACAGATCTAAGTTTCTTAGAGCACAATTATGTGATATGTCCAGATTAGAAGAATATATGTGTGAAATGGAAAATTTATTATATGCTTTAGGTGAAATGTTTAACCTTGCCTCTAAGGTCAGATATATAGAATCATTTCTTAAATATTTTGCAGAAAAATATAAAGCTGCTATGGGTGTACAATTTTCTAATATGTCTTTTGGTAAAATAAATGAGTATATTAAAAAGACAAATCAAAAGCTGTGTGAAGAGAAGAAAGCTCATAAAGAAACTATATAGTTTCATAAACAGCTTGGTGTTAAGTTTTGTGATTCTCTTGAATGTAGTTATGGATGTTCTAATCCACAGAGATATAGAAAACAAAGATATAAGCAAAAATATAAAGATAAGTCTGCCTGTCATTGTTCCATGAAGCCTGCCGCTAGATGGTCTAGAAAGCCTAAATACAAAAATTTTCATTATCAGAAGAAAGTATTTAGGAAAAAGAAACATGGGTTTCAGAAAGCCCCAATTAAGTGTTTTCTAAGCTAGGGAAACCACTATGAAAATAAGTGTCCACAGAAAAAGGATAAAGCAAAGAAAGTTAATTTCTTGTAGAGTCATAATATAACAGAAGATGATTATGTTTTAATTCTTGATGATGATGCACAGTATGAATCTAATTTTGAATATACAGATGACGATTCAGAATTAGAAAATGTGATTAATATGAATAATGAAGAAATCAGTTCTGAGTCAGAATTGTCATTAGATTATGAGTCAAAAATTGGTTTTCAAATTGGTATGAATAGCATGCAGTATTCTAAAAATTAGTTCTCTGACAGTTTAAGTTTGTCTCAGTAGTTACAAACATTAAAAAATAGATATGATAGTTTACCTCCTTATATGATGTCTAAAAAATGTTTCTTCAAAGTCAAATCCAAGAAACTAAAAAATGGTATTTGAATCAGTTAGATTATATTCAGAAACAAAAAAATTCTGTCTTCTTAGTTTTCTCAGCATAGTATTGATAAAGGAAAAGCAGTTGCTAGTTCTTTTGAATCAGATCTTCATAGAAAAGAATGGAGAACTAAGCGAATAAAAACCCTACAAATCTTCCTTAAAAAAGCTCAAGCAGAATTGGAAACTCTACTTCGAGAAGAAGCTGATGAGGAAGATGAAGAACAAAAATTTGAAGAAGAATTAATAATAATTGCTGATGCTGCAGAAGTAGAATATGCTACTCATATGAGAGTAGATAATAATATTCCACAAGTTTTTGTTCATGAAACTAGTAATCCTGTCTGTGAGGTAAACATAAAATGGAAAGGATTTAAACCATATGCTTTAGATGTGTTATTAGACACAGGTGCTGATGCTTCTTTAGCTAGATTCCATGCTATTCCAATAGATAAATGGATACTTGACTTTGTTCGTCTTACCTTCAACACTAAGATGATTATCTTAGAATATTCAGCAAGTGTTCTTATTCTCTTAGGAAACACAGTATTCAATTTTAAGGTTATCCATCATGAAATGCCTTTATTTGATATGATGTTTGGATCTGATAACTTATCTTATTTTTATCTAATCACAATAAATAAGCATGAAATACTGTTAGCTTAGAAGTATTCTTTATATAAGAAGCATAGGTATGAATGCAGAATTCCACTGAAATCAAAGCTGCAGAAACCTATAAATAATCAATGGATATTTTAGAAAATTAATTGTTGTAAAGCTGATATAGATCCTGTGCTTGCAAAGATTGTTCGGGATTGCTGTTCAGAAAAACCTCTTGCTTTTTAGCACAAAAAATTCCATGTATGTAAAATAGATTTACAGTTAGTCACTGATAAGAATGGTCAGATTATTGAACCTAAGTTTAAATCTCACCACTCTAGAATGTCACCCTCTCTTAGGAAAGAATGTCTTGCAAAAATTCAACCATTAAAATAACAAGGCCTAATCAGAGATTCTCATAGCCCATGGGGTTGTGATGCTTTCTATGTAAATAAAAGAAGTGAGCAGGTCAGAGGTAAGAAAAGATTGGTAATAAATTATATTCCTCTGAATAAGTATGTTGTTCCTGTTCAACATCCAATTCCTTCTAAAGATGAGATTTTACAGACACTAACAGGTAGTAAAGTTTATAGTAAATTTGATTTGAAATCAGGATTTTGGTAGATTCAAGTTGCAGAAGAAGATAAGTATAAGACAACATTCATCACTCCTTTTGGGCAGTACTAATAGAATGTCCTTCCCTTTAGTCTCAAGACTGCTCCTAGTATCTTTCAAAAAATGATGAATGATATTTTTGATGCATACAGTCAGTTTATTATAGTATACATTAATGATATACTTGTGTTCAGTAAATCACCTAAGGATCACCTTAAACATTTACAATAGTTTTATCAAATTATCTTTGATAATGGATTAGTTTTGTCAGAAAAGAAAATGGTAGTCTTCAAAGATGAAATTGATTTTCTCAGGATTACTATTAGATCAGGAGAAGTCAGTATTTAGCCTCATGTGTTATAGAGTATTCAAAATTTTCCTGATGAGATTACTGATTAAAGAAAATTAATGAAACAGATGCACCCGATCAGTATTGGGGAGCTGTGTTAAAAGAAAGATTATCTGATGGATTTGAAAAACCTTGCACGTATGCCTTTGGAAGTTTCAAGAAAGCTAAGTTGAATTATCATTCAACTCATAAAGAGATTTTAGTGGTAATAAAGGCTATTCAAGCTTTTATGTTCTTTGTCAGGTCAAAACATTTCATTATACGTTCTGATTTGAAAAAAATTATGATTATTTTAAATTCAGCTCACAATTTGAAGAAAGGATCTGTAAGCAGATTAATGAAGTAGTCAACTTATTTATCAGATTTTGATTTCATAGTTGAGCACATTGCTGGACATAAAAATTCCTTAGCTGATTATCTTACCAGAGAATTTCATTCTAAAGCCATCATGACAGTCACTAAAATTCGTGATGAATTTCATGAGCATCTTTGGCATTCAAGACCTCTGGTCACAACTCAGCCACAAAATGAGATCACAAGATTGAAAGTTCAATATTATGCTGCAGCAGATACTTTGAATTACAATAATATTGCATGGAGTACTCATTATGCTAAAATTGAAGGAGAAAATAGTGTACATACTACACTATTGAACAAACTAGGTAATAATCCAAATATGATGGGTGCTAATAATCTATTGATGAAAATGATTTACAGGATGGGCACTACATTTCATTTTAGATGGTCTACTTTCTAGCCAAAGTTCAATCCAAGCCGAGAAAATTACTGGAAATCTCAAGATATGCCTGATTACATGTTTGAATTCATGGATTATGTCATGCCAAGAACAACTGCTACCAATTATTTTGTGAACATTGCTCCAAACATGCTTCGCAATATTTTCATTGCTTTAAGAATTCCTTTTACTATACAGTTTGAATTATTTTTGGTACAGAATCATCAATTCAATGCCCATGCTCGTATTCAACCTGCTATGTCGGTTGCTTCCTTATGGAGAAAGGTTACTGTCAGTCACAATGCAATATTTCTAGAAACTCCCGATGGAAGATTGTGTTAGATTGCATCTTCTTTATTTATGGATCATATAGCTAGTGATATGAATGATGATGATGGTGATACTGATGGCTCACCATATTCGCCAGTTGGGTCTCATGAATTTGTGGATGATGATTAAAGACTAATCACGGGGTCTGTCCGTGGTAGTGAGTGGAGAGCATTATATCTCTCTTTATGTCATATTTTTGGACCTCACCACAATTAAAGGTGGTATTCTGTCAGTCGTGTTGATAGACTTTAGGTTACTATTTTATTTTGGTGGTGCGTAGTGGGCCCATATCCCACATTTTTATCGCATCTTTTGTTTTGGTGCATTGATTCTGTCGATTTGCGATAACCATTGACCTTCCTTTCCTAATGCTATAAATAAGGAATTTCTCATTAGTTATTGGCAGAACAACTTAGAGAAGACTTGGAGTCTAAGTCAGTTAGGAAGTCCATAGTCAATAAGAGTCTATTTGAGTTTCTATATAGTTTTGAGTCTGTAAGCAAGTAAAGATTAATAAGAAAGTGCGAAGTTTGGAAGATCTTGTTTGAAATGGTATCAGAGCCATGTTGACAATTGCTTATTGCTAAGTTAATCTTATGTTTTATGATATTTTCATCTCTATGTATCAGTTTACTTTTGTTCAGTTACTCTCTAGCGTTGTGTATTAGTCGTTCTTTGGTTCCTTCAACTACAGTGATTTAGTATTGCGTTCAATTCAGCATTGACATTAGGGAAGTGGCATGGTCCCTCCTAAGCCGAAGGATAGGTATTTTGTGGATTCGATTAAGTACCAAAAATAGACATCATAATGGAAGCTCTGAATCATCCAGTTGAAGTTGTTCCAAGTATGTCTGATACATGCACTCTCGAGGAGTTATCTGTGCAAATTGTTAATTCTGATACAATAGAAATAGAAGAAGATACTCCTAGCCCTGCTTGGCAATTACCAACCTTAAAACCCTTTGATGTGTATGATAAACTTCCTTCTTTTAGTCTTCTTACTTGAACTAATATTAAAGTTGTTGAAAACATTCTCCAAATACAGTCTACAGATCAAGATAAATATTATCTTCAAATATTAGCTGATAAAGAAATTACTGCTTTAAAAGCCCAGACCAAATATAAGTTTATGCATATAGGTGTTATCTCCATAGGATTTCATCCTTTGTTTCGTAAAGGTCTTAATGTTAGTATGCTAGCCTGTCTCTTAGACAACTGCCATATGTACTTCTCTGATTGCTGACAAGCTGCTTTACAAATTGGTTTACATTCTGGATCAATTTACACTACTGTCTATCCCAATTATCGTGTTGCTATCCACCAGGAGAAAAATTTGAATCAAATCTTTAAGCTCTATATCCAGACTGATGGATTGCATATGCTTGCTGGATCTTGTCCTCTTGCCTTGCAATATCAAGTCACGTATAGGCTTACTAATACTCTGTATCCTGCTGTTAAGCATACCCCTACACCTGGCAAAAATGTGGTGATAAAAGGCACATCTCATAGTCAAGTTATGGCTTCTGAAGCTATTGCTTGGTCTGATTTAAAGTTTCCAAGAAAATGGGTAGTAGACACTGAATTCATGTAGCCTACACGTAAGTCCTTACCAAGAGCTACTTCTGTTAAAGATCTCCCAGATAAATCTATTATCAGGTTTGATGCTCCAGTGAAACCCTCCTCAACTTCATATCTGTCATTTCCTTCTCAATGTCTTCACTCTCAAAAGATTCATGATCCCCAAATAGATTCATTCTATTGTCTTGATTATAAAAATATACTCCAAAAGCCTAGCCATAATGTCATTAACATGGTTACCAGTAGAAGTCAAAGAGACATAGAATGGCAAAACCTGTTTGAGAAAAATAGACAATTGTTATCTTACAAGAAGAATCTTCAGATGGAAACCACATCCTAGAATCCCTCTGATTTTAATGATGGTCATATCTAGAAAACACCTCAAGGAGATGAATCATACAATGAAAAGGTTTTACCAAAAACTTTTAATTTTAATCAATACTCCCCAGATGGAAAAACCAGAGCTCAAATGTATTATTTGAGAACTGCTGATAGGACCATAAAATAGTAAACTGAGGTTAAGCTGATGAACTAGAATAATCTAGCTACCAAGCGCATTAACAATTGGGTAGCCAGTATCTAGAATAGTTTGGATCAGGTCTCTAAGATGTTGAAAAGTATTGAATTATATCAGAAGGTGACATAGCAAAATCATTAAAAACCATGGATATAAATACTGGGGTACATTCTACTCATATTTAGCAAAAGATAGATAAGGAAGTATAGATTATTAAGCAAAAAGAATAAGAAATTAGTACAAAGATAGATACTGTTATTAGTGGTCATCAGGATATAGCACACAATCAAAAAGAGTTAAGATCTGAAGTATATGATGTCGAAACTAAAGTCAATACTATTATTTTTGGTATAGATTCATTGAATAGAGAGATTTCTACCTAGCAACAAAATCTAGCTCTACTTCCTACAAGCCAACCTACAGAGATTCAACCGTTATGTTTGAATCTTACTGAAGCTGATATTATCAGTTGGAATTCAGTAGAGAAAATAGAAAAGGAAGAAATATTTAAGCCAATAGTTACTCCTCTGAGTATGAAAGCTCATCAGCTTGATATAGATAAATCCTTTAAGATAGGCATGGCAAAGATAGGAGAGCCAAAAAAATATAGGTAATTCTTAGATGGAGAAACATCAAAACAACCCTTAGATGGACAAATAAGAACTCTGAGCCTTCAACCTTTCTTTTGACAGTTTAACTGTGAACCTCCTACTAAAAGAAAAGAAATGAGTCATGCTATGCTCTCTTGGGTAAGCATACAAATTTTTGGCTTATAAAGAGAAGCGAAAACTATGGCTCAACAAATTATTAATGGCTTTATTGGTAACATCAAGGAATGGTGGGATGCTGGAAATAGTCAGTATAAGGATGCTATAGTAAATCATACAGAACCTGTCCCTTGCTTATGTCAAGCCATATATTCTGAGTTTGTTGGAATCATAGAAGATGAAAATGAAGCCAACAGATCTAAGTTTCTCAGAGCACAATTATGTGATATGTCCAGATTAGAAGAATATGTGTGAAATGGAAAATTTATTATATGCTTCAGGTGAAATGTTTAACCCTGCCTATAAGGTCAGATATATAGAATCATTTCCTAAATATTTTGCAGAAAAATATAAAGCTGCTATGGGTGTACAATTTTCTAATATGTCTTTTGGTAGAATAAAGCAGTATATTAGAAAGACAAATCAAAAGCTGTGTGAAGAGAAGAAAGCTCATAAAGAAACTATGCAGTTTCATAAACAGCTTGGTGTTAAGTTTTGTGATTCTCTTGAATGTAGTTATGGATGTTCTAATCCACAAAGATATAGAAAACAATGATATAAGTAGAAATATAAATATAAGTCTGCCTGTCATTGTTCCATGAAGCCTGCCGCTAGATGGTCTTGAAAGCCTAAATACAAAAAGTTTCATTATCAAAAGAAATTATTTAGGAAAAAGAAATATGGGTTTCAAAAAGCCCCAATTAAGTGTTTTCTCTGCCAGGGAAACCACTATGCAAATAAGTGTCCTAAAAAAAAGATAAAGCAAAGAAAGTTAATTTCTTGTAGAGTCATAATATCACCGAAGATGATTATGTTTTAATTCTTGCTGATGAGGCACAGTATGAATCTGATTTTGAATATACAGATGACGATTTAGGATTAGAAAATGTGATTAATATGAATAATGAAGAAATCAGTTCTGAGTCAAAATTGTCATCAGATTATGAGTTAGAAATTGGTTTTCAGATTTGTATGAATAGCATGCAGTATTCTACAAATCAGTTCTCTGACAGTTTAAGATTGTCTCAGCAGTTGCAAACATTAAAAAATAGATATGATAGTTTACCTCCGTATATGATGTCTGGAAAAATGTTTCTTCAGAGTCAAATCCAAGAAAATGAAAAATGGTATTTGAATCAGTTAGATTATATTCAGAAACAGAAAAATTCTTTGTCTTCTGATGTTTCTCAGCATAGTATTGATAAAGGAAAAGCAGTTGCTAGTTCTTTTCAATTAGATCTTTATAGTAAAGAATGGAGAACTAAGCGAATAAAAACCCTAAAAATCTTCCTTAAAAATCTCAGGCAGAATTGGAAACTCTACTTCGAGAAGAAGCTGATGAGGAAGATTAAGAATAAAAATTTGAAGAAGAATTGACAAGAATTGCTGACGCTGCAGAAGCAGAATACACTGCTACTCATATGACAGTAGATAATAATATTCAACAAGTTTTTGTTCATGAAACTAGTAATCTTGTCTGTGGGGTAAGCATAAAATGGAAAGGATTTAAACCTTATGCTTTCGATGTGTTATTAGACACAGGTGTTGATGCTTCTTTAGCTAGATTCCATGCTATTCCAACAGATAAATGGATACCTGACTTTGTTCATCTTACCTTCAACACTAAGACGATTATCTCAGAATATTCAGCAAGTGTTCTTGTTCTCTTAGGAAACACAGTATTCAATTTTAAGGTTATCCATAATGAAATGCCTTTACTTGATATGATGTTCGGATCTGATAACTTAGCTTGTTTTTATCTGATCACCATAAATAAGCATGAAATATTGTTAGCTCAGAAGTATTCTCTATATGAGAAGCATAGGTATGAATGCAGAATTCCATTGAAATCAAAGCTGTAGAAACCTATAAATAATCAATGGATATTTTAGAAAATTTGTTGTTGTAAAGCTGATATAGATCATGTGCTTGCAAAGATTGTTCGGGATTGTTGTTGAGAAAATCCTCTTGCTTTTCAGCAAAGAAAAGTCCATGTGTGTAAAATAGATTTACAGTTAGTCACTGATAAGAATGGTCAGATTGTTGAACCTAAGTTTAAACCTCACCACTCTAGAATGTCACCCTCTCTTAGGGAATAATGTCTTGCAGAAATTCAAAAATTAAAAGAACAAGAACTAATCAGAGATTCTCATAGCCCATGGGGTTGTGAAGCATTCTATGTTAATAAGATAAGTGAGTAGGTTAGAGGTAAGAAAAGATTGGTAATAAATTATATTCCTCCGAATAAGTATGTTGTTCCTGCTCAACATCCAATTCCTTCTAAAGATGAGATTTTAGAGAGACTAACAAGTAGTAAAGTTTATAGTAAATTTGATTTGAAATTAGGATTTTGGCAGATTCAAGATGCAGAAGAAGATAAGTATAAGACAACATTCATCACTCCTTTTGGGCAGTAAGAATGGAATGTCCTTCCTTTTGGTCTCAAGACTGCTCCTAGTATCTTTCAAAAAAGGATGAATGATATTTTTGTTGCATACAGTCAGTTTATTATAGTATACATTGATGATATACTTGTGTTCAGTGAATCACCTAAGGATCACCTTAAACATTTAGAACAATTTTATCAGATTATCTTTGATAATGGATTAGTTTTGTCAGAAAAGAAAATGGTAGTCTTCAAAGATGAAATCAATTTTCTCAGGATTACTATTAGATCAGGAGAAGTTATTATTCAGCGTCATGTGTTAAAGAGTATTCAAAATTTTGCTAATGAGATTACTGATAAAACAATGTTACAAAGATTCTTGGGTTGTGTTAATTATATAATAGGACATTATTTTAATGTTGCTCAAGATAGAGTTTTGCTTAATAAAAGATTATCAAAACATCCTCCTCCATGGACTAATGAAATGAGTTCTACTGTTAAAAGAATTAAATAGAAATGTGCTAGTTTGCCTCCTCTGCAGTTACCAGGAAATGGTCAAAAAAATATTGAAACAGATGCATCTAATCAGTATTGGGGAGCTATGTTAAAAGAAAGATTATCTGATGGATTTGAAAAACCTTGCAGGTATGCCTCTGGAAGTTTCAAGAAAGCTCAGTTGAATTTTCATTCAACTCATAAAGAGATTTTAGCGATAATAAAGGCTATTCAAGTTTTTATGTTCTTTGTCAGGTTAGAACATTTCATTATACGTTCTAATTTGAAAAATTTTATGAGTATTTTAAATTCAGCTGACAATTTGAAGAAAGGTTCTGTAAGTAGATTAATCAAGTGGTTAACTTATTTATCAGATTTTGATTTCACAGTTGAGCACATTGCTGGTCATAAAAATTCCTTCGCTGATTATCTTACCAGAGAATTTCATTCTAAAGCCATCATGACAGTCACTGAAATTCGTGATGAATTTCATGAGCATCTTTGGCGTTCAAGACCTCTGGTCACAACTCAGCTACAAAATGAGATCACAAGATTGAAAGTTCAATACTATGCTGCAGCAGATACTTTGAATTGCAATAATATTGCATGGAGTACTCATTATGCTAAAATTGAAGGAGAAAATAGTGTACATACTACACTACTGAACAAACCAGGTAATAATACAAATATGATGGGTGCTGATAATCTATTGATGAAAATGATTTACAGGATGGGCACTACATTTCATTTTAGATGGTCTACTTTCTGGCCAAAGTTTAATCCAAGCCGAGAAAATTACTGGGAATCTCAAGATATGCCTGATTACATGTTTGAATTCATGGATTATGTCATGCCAAGAATAGCTGCCACCAATTATTTTGTAAACATTGCTCCAAACATGCTTCGCAATATTTTCATTGCTTTAAGAATTCCTTTTACTAATTAGTTTGAATTATTTTTGGTATAGAATCGTCAATTCAATGCCCATGCTCGTATTCAACCTGTTATGTCGGTTGCTTCTTTATGGAGAAATGTTACTGTCAGTCACAATGCAATATTTCTAGAAACTCCCGATGGAAGATTGTGTCAGATTCCATCTTCTTTATTTATGGATCATACAGCTAGTGATACGAATGATGATGATGGTGATACTGATGGCTCACCATATTCGCTAGCTGGGTCTCATGAATTTGCGGATGATGATTAAAGACTAATCACGGGGTCTGTCCGTGGTAGTGAGTGGAGAGCACTATATCTCTCTTTATGTCATATTTTTGGGCCTCACCACAATTAAAGGTGTTATTCTATCAGTCGTGTTAATAGACTTTAGGTTACTATTTTATTTTGGCGGTGTGTAGTGGGCCCATATCCCACATTTTTATCGCATCTTTTGTATCTTTTGTTTTGGTGCGTTGATTCTGTCAATTTGTGATAACCATTGATCTTCCTTTCCTAATGCTATAAATAAGGAAGATCTCATGATTTATTGGTAGAACAACTTAGAGAACAACTTAGAGAAGAACTTGGAGTCTAAGTCAGTTAGGAAGTCCATAGTCTATAAGAGTCTATTTGAGTTTCTATATAGCTTTGAGTCTGTAAGCAAGTAAAGATTAATAAGAAAGTGCGAAGTTTGGAAGATCCTATTTGAAATGGTATCAAAACCATGTTTACAATTGCTTATTGCTATGTTCATCTTATGTTTTATGATATTTTCATCTCTATGTATCAGTTTACTTTTGTTCAGTTACTCTCTAGCGTTGTGTATTAGTCGTTCTTTGGTTACTTCAACTACTGTAATTCGGTATTACGTTCAATTCAGCATTGACGTTAGGGAAGTGGCGTGGTCCCTCCTAAGCTGAAGGATAGGTATTTTGTGGATCCAATTAAGTACCAAAAATAGACATCATAATGGAAGTTCTGAATCATCCAGTTGAAGTTGTTCCATGTATGTCTGATACATGCACTCTCGAGGAGTTATCTGTGCAAATTGTTATTCTGATACAATAGAAATAGAAGAAGATACTCCTAGCCCTGCTTGGCAATTACCAACCTTAAAACCCTTTGATGTGTATGATAAACTACCTTCTTTTAATCTTCTTGTTTGAACTAATATTAAATTAGTTGAAAACGTTCTCCAAATACAGTCTACAGATCAAGATAAATATTATCTTCAAATATTAGCTGATAAAGAAATTACTACTTTAAAAGCCTAGACCAAATATAAGTTTATGCATATAGGTGCTATCTCCATAGGATTTCATCCTTTGTTTTGTAAAGGTCTTAATGTTAGTATGCCAGCCTGTCTCTTAGACAACTGCCATATGTACTTCTCTGATTGCTTACAAGCTGCTTTACAAACTGGTTTACATTCTGGATCAATTTACACTACTGTCTATCCCAATTACCATGTTGCTATACACCAGGAGAAAATTTTGAATCAAATCTTTAAGCTCTATATTTAGACTGCTAGATTGCATATGCTTGCTGGATCTTGTCCTCTTGCCTTGCAATATCAAGTCATGTATAGGCTTACTAATACTCTGTATCCTGTTGTTAAGCATACCACCGCACCTGGCAAAAATGTGATGACAAAAGGCACATCTCATAGTCAAGTTATGGCTTCTAAAGCTATTGCTTGGTCTAATTTAAAGTTTTCAAGAAAATGGGTAGTAGACACTGAATTCATGCAGCCTGCACGTAAGTCCTTAGCAAGAGCTACTTTTGTTAAAGATCTCCCAGATAAATCTATTATTAGGTTTGATGCTCCAGTGAAACCCTCCTCAACTTCATATCTATCATTTCCTTCTCAATGTCTTCACTCTCAGAGGTTTCATGATCCCCAAATAGATTCATTCTATTGTCTTGACTGTAAAAATATACTCCAAAAGCCTAGCCATAATGTCATTAACATGGTTACCAGTAGAAGCCAAAGAGACATAGAATGGCAAAAATTGTTTGAGAAAAATAGACAGTTGTTATCTTACAAGAAGAATCTTCAGATGGAAAGCACATCCTAGAATCCCTCTGATTTTGATGATGGTCATATCTGGAAAACACCTCAAGGAGATGAATCATACACTGAAAAGGTTTTCCCAAAAACTTTTGATTTTAATCAATACTCCCCAGATGGAAAAACCAGAGCTCAAATGTATTATTTGAGAACTGCTGATAGGACCCTAGAACAGCCAACTGAGGTTAAGCTGATGAACTGGAATAATCTAGCTACCAAGTGCATTAATCGGGTAGCCAGTATCCAGAATAGTTTGGATCAGGTCTCTAAGATGTTGAAAAATATTGAATTATATCAGAAAGTTGACATAGCAAAAGCATTAAAAACCATGGATATAAATATTGGGCTACATTCTGCTCATATTTAGCAAAAGATAGATAAGGATGTATAGCCTATTAAGCAAAAAGAAGAAGAAATTAGTACAAAAATAGATACTTTTATTAGTAGTCATTAGGATATAGCACACAGTTAAGAAGAGTTAAGATCTGAAGTTTTTGATGTCGAAACTAAAGTCAATACTATTATTTTTGGTATAGATTCATTGAATAGAGAGATTTCTTCCTAGCAACAACATCTAGCTCTACTTCCTACAAGCCAACCTACAGAGATTCAATCGTTATGTTTGAATCTTACTGAAGTTGATATTATCAGTTGGGAATTAGTAGAGAAAATAGAAAAGGAAGAAATATTTAGTTACTCCTCTCAGTATGAAAGCTCCTCAGCTTGATATAGATAAATCCTTTAAGATGGGCATGGAAAAGATAGGAGAGCCAGAAAAATATAGTTATTTCTTAGATGGAGAAACTTCAAAACAGCCCTTAGATGGACAAATAAGAACTTTGAGCCTTCAACCTTTCTTTTGACAGTTTAACTGTGAACCTCCTACTAAAAGAAAAGAAATGTGTCATGCTATGCTCTCTTGGGTAAGCATACAAATGTTTGGCTTAAAAAGAGAAGAAAAAACTGTGGCTCAACAAATTATTAATGGCTTTATTGGTAACATCAAGGAAAGGTGGGATGCTGGCAATAGTCAGTATAAGGATGCTATAGTAAATCATACAGAACCTGTCCCTTGCTTATGTCAAGCCATATATTCTAAGTTTGTTGGAATCATAGAAGATGAAAATGAAGACAACAGATCTATGTTTATCAGAGCACAATTATGTGATATGTCCAGACTAGAAGAATATATGTGTGAAATGGAAAATTTATTATATGCTTCAGGTGAAATGTTTAACCCTACCTATAAGGTCAGATATATAGAATCATTTCCTAAATATTTTGCAGAAAAATATAAAGCTGCTATGGGTGTACAATTTTCTAATATGTCTTTTTGTAGAATAAAGCAGTATATTAGAAAGACAAATCAAAAGCCGTGTGAAGAGAAGAAAGCTCATAAAGAAACTATGCAGTTTCATAAACAGCTTGGTGTTAAGTTTTGTTATTCTCTTGAATGTAGTTATGGATGTTCTAATCCACAGAGATATAGAAAACAATGATATAAGTAGAAATATAAAGATAAGTCTACCTGTCATTGTTCCATGAAGCCTGCTGCTAGATGGTCTAGAAAGCCTAAATACAAAAAGTTTCATTATCAGAAGAAATTATTTAGGAAAAAGAAATATGGGTTTTAAAAAGCCCCAATTAAGTGTTTTATCTGCCAAGGAAACCACTATGCAAATAAGTGTCCTCAAAAAAAGGATAAAGCAAAGAAAGTTAATTTCTTGTAGAGTCATAATATAACCGAAGATGATTATGTTTTAATTCTTGCTGATGAGGCACAGTATGAATCTGATTTTGAATATACAGATGACGATTTAGGATTAGAAAATGTGATTAATATGAATAATGAAGAAATCAGTTCTGAGTCAAAATTGTCATCAGATTATGAGTTAGAAATTGGTTTTTAGATTTGTATGAATAGCATGCAGTATTCTACAAATCAGTTCTCTGACAGTTTAAGTTTGTCTCAGTAGTTGCAAACATTAAAAAATAGATATGATAGTTTACCTCCTTATATGATGTCTGGAAAAATGTTTCTTCAGAGTCAAATCCAAGAAACCGAAAAATGGTATTTGAATCAGTTAGATTATATTCAGAAACAAAAAAAATCTTTGTCTTCTCAATTTTCTCAGCATAGTATTTATAAAGGAAAAGTAGTTGCTAGTTCTTTTCAATTAGATCTTCATAGAAAAGAATGGAGAACTAAGCGAATAAAAACCCTAAAAATCTTCCTTAAAAAGCTCAAGCAGAATTGGAAACTCTGCTTCGAGAAGAAGCTGAAGAGGAAGATGAAGAACAAAAATTTGAAGAAGAATTGATAAGAATTGCTGACGCTGCAGAAGCAAAATACACTGCTACTCATATGACAGTAGATAATAATATTCAACAAGTTTTTGTTCATTAAACTAGTAATCTTGTCTGTGGGGTAAGTATAAAATGGAAAGGATTTAAACCTTATGCTTTACATGTGTTATTAGACACAGGTGCTGATGCTTCTTTAGCTAGATTTCATGCTATTCCAATAGATAAATGGATACCTAACTTTGTTCATCTTACCTTCAACACTAAGATGATTATCTCAGAATATTCAGCAAGTGTTCCTTTTCTCTTAGGAAACACAGTATTCAATTTTAAGGTTATCCATCATGAAATGCCTTTATTTGATATGATGTTCGGATCTGATAACTTAGCTTGTTTCTATCCGATCACCATAAATAAGCATGAAATATTGTTAGCTCAGAAGTATTCTCTATATGAGAAGCATAGGTATGAATGCAGAATTCCATTGAAATCAAAGCTGCAGAAACCTGTAAATAATCAATGGATATTTTAGAAATTTTATTGCTGTAAAGCTGATATAGATCCTGTGCTTGCAAAGATTGTTCGGGATTGTTGTTGAGAAAATCCTCTTGCTTTTCAACATAGAAAAGTCCATGTGTGTAAAATAGATTTACAGTTAGTCACTGATAAGAATGGTCAGATTGTTGAACCTAAGTTTAAAGCTCACCACTCTGGAATGTCACCCTCTCTTAGGGAAGAATGTCTTGCAGAAATGCAACAATTAAAAGAACAAGGCCTAATTAGAGATTCTCATAGCCCATGGAGTTGTGAAGCATTCTATGTTAATAAAATAAATGAGTAGGTTAGAGGTAAGAAAAGATTGGTAATAAACTATATTCCTCCGAATAAGTATGTTGTTCCTGCCAACATCCAATTCCTTCTAAAGATGAGATTTTACAGAGACTAACAAGTAGTAAAGTTTAGAGTAAATTTGAGTTGAAATCAGGATTTTGGCAGATTCAAGTTGCAGAAGAAGATATGTATAAGACAACATTCATCACTCCTTTTGGGCAGTAAGAATGGAATGTCCTTCCCTTTGGTCTCAAGACTGCTCCTAGTATCTTTCAAAAAAGGATGAATGATATTTTTGCTGCATATAGTTAGTTTATTATAGTATACATTGATGATATACTTGTGTTCAGTAAATCACCTAAGGATCACCTTAAACATTTACAACAGTTTTATCAGATTGTCTTTGATAATGGACTAGTTTTGTCAGAAAAGAAAATGGTAGTCTTCAAAGATGAAATCGATTTTCTCAGGATTACTATTAGATCAGGAGAAGTTAGTATTCAGCCTCATGTGTTAAAGAGTATTCAAAATTTTTCTGATGAGATTACTGATAAAACAATGTTACAAAGATTCTTGGGTTGTGTTAATTATATAGCAGGACATTATTTTAATGTTGCTCAGGATAGAGTTTTGCTTAATAAAAGATTATCAAAACATCCTCCTCCATGGACTGATGAAATGAGTTCTACTATTAAAAGAATTAAACAGAAATGTGCTAGTTTGCCTCCTCTACAGTTACCAAGAAATGGTCAAAAAATTATTGAAATAGATGCATCTAATCAGTATTGGGGAGCTATGTTAAAAGAAAGATTATCTGACGGATTTGAAAAACCTTGCAGGTATGCCTTTGGAAGTTTGAAGAAAGCTCAGTTGAATTATCATTCAACTCATAAAGAGATTTTAGCGATAATAAAGGCTATTCAAGCTTTTATATTCTTTGTCAGGTTAGAACATTTCATTATACGTTCTAATTTGAAAATTTTTATGAGTATTTTAAATTCAGGTGACAATTTGAAGAAAGGATCTGTAAGCAGAATAATCAGGTGGTCAACTTATTTTTCAGATTTTGATTTCACAGTTGAGCACATTGCTGGTCATAAAAATTCCTTAGCTGATTATCTTACCAGAGAATTTCATTCTAAAGCCATCATGACAGTCACTGAAATTCGTGATGAATTTCATGAGCATCTTTGGCGTTCAAGACCTCTGGTCACAACTCAGCTACAAAATGAGATCACAAGATTGAAAGTTCAATATTATGCTACAGCAGATACTTTGAATTGCAATAATATTGCATGGAGTACTCATTATGCTGAAATTGAAGGAGAAAATAGTGTACATACTACACTACTGAACAAACTAGGTAATAATCCAAATATGATGGGTGCTGATAATCTATTGATGAAAATGATTTACAGGATGGGCACTACATTTCATTTTAGATGGTCTACTTTCTGGCCAAAGTTCAATCCAAGTTGAGAAAATTACTGGGAATCTCAAGATATGCCTGATTACATGTTTGAATTCATGGATTATGTCATGCCAAGAATAGCTGCCACCAATTATTTTGTGAACATTGCTCCAAACATGCTTTGCAATATTTTCATTGCTTTAAGAATTCCTTTTACTATACAGTTTGAATTATTTTTGGTACAGAATCATCAATTCAATGCCCATGCTCGTATTCAACCTGCTATGCCAGTTGCTTCCTTATGGAGAAAGGTTACTGTTAGTCACAATGCAATATTTATAGAAACTCCTGATGGAATATTGTGTCAGATTCCATCTTCTTTATTTATGGATCATACAGCTAGTGATACGAATGATGATGATGGTGATACTGATGGCTCACCATATTCGCCAGCTGGGTCTCATGAATTTGTGGTTGATGATTAAAGACTAATCATGAGATCTGTCCGTGGTAGTGAGTGGAGAGCAATATATCTCTCTTTATGTCATATTTGTGGGCCTCACCACAATTAAAGGTGGTATTCTGTCAGTCGTGTTGATAGACTTTAGGTTACTATTTTATTTTGGCAATGTGTAGTGGGCCCATATCCCACATTTTTATCGCATCTTTTATATCTTTTGTTTTGGTGCGTTGATTCTGTCGATTTGTGATAACCGTTGATCTTCCTTTCCTAATGCTATAAATAAGGAAGCTCTCATGAGTTATTGGCAAAACAACTTAGAGAACAACTTAGAGAAGAACTTGGAGTCTAAGTCAGTTAGGAAGTCCATAGTCTATAAGAGTCTATTTGAGTTTCTATATAGCTTTGAGTCTGTAAGAAAGTAAAGGTTAATAAGAAAGTGCAAAGTTTGGAAGATCCTGTTTGAAATGGTATCAGAGCCATGTTGACAATTGCTTATTGCTAAGTTCATCTTATGTTTTATGATATTTTCATCTCTATGTATCAGTTTACTTTTGTTCAGTTACTCTCTAGCATTCTGTATTAGTCGTTCTTTGGTTCCTTCAACTACTATGATTCGGTATTGCGTTCAATTCAGCATTGACGTTAGGGAAGTGGCATGGTCCCTCCTAAGCCGAAGGATAGGTATTTTGTGGATCTGATTAAGTACCAATAATAGACATCATAGTGGAAGCTCTGAATCATCCAGTTGAAGTTCTTCTAGGTATGTCTGATACATGCACTCTCGAGGAGTTATCTGTGCAAATTGTTAATTCTAATACAATAGAAATAAAAGAAGATACTCCTAGCCTTGCTTGGCAATTACCAACCTTAAAACCCTCTGATGTGTATGATAAACTTCCTTCTTTTAATCTTCTTGCTTGAACTAATATTAAAGTAGTTGAAAACATTCTCCAAATACAGTCTACAGATCAAGATAAATATTATCTTCAAATATTAGCTGATAAAGAAATTACTGCTTTAAAAGCCTAGACCAAATATAAGTTTATGCATATAGGTGCTATCTCCATAGGATTTCATCCTTTGTTTCGTAAAGGTCTTAATGTTAGTATGCTAGCTTGTCTCTTAGACAACTGCCATATGTACTTCTTTGATTGCTTACAAGCTGCTTTACAAACTGGTTTACATTCTGGATCAATTTACACTACTGTATATCCCAACTACCATGTTGCTATACACCAGGAGAAAATTTTGAATCAAATCTTTAAGCTCTCTATTCAGACTGCTAGATTGCATATGCTTGCTGGATCTTGTCCTCTTGCCTTGCAATATAAAGTCATGTATAGGCTTACTAATACTCTGTATCCTGTTGTTAAGCATACCCCCGCACCTGGCAAAAATGTGGTGACAAAAGGCACATCTCATAGTCAAGTTATGGCTTCTGAAAGTATTGCTTGGTGTGATTTAAAGTTTCCAAGAAAATGGGTAGTAGACACTGAATTCATGCAGCCTGCACGTAAGTCCTTAGCCAGAGCTACTTCTGTTAAAGATCTCCTAGATAAATCTATTATTAGGTTTGATGCTCCAGTGAAACCCTCCTCAACTTCATCTCTATCATTTCCTTCTCAATGTCTTCACTCTCAGAGGATTCATGATCCCCAAATAGATTCATTCTATTGTCTTGACTGTAAAAATATTCTCCAAAAGCCTAGCCATAATGTCATTAACATGGTTACCAGTAGAAGTCAAAGAGACATAGAATGGCAAAAATTGTTTGAGAAAAATAGACAGTTGTTATCTTACAAGAAGAATCTTCAGATGGAAAGCACATACTAGAATCCCTCTGATTTTGATGATGGTCATATCTGGAAAACACCTTAAGGAGATGAATCATACAATGAAAAGGTTTTCCCAAAAACATTTGATTTTAATCAATACTCCCCAGATGGAAAAACCAGAGCTCAAATGTATTATTTGAGAACTGCTGATAGGACCCTAGAACAACCAACTGAGGTTAAGCTGATGAACTGGAATAATCTAGCTACCAAGTGCATTAACAATCGGGTAGCCAGTATCTAGAATAGTTTGGATCAGGTCTCTATGATGTTGAAAAGTATTGAATTATATCAGAAAGGTGACATATCAAAAGCATTAAAAACCATGGATATAAATACTGGGGTACATTCTTCTCATATTTAGCAAAAGATAGATAAGGATGTATAGACTATTAAGCAAAAAGAAGAAAAAATTAGTACAAAAATAGATACTGTTATTAGTGGTCATTAGGATATAGCACACAGTCAAGAAGAGTAAAGATCTGAAGTTTTTGATGTCGAAGCTAAAGTCAATACTATTAATTTTGGTATAGATTCATTGAATAGAGAGATTTCTTCCTAGCAACAACATCTAGCTCTACTTCCTACAAGCCAACCTACAGAGATTCAATCGTTAAGTTTAAATCTTACTGAAGGTGATATTATCAGTTGGGAATTAGTAGAGAAAATAGAAAAGGAAGAAATATTTAAGCCAATAGTTACTCCTCTCAGTATGAAAGCTCCTCAGCTTGATATAGATAAATCCTTTAAGATAGGCATGGCAAAGATAGGAGAGCCAGAAAAATATAGGTATTTCTTAGATGGAGAAACTTCAAAACAACCCTTAGATGGACAAATAAGAATTTTGAGCCTTCAACCTTTCTTTTGACAGTTTAACTATGAACCTCCTACTAAAAGAAAAGAAATGTGTCATGCTATGCTCTCTTGGGTAAGCATACAAATGTTTGGCTTAAAAAGAGAAGCAAAAACTGTGGCTCAACAAATTATTAATGGCTTTATTGGTAACATCAAGGAATGGTGGGATGCTGGCAATAGTCAGTATAAAGATGCAATAGTAAATCATACAAAACCTGTCCCTTGCTTATGTTAAGCCATATATTCTAAGTTTGTTGGAATCATAGAAGATGAAAATGAAGCCAACAGATCTAAGTTTCTCAGAGCACAATTATGTGATATGTCCAGATTAGAAGAATATATGTGTGAAATGGAAAATTTATTATATGCTTCAGGTGAAATGTTTAACCCTGCCTATAAGGTCAGATATATAGAATCATTTCCTAAATATTTTGTAGAAAAATATAAAGCTGCTATGGGTGTACAATATTCTAATATGTCTTTTGGTAGAATAAAGCAGTATATTAGAAAGACAAATCAAAAGATGTGTGAAGAGAAGAAAGCTCATAAAGAAACTATGCAGTTTCATAAACAGCTTGGTGTTAAGTTTTGTGATTCTCTTGAATGTAGTTATGGATGTTGTAATCCACAGAGATATAGAAAACAATGATATAAGTAGAAATATAAAGATAAGTCTTCCTGTCATTGTTCCATGAAGCCTGC
Source organism: Torreya grandis (assembly GCA_037957365.1). Classification (NCBI taxonomy): domain Eukaryota; kingdom Viridiplantae; phylum Streptophyta; class Pinopsida; order Cupressales; family Taxaceae; genus Torreya; species Torreya grandis. Next base: position 644,830 of record JARHVA010002780.1, on the reverse strand, counting down.
CGCTAAATGGTCTAGAAAGCCTAAATACAAAAAGTTTCATTATCAGAAGAAATTATTTAGGAAAAAGAAATATGGGTTTCAAAAAGCCCCAATTAAGTGTTTTCTCTGCCAGGGAAACCACTATGAAAATAAGTGTCCGCAAAAAAAGGATAAAGCAAAGAAAGTTAATTTCTTGTAGAGTCATAATATAACTGAAGATGATTATGTTTTAATTCTTGCTAATGAGGCATAGTATGAATTTGATTTTGAATATACAGATGATGATTTAGGATTAGAAAATGTGATTAATATGAATAATGAAGAAATCAGTCCTGAGTCAAAATTGTCATCAAATTATGAGTTAGAAATTGGTTTTCAGATTTGTATGAATAGCATGCAGTAGTCTACAAATCAGTTCTCTGATAGTTTAAGTTTGTCTCAGCAGTTACAAACATTAAAAAATAGATATGATAGTTTACCTCCTTATATGATGTCTGGAAAAATGTTTCATCAGAGTCAAATCCAAGAAACCGAAAAATGGTATTTTAATCAGTTAGATTATATTCAAAAACAGAAAAATTCTTTGTCTTCTCAATTTTCACAGCATAGTATTGATAAAGGAAAAGCAGTTGCTAGTTCTTTTCAATTATATCTTCATAGAAAAGAATGGAGAACTAAGCGAATAAAAACCCTAAAAATCTTCCTTAAAAAGCTCAAGCAGCATTGGAAACTCTGCTTCGAGAAGAAGCTGATGAGGAAGATGAAGAACAAAAATTTGAAGAAGAATTGATAAGAATTGCTGACGCTGCAGAAGTAGAATACACTGCTACTCATATGATAGTAGATAATAATATTCAACAAGTTTTTGTTCATGAAACTAGTAATCTTGTCTGTGGGGTAAGCATAAAATGGAAAGGATTTAAACCTTATGCTTTCAATGTGTTATTAGACACAGGTGCTGATGCTTCTTTAGCTAGATTCCATGCTATTCCAATAGATAAATGGATACTTGACTTTGTTCATCTTACCTTCAACACTAAGACGATTATCTCAAAATATTCAGCAAGTGTTCTTATTCTCTTAGGAAACACAGTATTCAATTTGAAGGTTATCCATCATGAAATGCCTTTATTTAATATGATGTTCGGATCTGATAACTTAGCTTGTTTTTATCCGATCACCATAAATAAGCATGAAATATTGTTAGCTCAGAAGTATTCTCTATATGAGAAGCGTAGGTATGAATGCAGAATTCCATTAAAATCAAAGCTACAAAAACCTGTAAATAATCAATGGATATTTTAGAAAATTTATTGTTGTAAAGCCGATATAGATCCTGTGCTTGCAAAGATTGTTCATGATTGTTGTTGAGAAAATCCTCTTTCTTTTCAGCACCGAAAAGTCCATGTGTGTAAAATAGATTTACGGTTAGTCACTGATAAGAATGGTCAGATTGTTGAACCTAAGTTTAAAGCTCACCACTCTGGAATGTCACCCTCTCTTAGGGAAGAATGTCTTGCATAAATTCAACAATTAGAAGAACAAGGCCTAATCAGATATTCTCATAGCCCATGGGGTTGTGAAGCATTCTATGTTAATAAAATAAGTGAGTAGGTTAGAGGTAATAAAAGATTGGTAATAAACTATATTCCTCCGAATAAGTATGTTGTTCCTGCTCAACATCAAATTCCTTCTAAAGATGAGATTTTACAGAGACTAACAAGTAGTAAAGTTTATAGTAAATTTGATTTGAAATCAAGATTTTGGCAGATTCAAGTTGCAGAAGAAGATAAGTATAAGACAGCATTCATCACTCCTTTTGGGCAGTAAGAATGGAATGTCCTTCCCTTTGGTCTCAAGACTGCTCCTAGTATCTTTCAAAAAAGGATGAATGATATTTTTGCTGCATACAATCAGTTTATTATAGTATACATTGATGATATACTTGTGTTCAGTAAATCACCTAAGGATCACCTCAAACATTTACAATAGTTTTATCAGATTATCTTTGATAATGGATTAGTTTTGTCAGAAAAGAAAATGGTAGTCTCTAAAGATGAAATTGATTTTCTCAGGATTACTATTAGATCAGGAGAAGTTAGTATTCAGCCTCATGTGTTAAAGAGTATTCACAATTTTGCTGATGAGATTAATGATAAAACAATGTTACAAATATTCTTGGGCTGTGTTAATTATATAGCAGGACATTATTTTAATGTTGCTCAGGATAGAGTTTTGCTTAATAAAAGATTATCAAAACATCCTCCTCCATGGACTGATGAAATGAGTTCTACTGTTAAAAGAACTAAACAAAAATGTGCTAGTTTGCCTCCTTTGCAGTTACCAGGAAATGGTCAAAAAATTATTGAAACAGATGCATCTAATCAGTATTGGGGCGCTGTGTTAAAAGAAAGATTATCTGATGGATTTGAAAAACCTTGCAGGTATGCCTCTGGAAGTTTCAAGAAAGCTCAATTGAATTATCATTCAACTCATAAAGAGATTTTAGCGATAATAAAGGCTATTAAAGCTTTTATGTTCTTTATCAGGTTAGAACATTTCATTATACGTTCTAATTTAAAAAAATTTATGAGTATTTTAAATTCAGGTGACAATTTGAAGAAAGGATCTATAAGCAAATTAATCAGGTGGTCAACTTATTTATCAGATTTTGATTTCACAGTTGAGCACATTGCTGGTCATAAAAATTCCTTAGCTGATTATCTTACCAGAGAATTTCATTCTAAAGCCATCATGACAGTCACTGAAATTCGTGATGAATTTCATGAGCATCTTTGGCGTTCAAGACCTCTGGTCACAACTCAGCTACAAAATGAGATCACAAGATTGAAAGTTTAATATTATGCTACAACAGATACTTTGAATTGCAATAATATTGCATGGAGTACTCATTATGCTGAAATTGAAGGAGAAAATAGTGTACATACTACACTACTGAACAAACCAGGTAATAATCCAAATATGATGGGTGCTAATAATCTATTTATGAAAATGATTTACAGGATGGGCACTACATTTCATTTTAGATGGTCTACTTTCTGGCCAAAGTTCAATCCAAGCCAAGAAAATTACTGGGAATCTCAAGATATGCTTGATTACATGTTTGAATTCATGGATTATGTCATGCCAAGAATAGCTGCCACCAATTATTTTGTGAACATTGCTCCAAACATGCTTCGCAATATTTTCATTACTTTAAGAATTCCTTTTACTATATAGTTTGAATTATTTTTGGTACAGAATCATCAATTCAATGCCCATGCTCGTATTCAACCTGCTATGCTAGTTGCTTCCTTATTGAGAAAGGTTATTGTCAGTCACAATGCAATATTTCTAGATACTCCCAATGGAAGATTGTGTCAGATTCCATCTTCTCTATTTATGGATCATACAGCTAGTGATACGAATGATGATGATGGTGATACTGATGGCTCACCATATTCGCCAACTGGGTCTCATGAATTTGCGGTTAATGATTAAAGACTAATCACGGGGTCTGTCCGTGGTAGTGCGTGGAGAGCACTATATCTCTCTTTATGTGATATTTGTGGACCTCACCACAATTAAAGTCAGTATTCTATTGGCCGTGTTGATAGACTTTATGTTACTATTTGCTTTTGGCGGTGCGTAGTGGGCTCATATCCCACATTTTTATCGCATCTTTTGTATCTTTTGTTTTGGTGCATTGATTCTGTCAGTTTGTGATAATCATTGATCTTCCTTTCCTAATGCTATAAATAAGGAATCTCTCATGAGTTATTGGCATAACAACTTAGGGAACAACTTAGAGAAGAACTTGGAGTCTAAGTCAGTTAGGAAGTCCATAGTATGTAAGAGTCTATCGAGTTTCTATATAGCTTTGAGTCTGTAAGCAAGTAAAGACTAATAAGAAAGTAGACATAACTCTAGATTTATGACTACACATAATGCATTTTGGTCACCAGAGAAGCATCTTTATGAACTTATAATTGGATAAATTAGTTTCATGGAGTTCCAAGAACATGGGAAAATTTAAGATACATTATTTACCAAAACTAGTGGCATTAGTTCATAGGTTGGGGGCCTAACCTTTATGAGCTATTTTTAAGAACCTAATCCTCCGCAAACCTCTCTCAAAACCTAATTAAAACCAAATGGGAGAGATATTGAATAAAATATATATATATACATATATATATATATAATATATATATATATATATATATATATATATATATACATACATATATAGACATGTATATATATATATATACATAAGTATATAAGTACCTTGATTTTGTATGGGACTTTGTTTTTATATATATATCATATACATACATACATACATACATACATACATGTATATATATATACATAAGTATATAAGTACCTTGATTTTGTATGGGACTTTGTTTATATATATATATATATATACATATATATATATACATACATATATATATATACATATATATATATATACATATATACATATATATATATATACATATATATATATATACATATATACATATATACATATATATATACATATATACATATATATATATATTATATATATATATATATACATACATATAAATGTACACACATATATATATATATATACATACATATAAATGTATATATATACATATATATATATATATATATATATATATATATATATATATATATATATATATATATATATGCATGTTGATCATATCCCTATGGAATAGGCTTTGTTGGGTCAAATTCTTGAATAGGATGGAAAGATATGATGTTAAATTCTAAGAGCAACTGTAAAACTCTAGTTAGAAAAACTAGTAGATTGGTGATGGTTTTCCAAGGAGGTTTTGATAAAACCATATGTTGAGGGGGCTCAGAAGTTACATTAACTATCAATTGGTTTTGAATACTTTTATCAATGACCTTGATTTTGTATGGGACTTTGTTGTTACTCTTGTTTGTTATGTCCAATATACTTGTATACTTGAGTTTTTTCATTGATATTAGTTAGACTTCTCTTTATTTTAGTGTGTGACATAATTCAATGAAGGAAGATTATCTTTTGAACATGATTGATTCATGTAAAGCTAGTAGAAGACATTATTTGAAGAGATCTTATAACTCTTGATCAACCATAAGGCTAGCCATCTTATTCAAAATAGTCTTATATCTAATAACATAATATATGAGATGCTCATTTGACCTTTATTTCTATTATGAATCTTGGGAATATGAAACCTTATCACCAATGTTAATGAAAAATGTGCTAGGAAAATGTTATCTAAGGGATTAAATGCATTGATCAAATAATTTAATAGAATATATAACTATTGTAAAATATAATCCTTTAAGCTTCATAGAAATAATTTGATAAGTAGCCATTCATTTGGTACATAGTTCAATCATGCTATTTGAAAATCTCTCAAATGTGTCTCTGGATCACCCTTGCCATCATATAGAGTAAGCTTGGGTTAAATAAAACTTTGTAGCAAGGGTGTAGAAATAATGTGTCATGCCAATGTTATATATAATATATCAAAAGAATCCCAAGCTTGCATAGGTCTATAGCTACCTTGCTCAAGATGTAGCACCTTAGATTGAAGATATTTTATCTCTTGTGCAAGGGCTTCCATATCAGGGGACAAAGATGTACTAACTATAGCTAGTGCAATACAGGTAGGTTGAGCTGCTATAGGGGGTTATTAAGACATAGTTTCCCCCATAGTGTCATTTATAACTAGTTTCTCTATGGTTTGGGAAGATTGACCATTTTTCACTCTTTGTTTTTCTTCTTGTATTATTTTAAGCATGTCATCTTACATGTCAGGGTGTTTATTTAAGAGTTCTTGAAATTCCGTTTTATCGGTTTCATCAAAACTAGTATATTGGGCCATTGTTAAAGTAGGAAAACAATTTGAAATATGATTGAAGTTTTTACAATAATTTATAATAAATAAAGTTCTATAAAATGAAAGTAATGAATATAGGAAATGTAAAGTCCTAAAAGAAGTTAACTAGAAATTGCATAAAATGGACACAAAACACATAAATATGTAAGGTGATAGCTAAAGAATAAAATAGGAACTAGTATATGCAACTAGGGTTTGAAAGATAATTATTTGAATAATTTACTATGAAATTTTAACTTTGAAAGTGAATTTATGAGTTAGATATGAAATTAAAAAATTAGAAAGTTATTGGAAAATTTGTGATTTAACAGGACCTAGTATATGCAACTAGAGTTTTGAAAAATAAATATTTTCAAAAATTACTATTTCATTTTGAAATTTCAATGGATTTTTTATTTAAATATGCTAGTAAAAAATTATAAAATTATTGGAAAATTACTGAGAATATGTATATATATAGCACAATCTTATTGATCCAGTCTCACTCTTTCATTCCTAATGATCATACAAAACATATGTATGTGTATATATATATATATATATTATATATATATATATATATATCATATATATAATTGCTATATATATGACTTAATATCTTGATCTGCATGTATATGTAACATGGCATTTTGTGGATCCGATTAAGTACCGATATGTTGGCTTAAGAGGGACCACGCCACTTCACTATCGTCAATGCTGAATTGAACGTGATACCGAATCACAGTAGTTGAAGGAACCAAAGAATGACTAATACACAATGCTAGAGAGTAACTGAACAAAAGTAAATTGATACATAGAGATGAAAATAGCATAAAACATAAGATGAACTTAGCAATAAGCAATTGTCAACTTGGCTCTGATACCATTTCAAACAGGATCTTCCAAACTTTGCACTTTCTTATTAATCTTTACTTACTTACAGACTCAAAGTTATATAGAAACTCAGATAAACTCTTACAAAATATGGACTTCCTAACTGACTTAGACTCCAAGTTCTTCTCTAAGTTGTTCTGCCAATAACTCATGAGAGCTTCCTTATTTATAGCATTAGGAAAGGAAGATCAACGGTTATCACAAACCGACAGAATCAACGCACCAAAACAAAAGATACAAAAGATGCGATAAAAATGTGGGATATGGGCTCACTACGCACCGCCAAAAGCAAATAGTAACCTAAAGTCTATCAACACAGCTGACAGAATACCACCTTTAATTATGGTGAGGTCCACAAATATGACATAAAGAGAGATATAGTGATCTCCACTCACTAACACGGATAGACCCCGTGATTAGTCTTTAATCATCATCCACAAATTCGTGAGACCCAACTGGCGAATATGGTGAGCCATCGGTATCACCATCATCATCATTCCTATCACCAGCTGTATGATCCATAAATAAAGCAGATGGAATTCGACACAATCTTCCATCAGAAGTTTGTGGAAATATTGCATTGTGACTAACAGTAACCTTTCTCCATAAGGAAGCAACCGGCATAACAGGTTGAATATGAGCATGGGCATTGAATTGATGATTCTTTAAGAAAAATAATTCAAAATGTATAGTGAAAGGAATTCTCAAAGCAATGAAAATATTGCGAAGCATGTTTGGAGCAATGTTCACAAAATAATTGGTGGCAGTTGTTCTTCGCATGACATAATCCAAGAATTCAAACATGTAATCAGGCATATCTTGAGATTCCCAGTAATTTTCTCGGCTTGGATTGACCTTTGGCCAGAAAGTAGACCATCTAAAATGAAATGTAGTGCCCATCTTGTAAATCATTTTCATCAACAGATTATCAGCACCCATCATATTTGGATTATTACCTGGTTTGTTTAGTAGTGTAGTATGTACACTATTTTCTCCTTCAATTTCAGCATAATGAGTACTCCATGCAATATTATTGCAATTCAAAGTATCTGCTACAGCATAACATTGAACTTTCAATCTTGTGATCTCATTTTGTAGCTGAGTTGTGACCAGAGGTCTTGAATGCCCAAGATGCTCATGAAATTCATCACGAATTTCAGTGACTATCATGATGGCTTTAGAATGAAATTCTCTGGTAAGATAATCAGCTAAGGAATTTTTATGACCAGCAATGTGCTCAACTGTGAAATCAAAATCTGATAAATAAGTTGACCACCTGATTAATCTGCTTATAGATCTTTTCTTCAAATTGTCAGCTGAATTTAAAATACTCATAAATTTTTTCAAATCAGAATGTATAATGAAATGTTCTGACTTGACAAAGAACATAAAAGCTTGAATAGCCTTTATTACTGCTAAAATCTCTTTATGAGTTGAATGATAATTCAACTGAGCTTTCTTGAAACTTCCAGAGGCATACCTGCAAGGTTTTTCAAATCCATCAGATAATCTTTCTTTTAACACAGCTCCCCAATACTGATCAGATTCATCTGTTTCAATAATTTTATGACCATTTCCTAGTAACTGCAGAGGATGCAAACTAGCACATTTCTGTTTAATTCTTTTAACAACAGAACTCATTTCATCAGTCCATGGAGGAGGATGTTTTGACAATCTTTTATTAAGCAAAAATTTATCATGAGCAACATTAAAATAATGTCCTGCTATATAATTAACACAACCCAAGAATCTTTGTAACATTGTTTTATCAGTAATCTCATCAGGAAAATTTTGAATACTCTGTAACACATGTGGCTGAATACTGACTTTTCCTGATCTAATAGTAATCCTGAGAAAATCAATTTCATCTTTGAAGACTACCATTTTCTTTTCTGACAAAACTAATCCATTATCAAAGATAATCTAGATAAAATTGTTGTAAATGTTTAAGGTGATCCGTAGGTGATTTACTGAACACAAGTATATCATCAATGTATACTATAATAAACTGACTGTATGCAGCAAAAATATCATTCATCATTTTCTAAAAGATACTAGGAGTAGTCTTGAGACCAAAGGGAAGGACATTCCATTCGTACTGCCCAAAAGGAGTGATGAATGCTGTCTTATACTTATCTTCTTTTGCAACTTGAATCTGCCAAAATCCTGATTTCAAATCAAATTTACTATAAACTTTACTACCTGTTAGTCTCTGTAAAATCTCATCTTTAGAAAGAATTGGATGTTGAACAAGAACAACATAATTATTCAGAGGAATATAATTTATTACCAATCTTTTCTTACCTCTGACCTGCTCACTTCTTTTATTAACATAGAATGCTTCACAACCCCATGGGCTATGAGAATCTCTGATTAGGCCTTGTTCTTTTAATATATTGAATTTATGCAAGACATTCTTCCCTAAGAGAGGGTGACATTCCAGAGTGGTGAGCTTTAAACTTAGGTTCAACAATCTGACCATTCTTATCAGTGACTAACTGTAAATCTATTTTACACACATGGACTTTTCTGTGCTGAAAAGCAAGAGGATTTTATGAATAGCAATCCTGAACAATCTTTGCAAGCACAGGATCTATATCAGCTTTACAGCAATTAATTTTCTAAAATATCCATTGATTATTTACAGGTTTCTGCAGCTTTGATTTCAGTGGAATTCTGCATTCATACCTATGCTTCTTATATAAAGAATACTTTTGAGCTAACAGTATTTCATGCTTATTTATGGTGATCGGATAAAAATAAGCTAAGTTATCAGATCCGAACATCATATCAAATAAAGACATTTCATGATGGATAACCTTAAAATTGAATACTGTGTTTCCTAAGAGAATAGGAACACTTGTTGAATATTTTGAGATAATCGTCTTAGTGTTGAAGGTAAGATGAACAAAGTCAGGTATCCATTTATCTATTGGAATAGCATGGAATCTAGCTAAAGAAGCATCAACACCTGTGTCTAATAACACATCTAAAGCATAAGGTTTAAATCCTTTCCATTTTATGCTTACCTCACATACAAGATTACTAGTTTCATGAACAGAAACTTGTTGAATATTATTATCTACTGTCATATGAGTAGCAACATATTCTGCTTCTGCAGCATCATCAATTCTTATCAATTCTTCTTCAAGTTTTTGTTCTTCATCTTCCTCATCAGCTTCTTCTCGAAGCAGAGTTTCCAATTCTGCTTGAGCTTTTTTAAGGAAGATTTGCAGGGTTTTTATTCGCTTAGTTCTCCATTCTTTTCTATGAAGATCTGATTCAAAAGAACTAGCAACTACTTTTCCTTTATCAATACTATGCTGAGAAAACTGAGAAGACAAAGAGTTTTTCTATTTCTGAATATAATCTAACTGATTCAAATACCATTTTTTGGTTTCTTGGATTTGACTTTGAAGAAACATTTTTTCAGACATCATATAAGGAGGTAAACTATCATATCTATTTTTTAATGTTTGCAACTGCTGAGACAAACTTAAACTGTCAGAGAATTGATTTGTAGAATACTACATGCTATTCATACCAATCTGAAAACCAATTTCTGACTCGTAATCTGATGACCATTCTGACTCAAAACTGATTTCTTCATTATTCATATTAATCACATTTTCTAATTCTGAATCGTCATCTGTATATTCAAAATTCAGATTCATACTATGCATTATCAGCAGGAATTAAAACATAATCATCTTCTGTTATATTATGACTCTGCAAGAAATTAACTTTCTTTGCTTTGTCCTTTTTCTGTGGACACTTATTTGCATAGTGGTTTCCCTGGGAGAGAAAACACTTAATTGGGGCTTTATGAAACCCATGTTTCTTTTTCCTAAATACTTTCTTCTGATAATGAAACTTTTTGTATTTAGGCTTTCTAGACCATCTAGCGGCAGGCTTCATGGAACAATGACAGGCAGACTTATCTTTATATTTTTGCTTATATCTTTGTTTTCTATATCTTTGTGGATTAGAACATCCATAACTACATTCAAGATAATCACAAAACTTAACACCAAGCTGTTTATGAAACTGCATAGTTTCTTTATGAGCTTTCTTTTCTTCACACAAATTTTGATTTGTCTTTCTAATATACTGATTTATTCTACCAAAAGACATATTAAAAAATTGTACACCCATAGTAGCTTTATATTTTTCTACAAAATATTTAGGAAATGATTTTATATATTTGACCTTATAGGCAGGGTTAAACATTTCACCTGAAGCATATAATAAATTTTCCATTTCACACATATATTCTTCTAATCTAGACATATCACATAATTGTGCTCCGAGAAACTTAGATATGTTGGCTTCTTTTTCATCTTCTATGATTCCAACAAACTCAGAATATATGGCTTGACATAAGCAAGGGACAGGTTCTGCATGGTTTACTATAGCATCCTTATACTGACTATTACTAGCATCCCACCATTCCTTGATGTTACCAATAAAGCGATTAATAATTTGTTGAGCCACAGTTTTTGCTTCTATTTTTAAGCCAAACATCTGTACGCTTGCCCAAGAGAGCATATCATGACACATTTCTTTTCTTTTAGCAGGAGGTTCACAGTTAAACTGCCAAAAGAAAGGTTGAAGGCTCAGAGTTCTTATTTGTCCATCTAAGGGCTGTTTTGAAGTTTCTCCATCTGAGAAATAACTATATTTTTCTGGCTCTCCTATCTTTTCCATGCCTATTTTAAAGGCTTTATCTATATCAAGCTGAGGAGCTTTCATACTGAGAGAAGTAACTATTGGCTTAAATATTTCTTCCTTTTCTATTTTCTCTACTGATTCCCAACTGATAATATCAGCTTTAGTAAGATTCAAACTTAATGGCTGAATCTTTGTAGGTTGGCTTGTAGGAAGTAGAGCTAGATATTGTTGTTGGGAAGAAACCTCTCTATTGAATGAATCTATACCAAAAATAATAGTATTGACTTTAGTTTCGACATCAGAAACTTCAGATCTTAACTCTTCTTGACTGTGTGCTATATCCTGATGACCACTAATAATAGTATCTATTTTTGTACTAATTTCTTCTTCTTTTTGCTTAATAGTCTGTACTTACTTATCTATCTTTTGTTGAATATGAGCAGAATGTACCCCAGTATTTATATCCATGGTTTTTAATGCTTTTGCTATGTCACCTTTCTGATATAATTCAATACTTTTCAACATCTTAGAGACCTGATCCAAACTATTCTAGATACTGGCTACCCGATTGTTAATGCACTTGGTAGCTAGATTATTCCAGTTCATTAGCTTAACCTTAGTTGGCTGTTCTAGGGTCCTATCAATAGTTCTCAAATAATACATTTGAGCTCTGGTTTTTCCATCTGGGGAGTATTGATTAAAATCAAAAGTTTTCAGGAAAACCTTTTCATTGTATGATTCATCTCCTTGAGGTGTTTTCCAAATATGACCATCATCAGAATCAGAGGGATTCTAGGATGTGCTTTCCATCTGAAGATTCTTCTTGTAAGATAACAACTGTCTATTTTTCTCAAACAGTTTTTGCAATTCTATGTCTATCTGACTT
>JARHVA010002780.1:597500-627500 GCA_037957365.1 Torreya grandis | reverse complement strand
CACTGTTATGGTTTTTATCTTTAATAAAGATAGCATGGTGTCCTTAGATTGCTTCAAACCTATATCCTTTTTCAACACCATCTATCTTTTATTCAAAAAGTATTGGATAACTATTTCAAATCCTCCTGAGTCTTATTATTTTCTAATAACAAGGTGGATTATTTAAAAATAGAAAAATATTAAAATATTATTATATTTTACATGAACTAATTCACTTCACTAAATCGAATAAGCAATAAAATATTAAAATAATAATTGATATTAGAAAATATATTGTTGGACAAATTGGAAGTTTATTTTAAAAAAAAAGGGGGTTCTCAAAGGCTTGCTATGATTTTATCAAATCTTATGTCTCTACTCTTATGCTTTTTATACTTGTTGACATAGTCCTAACTACTTTTTTCAATGCTTAAATAGGTATCTATCAAGGAGATCCTATCCCACCCTACCTCTTCATCATCATGGTAAAATCTTTGGGAACAATTTTATCACAAGCTAAATAACTAAATCTAAGATAGCATGGTGTCCTTAGATTGATTCAAACCTATATCCTTTTTCAACGCCATCTATTTAATTCGAAAAGTATTTGATAACCATTTCAAATCCTCCCATGTCTTATTATTTTAGAATAACAAGGTGGATTATTTAACAATAGAAAAACCTTCAAAGATTATTATATTTTACATGAACTAATTCACTCAACTAAATTAAATAAAAAAATAAAATATTAAAATAATAATTGATATTAGAAAATATATTATTGGATAAATTGGAAGTTTATTTTAAAAAAAAGGGTTATCAAAGGCTTGCTATGATTTTATCAATTGTTATGTCTCTCCTCTTATGTTTTTTATACTTGTTGACATAGTCCTAACTAATTTTTTCAATGCTTAAATAAGTATTTATCAAGGAGATCCTATCCCACCCTACCTCTTCATCATCATGGTAGAATATTTGTGAATAATTTTATCATAAGCTAAATAACTAAATTTGACATCAAAATTATTGATAAGATAAATTTATCTCATGGATGGTTTATGGATGATACAATTTTAGGAAAATTTACTTGCATTCAATAAGCTAGAATATTGAATAAAGAAATAGATTGGTATCAAAGTGTTTTAGGTATAAAGGTTAACCTATTCAAATCCAACATCTTCTTCCTCCATAATTCACTCTATAGACAAAATAATATTAAGAAAATTATTTGGTTTTATTTAGGTTCTCCATCCATTCTCTTCATAGTAAATACTCAAGGATTCTACTCTTTAATCATTGGTCCAAAAAAATTGGGACAACATGAACATATATTTATATAATAAATTATCTTATTTGAAAGTAAAATGTTTCTCTTGGGTAGGAAAAATATAATTAATTCAATCTTTAATTCAAGTAATACTAGTCTACATTATGTTATTTATTGTAAGCTCCATTCTTTTTAATAGATATTAATTAACATTATGAATGTTCTAATCTACTATTTGAGGAATATAAATAAAATCATTTTTAATGTAAGCATTATTTTACATGATTCATGAATATTTTTATATTTTTATAAAGGTTCATTGTGACAACCAACCAATAATAGGTTTAAACTAACCCAAACTAGTAAAAGATAACTAAACAAATAAATAAATAAACATAAAGATAACCTTGCATCATAAATGACCCAAAAAAATCCACTTTGATCCAAAGGGATATAAAAGATGAAAGAACTAGTGTAATGAATTTGAAGTCATTAAATAAACATTTAATAATTTTTAAATCATGTACTATACCTCTTGGTACTACTCAAAACTGATTTTGTTCCATAAATAAGTATACCCTATCAGTTATGCCATTAAAGTTTGATGAGTATGATGAATCCATGTTCATATATTATGATCATCCATACCTTAATATAGTCAAATCAGATCAATTCCTATCTAACTACATGAATCCAAATAAATATCCATAGAAAATCCTATTCAATTTACTATCCTATATTTTCTATGGCATATCTCCCTAATGTCAAAAAATGTTTACGACCTTTTCTTAACACTACTAGTGCTAGTAACCATTATCAAATCATATTTTCACCAATGATTAATTTAAGGTCAATTGATTTTATATATATTCCCCTATAAGGTGAGAGGTGATAATCCATATATCAAGAGAAATAAAATCAAACATTTTTAACAACTCCATGTCATGAATATCAAGAATAATAAACCAAAACTATAAGAAGCTAAGAAAATAAGCCAAGAATTTTCAACCTTTGGTGAGCCATGGAAGTGTGAAACTAAGTGATTTTTTTTGAATCTAAGGGTATGTATGGTGATTCCTTCCCTTCTAGGGTAAGCTAAGGCTTATCCCTGTCTACTCATCTTATGTCTAGGGGTATTTGGAATCAATTTCCCATGCCTATTATACAAGTTTTCTTAAAGAGTCTGGGAATGAGAGGATCAACTTCTAGAGTGAGGGAAGATAATGTTCATTCTTTTGAATATTTGATAAAGATTTAGGGTTTTAAGTTACAATTGTAGCTACAACCCTCCCAGGTTAAATATTCTTATAATCCATTAGTAGATTGATCACCCCTTGATAGGGATTTGGAGGCTAGGGTTTCCATAGAGGTAGTCAACTCCTAGTTAAAGGTTTCGAATTGTATTTTGGTAGACTTCAAAGGCAAAGCTCTATAAAATATTATTTAACATGAATAATGGCATTCAGAAAGAGGCTTCATCTACCATTTTGATAGGATTTGTTTTTCTTTTTTAGATTTGTACAAGTGGCTTTAATTTTCCTAAAAGCCATTATAGGTTGGTAATATGGAAGTTTATCCCTGTGTGAGGGGATTTTTATTATGTCTTTCAATCATTTGATTGATAAGAGTAAAATTATTCAAGCTAAATCTTGGACATTTTATAATCATATTTTATTGATGAAACCCTACTTTCCTAATTTAAATCCTTTGATTGAAAATATTTTTGTGCATCTAATTTGGGTTAGGCTACTATATTTTTGTGCATCAATTTTGGAATAAAAATTAGCTTATAATTATTGGTAAATATTTGGGAGATTTTTTAAAAATAAATACCACTACATGTAATTAGTCAAGGAAAACATTTCCTAGATTATTGGTTTGCTCAGATATCTCTAAAGATTTACATGAGAAGTTGGAATTAAAATTTCAAAAGAGGTATTGGTGTCAATAGATATATTTTGCAGGAATGCCCTTCAAATTTAGGAACTACTTTCAGTTGGTTCATGTTTCAACTTCATGTTCCAAATCCAAGAGAAAAGTATTTTGTTCTTGAGGAAAGGAGAACAATGAAGCACTATTGATAGTATGTCATGTTAGTGAACCTGGCATGTTTTCATGTAATCTAGTTGAGTCTTCTCTAGTTAATATTTTAACAATAGGAAAAAACTTTGTGGTATTTTATTTTCCATTTATTAAAAATAATGAGTAGAGAGAGAAGGCTTTGATCTATCATAATAAAGTAGATAAGAATGAAGTTGATAAAATGATTGGCATATACACCTCAGTATCAAAAAAATTAAGTAATGAAGAAGAATGAGAAGTGATGAAGAGTAGAAAGAAAGGTCATATCATTCCAAAGTCTCCTGAAATTACTTTGAGTTATAATGGTTCATAAATGTTAGTGGTGTATTATTTTTAAGTCATTAGTTTTAATTTATTATGGCCTAAAAGTTTTTTCATAAAAATTTGTAGATTTTTGTCATTTATGATTTAATTATCCAAATTCCTTAATGGTTTTATGATTAATCCATGCTTTTTTCATTTTTTGAAGTTTTATGTTTATGGGTCTGGCACCCTTATTTCCCAAGAATCAAACAAAAAAAAATAACACACGTTATGAAATGCTAGTACAATAGATCTTGATATTCATCTTACTAGTACACACAAGATAGGTGAATCACTGATCACTTAAAATAGGCTATCAAGTCCATCAAGAACATATGTCTCAGCCACATCAAATTCCTCCTAATAAGAGGAAGTGTCAGAATAAATTAAATAATTGGAACAACTAGAAGATCCTCCACTAGAATTATCTACATAATTTTATTTGGCTATTTTTTGTATGAATAGTGGGGTCATTGATAAGTAAATACATCTATAATATCTCTAATACAACCATATTTCAAACATTTGGTATATTTACTTTGACAATGAGATACAAAATTAGTTGAATCACTAGAAAAAACACTATAGTGAGATGAGTGCTTATGGGGATGCTAGTGTTTTGAATATCCTAGAGAATGACAATGAGAATAATTTGAAGTCTTTCTATAATGATGTGGAGAGTGCCTTGGAAAATGTATCATAGAGTGTTTTAGATAATACTTCTAAAACTACCTATGTACATGGTGATGATAGGACTAGAAATTTATATAGTGAGCTTATTTGGTAGGCATAATGTATCTCATTATAAACTATTTCTTATGGTGAAAAAACAACTCAAAAATAGAATAAAATGTTTTACCATCAAGGTTGTCACCTAGAAACAACATTTAGACAATATTGGTATACATATAATTGAGGTAATTCAAAGTTATAGATATGAACATGTCTCATAATGTTTTCCATATATAGTACAATACTCTTGTTTCATATTTTTCATGTAAGAGAGACATTCAAATACATCCTCTTCATTTTTGAACTTGTTATTAAGTAATTTCATTAAGAGGTAAATATTTTATAGGTAGGGTATTCATCATATAGACATTTTAATGCTTCATAATATTTTTATACACTAGTTTTAACATCTTGAAAAAAAATAGTAACATGTGCAATAAAAGATTATTTTAAAACTATGAAATCATGTTTATAACATTTTTGGTATTCTACTAGTTTGGTCACTTTAGTGGATGACATAATTTATTTTATTATTATTTCCCATAAGTTAATAAAAATTAGAATGTTTTATATATGTAAGATCCATTTCCTATAGTTATCATGTATTAATATTTGATTTTTAGAGATTACACTGATAGTTTAAGCCATGTTGTTTAAACAAGAAATCAAGGAATGTTTTTAGGGTTTGGCCTTTATCCACCACATAAATTATCATTATAATTTGATGTTTCTAAGACTTGTCAAAAAATATGTAATAATGACACTTTTATCTCTTGTTTAAACAAATAATCATGGAATGTTTTTAGGGTTTGGCCTTTATCCACAAAATAAATTATCAATATAATTTGATGTTTCTAGGACTTGTAAAAAAATATGTAATAATGACACTTTTATCTCCTTTTAGACCCTTAAGTATCCTTCTACTTTCATTGAATTTATAAAAAAAATATGGTCCAAAAATGAATTTAACTTGGGTGGCTTTGAAAGCTTGGATATCTTCTTTACAAGTTACTAACAAAATATAAGTAAGCAACTTGCCTTTATTAAATTTGTGTAGAAAGAGGAAAAATATTTTAGATAATATTAAATTTTTAGATGTAAATTAAAATAAAAAATTACATGCATGGTAATTTTTTACAAAATAGTATCACTTTGCATGTAAAAGAAATCTATTATTTGTGCATGTATGGTGGAGCTCATAATAGAAATTAAGTATAAATATTGCCAAGGATTTATAAGTGTCATGCTTATCTTACTAGTACAAATTTTAAGGTTTTGAAACAATGTAAATGTACATCATAAAAGTTTTGATGTGGATTTGTCAAGATGACCTTAAAAACCCCATACAATAACAAATAAAATAATTAATGTGCCATTTTGTAAGAGTGAAATGAGATTTGGATCCCTATCACCCCATTATAAGTTGTATATCAATAAAAAAGAATACATGAAAGAGAAATACATTATAATATATTATATATATTATGCACTGGTGGGATCAAATAATTTTATGTGTCAATGGATTTCAATTTTTTTGGACAATTTCTTTTTTTTTAAAATTGATACACTACTACCTTTAATTACCATACAAATAAATTTGGTTAGAATTAAAAATTCTAAAGATTCATATAAAAATCTGGTTACTCTAACGTCAAAAAATATTTTAAATTCTTATTCTAGGTTATTCAAATTTATTGAATCCTTATTCATAGAAAAAATTAAGCTTTTTAATTCTTGAACCGTCTACATCAAAAATCCCATGCTCTCATATCACTATTCCAATCTATGAAAGCAAGAATAAAAATAAAAATAATTCAATGTAGTCTTTTTTTTACATGATTCATAAGGCTTTGTATAGATTTAAGAAGGTTGGTTATGAAAAGCAACCAATAATAGGGTTTAAGTAAATCGAAGAAGTAAAAGATAAGAAAATAAATAAATAAATGAACTATATATATTAAAAGGATGGATCATAAATGACCCATCAATAAAATAGTGATTTTGGGTCCAGGTAAATTAATTTAATGAAATTTGAAGAGGCATGATTATATAAATAAATAAATGGTGATATAATTAAAAATTTATCTAAGATGAAAAAAATTCTAAGAACAAAAATGCTATGGACAATCTACGAGGATAAAGAAAACTCTTTTAGAATTTTATTTTGAAAAAATGTAATGGTAATGTAGATGATCATGCTCATATTTTTACTATAGATATTTTGATCTATGGGTCTCGTATCTAGAATTTACTTAGGAAATATATATATTCATCTCTATCTCTATCTATTAGAAAATTATAAATGTTAAAACACTTAATTTTTTGAAGCATGCTAGGTGAAGTGTAGGTCCTCTCTACAATGATCCTTTCTTTAGAATTTTAATGTTTAATTCTATGATAACACCTAGTCTGTAATAACTAGGTTGAAATCATAATAGTATGCATTCTTTAGATAATATTGCAAAACCCAGGCCTTTTTATAGACTACCATTCCTCTAATATTGATATATATTTAAAATTATTCTACAACTCTCACCATATTAGTATTTCAATGGAATCTGATGGATTAAAATACAATGGAGATAATCACAACAATGTTTTATTATAAAAATACTATAAAAAATTTAATCCATAATTTTAATACATGAATGTAGAGTATGGGAAAAATATGGATCCCTCTAGGACTTCTTAAATATAGCAAAAAATTTGTGGTTTGTCATGAAAAATAAATAAAAGTATTAGTTTATAGGACATACATTAAAGTATTGTGTTTGAGGGGAATTATTGTGAATATTTTGTAATATTAATTTTGAAACACTAAACCATGTCCCCCTTCATTAAAAAAATTATTGGAGAATTTGGTCTTGGTTATTTATAAATATTAATAAACTTTGGGTAGAAGCAGGGTATATTTAGAAAAAAATTATTAACAAAAAAAATAGGGAACTGATCAAGTTAGAACTATTTATGATTTCCCCCCATCGCTTATCATCTAAAGCATACTAAAAATTAAAAAACAATAGATTCTTCAAGGACATGTCCCTCTTTGACAAAATATATACACTAATTCAAGATGACTTTTTGGCTAAATTCCAACATCCAAAAAGGAAAATCATTATATAAAAACATCATATTGTATTAAAATTTAATCTACTAAAAAATAACTTCAACCTCCATGCTCCACTAATCAAAAGGTTAATGAATTCATGGAATCCACCGAGTATCGATTATGTCAATCTAAATTTTGATGGTATATCTAAAGGTTACCCATGTCTTTTTGTAGGTGTATACATCTTTAGACATGATATTGGATGTATTAGACAACTAATATCTTATTATCACTAAAAAAAACATGGTATTCAAAGAATTCAACTAAAGCACTAGCTCTTCTCAAAGTTTTGAGAGTTGTTATTGAATCCAATATATGTTATTAATTCATATAAGGTGACTCTATGAATTTTTAGTGTTATTAAATATATAAGATATGATCAGTTAAAGCTAAATTATATCATTAAATATATCCTATATGTCATTTATTATTTGAAGAATATATATTTATCATACAACTATCATGGGACAAAATATCTAGTGGATTTCTTGGATAAATTTGGATTTATTTTCCTTTACTCAAATGAGAATTAGAACTATGAGTATCCCCCTCTCTTATAAGATTTAATATATTTAAATATAAATTATTCAATACCTAGTTACAATATCTCATTTGATATAACAATAATAGAAGGAATAAGTGTTCTTGCTTTCTCACACTTTGTTCTAGTCCTAGATTTTATTACCTATTATGACTTCTTGGATTTATTGTTTTTTAGGTGTCTTGATAAGCCATGGAATCTATTTTGGATTATAAAATAATAAAATATTTTTAATTTAAATACATTTTCTAATTTGGTATCCAAGGCTTCTAGCTTTAGCATTTTCCTACATGCTCTAATTTCTTGCATGGTGGTTCTTTCTTCATGCACTCCTAAATTATTCTAGGATGTTTTTAATATTATTATATTTTTGTTTTGTTTTTGAATATTATAGGATTATATTATTTTTTCTCTTATATTGTAACTATCTTGGTGTATTTGTGGTTACTTAGATTTATGGTTTTTACTACTCTCTTTACATTATTTTTAAGACTTATTTTGTCTTTATTTGTTTGATCTGAAAGTCAACTAAATTTTCACCATCAGTTAAGGACACAGTTTCCATTATTATTTTATACAATACCAATGATACCATCAATATTAAAATCATAAAAAATTCTTCATAATTTTTAAATGAAATACTTTGTTTAAATGAAAAGTGATATATGTGCATTTATAATAATTAGAAAAAAAATCATTTACTATAAAAATGCTATCTAGATAGCTAAATGTGTACTAATTTTTAGGATAAGGGGCTCTAAAATATTTATAACAATAAAAAATCCAATAGGAACTAATATTAAATCATGATAAATGATGTATCTATTGAGTAAATGCTAGTTATACATGTATCACCATTTCAGAATGTGTTACATGTGATTATGTTTATTGAGAATTAGACATCATTTTTGGATAATGTATCTTTTATATATTTGTTTTATTATTTCATATGTGTATCAATAAACTATGGTGGTTTATGGGATCAAGTATTTAAAATATATTATATAGAAGGCACTCATATCTAAGTTTTAAAATTATAACAACTTGATTCGAATAAATGTACTTTGGTAATCTATGTACTGAACAAGGTAAAATATAATTTATTTAAAACTAAGGGAATCCTAGTATCATATAAAATATATTATATTATTATAAAATTAAAAAATGATTAGATAGTATATTAGGGACATGTGAATAGGTAGGACAATTTGTCCCAAATTAGTTTTTTCTTTCCCATTAATTAACCTAACATTACTAGTTGTTTCTCATATAGTATCATTTTGTGTGTAACCCAATGAAAGAGTAAATTTCATTATACATGAGTTTCCAATGTATCTATTATCAAATATTCACTATGAATATATTAATAATAAATAAAATATTAGATGCATAAATAATGAAAATTAGAATCATCTCTACTATCCCACTATCATCAAAATTAATCATAGGACATGACACTATAGTTTAAAATTTTTTACTAATCATTCCATATATTAAATTTTAATATGAATGAGGAGGTGGATAATAAATTTAAGTATGAGCACTACTAAATTTTTTGTATTATTATCTGGATTTAAAAATGGTTTAGTGAAAACATTTGTATTCGCATTTTAATATTGTTGGGGATTAACTTCTTCAATAAAATTCCCTGTATCAATAAAAATTATATCATTAATATCATGAGTAAAATTATTTATCTTAGACCATATGTTAATAGTACCATTGCATTTATGTTAACCATAATATGCATTATTATCAAAATATTTACCTTACGGTTTATTCATGTCAAATTTATATGGTGGAGTTAGAGTAATAACACTACATTGATGTCACTTTTATATCTATTTATGAGGTGGTTTTTATAATTTATAAAATTGATTCCTTGATGGATATAATAAAAAAATATTATTAGAAAGTTGAAAAATAACATTAATTGTGATTTTTATATTATCTATTAATTCATCTTTTTAAGCTAGTTTGTAGATATTTTTTAATATATAATTTGAATTAGATGTAGATGTGTACATGATCTTGTTAAAATATATAATTTGGACTTAAATTTATATTATTATGTTAAAAATATCATCAAATTATATTAATTTGATGAAAATAATTGACTTACATAAAGTTACAATGAAAATTTGTTAGAAAATATCTTTTATTTCATTATATATTAAGGTGTTAGTTGTTTTGTCAAACAAAGTATTGCAATGAAGTATATAATCACTAAAAGCATTGAAAATAATCGACTCATGTAAAGGTTATAAAATATGTTTTAATTCATTATCTACCAAGGTGTTAGTCATTTTTACAAACATGGTCTTGTAATGAAGTATATAATTGTTGATAGGCTCATTAGTTCCTTGCTTAAGCTTAGATATTTGTAGATAATAAAGATTTTCATTAATGTCAATAGAAAATTAACTTAGAAATAAAAATTCTGATGGATTAAATTCATTGACATATTGAATAGGTAGATCATAAAATCAATGGATGGTGTAATATATAATGCTTTGGAAACAACTTGGTTAGTAGTTTGTCATTAAAATCATAATACAAACATTATACATGAAAATATAAGAGATGTTTTTTGGATCTCATTTTTTTTTATATTGTGGAATTTTAGGAGATACAAATCATCTAGCTAAAAGGAATGATGATATATCAGGTGCTAATAAGTTATGAATTAAATCTCAAGAAATTAATTATTGGATAGATTTTGGAATACCTTGATCTATATCTAGAAATTTACCATGAAACAAATCAATGGTTTACTTGAGGGATTGTGCAGTTAGTAAGGTATAGTATTTAGTATTAATATTTATCAAACTTTATAGATGAGTCACTAGAATATACATAGGCATAGATTTCTACTATTAATCTTGAGTTCCCCCATATCCTAAAGTTTTTTATATAATAATAGTATCTAAATAAATTGTAGCAACACTTATGAGAGAATTAAAAATAGGTTTCTAAAAATAATCATTTGGTTCTTCAAATGTAATAGCATGTTTGAATGTTTTTTTTTTCTTGTCTAACTACAAATGGTAGAGATTCAATGTCATCAAGATGAGTATCAATTCATTCAGAAAATTATTTCACATCAATAGGTTTAAAATGATTGTTATCATATGTGTGAGTATTATTATTGTGTATGTTTGTAATAATTTGATGAATATGGTGTAAAGTAAGAATTATATAATTACAAATATATGTTTTCTTATTCATATTTAACTACAAATTTATATAAAAGTGGATATCTAGGGTTAAGGTATATCATATTATATTTTACACAATAAATGTTAGCTAATATAATGATGAGGATAATTAAAGGAAAACTTAGACAAATAGTATTCTAAATTTAAATAATTAATATTGATAAAAATAGTAAAGTATGTATATTCATAGATATCTTAATGGATTGAAAACAAATTATACTTATATGGTTTATTATGCACATGTAAATCTAATTTTGAATACAATGGAGATGGACTAGAAAGATGATCTTAAAATAATCTTAAGATTATGGTAATATTCTTGTATGGAATTATATGCTTGCATCAGATCTAGATTATTGTGCTGATATAAGATTTTGAATTTGTCATAGTTGTAGTGTATGGAATACTAACTCTATATGGATGTGAGTAACTAGATCCTTATGGGTTTTCTATCACCTTTATTTTAATATATTTATATAATTCACATAGACTATCTCTTTTTCAAATGATGAAACCCTAACTCTTCACACTTAGAGTGACTAGGAAAAATGGGGTAATGATATCATAGTGTGAAGCTAAACCAAGGACCCCTTTATCAATGAACAATGCCTACATATCCAATTCTCTAAATAGTGTCTAAGACTTATTTATTTCTTAATTTTAGGTATTATAAAAAATGTAGGAAAAGTGGACACTTGTATTGGTGTAGGTGTCTATATGGGATGTAATTGTATATGGAGCTAAAAAATAGGCATAGGTCCAATATGAATAGTGAAGGATAATAAATAGGTTTATATATTCTTGAATAATATATAAGGATTGGTAATCATAATAATAATGGTTAGACTAAGAGATAGTCAATTAGGCACAAAAAATAGTGAACACGAGCCTTTTAGTAGTTGGTAAGTCCAAAACTAAATGGTACAACCATGATAGGTATTTTAAAAGTGTAAAATTTTAAAGTGTTACATAAAATTAGATTTTACTATATACATTTTCCATCCATTTATTCTATTAATTAAATGTGTAGTTTAAAGTAAATAAATTCACACTTGGGTATGTATACCACACCTTCTCTTTCGATGAGCCCAACTTGATATCTTTGTTGGTGATTAACCTATAGCCAACATCATGTAAAAATATATAATTATTTTTAAAAATATGAAATTTAAATTATTTTATATGCTTTAAATTAGAAAGAAAAAGGTTATGAGTACACCTTTGTGTCAGTGCAACCATCTTGCCTTTTGTAAATTTGATTTGAAAAGATGTCTGATTATGAAGAATTGAATTTTAGATTATGAAAATTCTAAACCTTCAAGTGCGCATGCACACACACACACACACACACACACACACACACACACACACACACACACACACACACACACACACACACACACACACACACACACACACACACACACACACACACACACACACACACACACACACACACACACACACACACACACACACACACACACACACACACACACACACACACACACACACACACAC
Source organism: Torreya grandis (assembly GCA_037957365.1). Lineage (NCBI taxonomy): Eukaryota > Viridiplantae > Streptophyta > Pinopsida > Cupressales > Taxaceae > Torreya > Torreya grandis. Next base: position 614,748 of record JARHVA010002780.1, on the reverse strand, counting down.
ACACACACACACACACACACACACACACACACACACACACACACACACACACACACATGCACCTATTCTTGGTGTAAGTCCGAGTTTAAATATGAACACTAAACTTGTTTCATATCAATTATGTAACCCAAATATGTGCATAATATGGTGAGTATGAGAGATTTAATAAAATCACAATATATATCTATTTAGGGTGGATTATATAATAAAAATACAACATATAATTTTTGGTAAAGTTATAAGATTTAATAAAATCTAAATTTTAAAGTTTGTAAGAGTGAAAAATTTAATAAAATTAAACTTCCAAAGGTAAACCAACTATTGTAGTAAATTGGATCATTAAAATTCCATAATACTAAATCCTGCATATAATAACGATCCATAATGGTATTTTAAATCTATATTTATATTTTATTTTGAAATTTTAGGTGGATTTTGCATGGCATACACATGTCATATATGTATCAATATTAAATATAGGTATAATAACAATTCAAATTTATAAATGTTAAAAAATATGTCTCTAAATCATATAACCATGAATTATAGTGAACATAAAATGAGTTCAAATACGGAGGGATTATTTGTATGACATGCCCCATTTAATCTATGAAATCATAGAATTTGTGTAAATGTGGAGATTATTTTTTCATAACATTCCCCATCTTTAATATGGATATGTTGAGTACTAAATGTATGGAGGTCATGCCTTTTTGACTTGATCCTACAAGTATTTGAAATTGTGAAAATGCTTAATTAATGCTTATATGGAATTTCCCCACTAATATTAATCCCTATGTAGGTGAGGAAAAGTAGAATATAATAGTCACCTTACCTCAAAATGATAAGATAACTATATAAATTGTTTATGGATCATGTAGTATATAAGGGTAACATGTCTAGGTAGTTATAACATTCAGGCATGCAGTAAATGATCACATCAAGTGCTAATATAGATGATATAGATCATGGAAAGATATGGTTAGTAATAATACTATTTCAATAAGAAACCAAACATAGACAAAATGGAACTAAAACTAATGCAAATAATTATTTTTCCAATGGGACCTCATACAAAAGTCATGTTCAAATGTCACACAATAGAAGAGACATGACATACAAATTTATGAAAAGCATAAAATGTTATTAAAATGTCCATAGAAATAACAATGATAGATTCAAATTAAAAATAGGTAAGCAAAGTCACAATGGATATAATCAATGGAGAACATTAAAATGATCAAATAAAAAATATAATGCAATACAATCATAAGCAAGTAACACACATAATGAAATAAGAGAAAATATCGATTGATCCTTTAGTAATTGAAACCCATATATATGTTATCTTCATTATTGACATTGAAATAAATGAAAATATTCAAGATTTTTCTAATTTGATTAGTTTATATAATGATTTTAATAAGTTACCTTAGTGTCTATTAGTTACTTTCTAGGTTATAAATCAATGAAAGTTTATCTTATACTTATACCAATCCTTTTGTATAATATCTCAGATTAAATAACTTAGGATGACCATATGAATATGTTTCATTGGTAAATTAGAAGAGTTTAAGGCATTAAAAATTACTTTTGGATAGGATACTTACATCTATGTAGGTGGATAACTAAAATGTAAGTGTTTGGGTAGTTGGAAAATAAGTACAAGTCTAAAAATTGTAGGGATGAAATATAATCAGGTTCATAACATTATAGGTAAGATAAGGAATTAGGTATAAATATATAGTGCATGCATGCCTTTTGGTAGTGGAAAAGGTATATAATCTAAAGGTACACCCATTATATGCATTTCATAAGTATACAATACTAAGGTACTAAATAACTCAAAAATAGTTTATGCATTTCCCCCCCTTAATCCATTAATGAAATTACTAATTCAAAGGAGATGAAATGGTTACCTAGGTGTGTATAAAACACTTTATCTTTGCTTGAGTCCAAAATCTGTGATTTGTTAATGACTGGACTAAAACAAAGAGTATATTATAATGTATAATCAGTGCATATAATATGAAATTGGAAAAATAGAATTTTTTTAAATTGAAAAATAACAAGGTTTAGGAGTATATATATGTATTAATGCAATTGTCTTACCTTTTATAAATTTAATTTGAAATATGTATCATTATGAATCACTAAAAATTAGATTAGGACAAATATAAAGTTATAAAATGTATACATATAAATAGATAAAGAGATATATTGTAGGACACATGTCCCCAACCTTGGATAAAAGTTGAGTTTCCACCTAGTAATTGAGATTAGCTCAACTGTGTAACCCAATCATAGTTATAACCTTTTTAGTATAAGTAAACTAATTCAACTCACACTATACAAATTATGATGTTGGATTATGTAATCATGTCCAATATGTAAACTTGGTAATATTGAGTGATCTAATCACATTAACCATATTAAAAAGTGAACCAACTACTGCAGTAGAATGGACCAACATAGTCTATAATAGTCTAACCTTGTGGGTGCCAAAAGTCACTAAAAGTGTTTCAAATATAAATAAATTCAAATTTTATAGTATTAGGCAAAAATTTAATAACATATGCACCTTATATATGTCTCATGCTTAAAATATATATAACAGTGGTACCAATGTATAGAATTATGCCACAAATGTGTGTCTAACTCAAATAACTATGAATTTAAACAATTTGAAACTATATAAGTGTAGTAAACATGTTTCAAAAACATTACCAAACTATAATTTTAAAAGTTATATAACTCTAAATGTTGATAGCATCTTTCCATAACATGCCCCCACTAAAATCTAGGTATGTTAAATATTAAATAAGTATGGATAACAAGTTTCCAAAACGTGTCCCCACTAAAGTGGAAATTGTGATAAATGCAGATAACTTATTTTTAAAGCATGTTCCTAATGAAATATGAATATGTGAATTAATTTCAAAGTCATGCCTCTATGACATGCCCTAATTGATATCCCCCCTTTGAGGTAAGGGGAATTATCAACTAATAGTTACCTTAATTAAAAATGGTAATATAATCATGTAAATTGTGACTGTAACATGTAGTATATAAATGGAACATGTCTAGATAGATATATTATTTAATGAAAAAGAATTTATCACTCCATGTAAGATGCATGATGTAAATCATGAAAAATATAGTAATAATACCATCTCAAAAATTAATTAAGCACACACGCAAAAGTACTAATAAATTATATCAGTAGACAAAGGTCCAAGGGTACTACAAATATTGATCATGTTCAAATTCTAAAAAATTGAATGGACATGACTTAGTCAGATGTCCACAAATTAAGAAATTACATATTGAAATGTCAACATACTTCAAGCAATGAAATATCTAAATGTCAAATAGGAAAAAAAGGCATGGGGGAAAATAATGGAACATATTAAAATTCTCAAAAAATAAACACAATAGTAAGTCAAGACCCTTAAGTAAGAGCATAAATGAAATCAAAATAAACTACCAAAAAGATATCAAATGAGTGCCTAGATATATATGTTAGCAAAAAATGTTATGTATATAGAATATCAATTAAAATGTGAATGATATGAACATGGATAAAGGAATGATAAATAAATATATGAGATCAACATTATAATTAAAAGATATAACCTAAATGTATCATGACCATAGATGTGGATGCCCCTAATATCCTAGTGATGTTACTAGATTGAAAGCTCAACATTTAAAAGTGAATATATCAGGTATCTATGTATTCTTAAATCAAACTAAAAAATATGTGTGAAACACATGTGTATTGTAAAAATAATGATATACCTTCTAACAACATAGAACCAATAACAAATATTCCTATGAGATAACAAGATATGTAAACACGTTTTTTTAATTTTTGTAGTTTTTTAATTTTAATTTTTTTTTTTTTGGTGTATGTAGAACCTTACAATATTATGTTGGATATTTTACATTGTTTGGATCATGGTTGGATAAGTTTAAATGGTACATGACATGTTCCTCCTCACATTTTACATGCGAAGTAGAATAACCAATGCTATCATTTGGAATATGGATCAACTTATCTTCATGACAAAAATAAATACCTTAGTAATTTTGGTCAATTTTTAATTCCATTTTATATAAAAAAAGATTTATGAATGTAAATACATATGGATATTTTTTTGGCATAACCCAAACATGAGTTCGAATCACATTACAACCACAACAAGTCGGTAATGTTATGGGTTGTAAGGAGTCTTTCCAAATGACCTTTTTTTGTATGTTTTTAATATCAAAGCCAATTTATTGTAAACATATTGTTTTTCAAGTGATTTTTATTTGTTTAGGGTTAATATGGTTATTCCAAAAACTAGCACCACCCATGAGTGATGTGATTATTATTATTTTCTAGCACGGATGCTATTATATTTTATTAATATTAATATTTTATTATGCATTAAATGCCATTTTCATTGTTAATTGCTTTTAAGGATAATCATGCAAAGGATCATTACATATTTTCTATTTTTGGTGATATCTATGTTTTATATCTAATTTCTTTGGTGGATCATTGACTATAACCATTTATTCATCTATTAGGTTTTGAATTTTATGACTCAAGTTAAAATATATATATATATATATATATATATATATATATATATATATATATATATATATATATATATATATATATATATATATATATATATATATATATATATATATATATATATATTATATAGAATGACTGTGACCTTGGTAATAGCTATAGTAATCATTCACATCATACCCTTTGGGTAGAGGTCTACTCAGATCAAACTATATAAGATGAAGGAGAGGTATAAGAAGAAACTATATAATACATGGTATTAATGAAGAGGTAAACTTAAATATACATGTAAATTATCTCCTTGATGTGTTTATTAATACAAGTTATTTCAATTTTTTAATATTGTACCAGTGGATGTTGTGTTATTTATATGGGATATGGGTAGACCTATACCCTATTCATGATTGCCTAACCCTTATCCTTTGTATCCATATTTTATCAAATATACAAGGCCAAAATGATGTTTATAAGATTATGGTGTATGATCATTTTCTTGATGTACCATTACATGATATTTGAAGGAATTACTATCTATTGGAAATGAAAATAAATTCTTAGTTTTTGAATTTTAATAATGCATAAAAATTATATGAAATTTCATGTATCCATAGTCATCCAAAAAATATTTTATAGTTTAAATTATTTGGCATAACCTAAAAAAAATTAGGTAGTGCATGGGGCCCGACACTAAAGTTCAAATCATTGATAGTTGTCATGTAATATTATTAAATCATTTCATGCTCATATTGAAAATTTCCAATTCATTAGGTTTGATACCTATTAAGGAAATAAACGATATGTTTTAAATATTTATCCCTGAACCATTGTCGATGAGGAATATTTTTATAATTTTATTGCACACAAACTTTAATATATAATGGTAAGCAACAATTGATGATGTCTTGTCATAGTAGGTTTTCAAAGGATATATTATGTTTAGTCTATTTAATAGAATTTAACATAAAAGAAACATATTGAGTCACCACATTACATGGTAAAAGGGTCATGCACAATGAATCTAAAAGAAAAACCTTATAATTAGAAGAGTGGTGTAGCAAGTAATAGATTGAATTTTTATCTATAATATCATTAGAAGAGTTTTTTTCATGGTGGCATCTAGATATTAGTTCTATAGTATTAAAAAAGGCATTATAAAGAGATATTAAGTGTTATTTACACTTTAAAACCCCTCTTACCATATTAATAGATAAAATTATTTATTTTGATTAACATATTACAATAACCAATTGTGGACAAAATTACAAATTGTACCTTAAAATGAGATACACAAGCATCCATACTAGACATATTAGAATAAAATGAAATCTGATTTTGAACCTATAAAATCTTGTTAAATAAAAACTAGAGGATTAGGTAATTGTAAATAAATATCTTAGATTTTAATGATCATATATTAGGTTAAAAAAATGTTTAACCCTAAAATATAGATGTGTGGGATATAGGGTTAAAGAGGTTGAGATAGAGTAAGTCACAATGATAGAAGACTATATCTAGATTAGTGTAATTATTTCTTAATCTTAGATAGAACATACATTGAATTTAGTTTATTGATATGTAAAGGATATAAAAGACTAATATGTCAGATATTTAATTAAATATTAAAAAAAATATAATTAGTTTTTTATTATTCTAATATAGATCTAAGTATCACACAAGTAGAAAGTGGATTGGATCTATAGTTTGGAACAATCACCTCATTATATAATTTTGACCTCTGTAGGCACAAACACTTGCATCCACACTACTATCAGACTTACATAAAGGTACTCAATATAGACTACCCACTAAAATGAGATGTAATTTCCTCTATCTTTCTAGGTTCTATTTCACCATCACTCGAGTGCATTCAAATCTAGGTCATGGACTATTGCTCATTGTCAAATAGTAAAACCTTAGTTCTTCTTATTCATATCAACTATGTAAAAATTGGTTTGTAATCACATAGTGTTGAGATTCCGAAAATAAACATATATAAATGAGCATTTCCTAAATATTTAATACCTTGAAAAGGGCCTCAGACTTATGTAGTTTTTACCCATGTGTTAGTTTATGTGTGAATCATGTAAAGTGTGATAAAAATTATAATGACCTAAATTATAACATGGAAAATATAAAATTTCTGCTACTCATTTAGTAATTTATACTTATTTGTGTCTTTAACATATGAATAACATGTAATTAGGAGAATGTATGGAAGCTTTTCTTCACTTGTGTGTTTGGTAAAATACTTTTAATATGATTTTTTGAGTCTCAATTAGGTATTTTCTAGGTTTGGAATGAATGAGTGTTGATATTATATTTAAGCCAATACATATTGATAATATATCATATTAAATAAATTAATATGATAATAGTAATACATTTCATTTACAAATTGTATGACTTTAGGGAACCAGAAACTAGCATTGGGATAAAACATTTGTGTTCACTAGAAACTAAGTGTCTAGGTAGTTAGAAAATTGGTGCAGGTCTAAAATTTGAATGGATGAAATTTAGTTATGTTTCCAACATTTTGGTAAGGATAAAAGTCCTTTTTAAATTTAATAACACTAATCTAAGTAAGAGATAATCAATTATTCATAGAGAGATAGTGTATGTAAACCTTTTGGCAACAGAAAAGGTTGAGAATTTGAATCTACATCCATGATATGAATTTTACTAGTGTATAATATTGAGGTGATATGCAATTAAATGTTAATGTACACATAGATATATAAATTTTATAATTTAAACATGAAAGGAAAAAGCGATAGTGGATAATTATTTTAATTTGAAATGCTATAAGGTTAAAAACCTCAAAGAAAATATTTTTTTCTTTTCCAAAAAAAGGATAGAGTAGTTTAATAATATTGGATAAGTTATTTTATAGTTATAATATACATTTATTAATAAAAATAGGAAATAATACCATTCTAAAAAAAAGGGAAACAATAGAATAGTGTATTACTTGTGAATTAATATTTACTAAAAAATGTAAAATGCTAAATTATAAAAATGTGTAAATTTGTTTGTCAAAAAAAAAGTGGTTTTGTTTAAATCAATAGGATTATATAATACCTTTAAAAAAATTGAAATTAAGATTTTATGAATCATAAAGAGTCTAAACAATGTGGAATGTTACATAAACAAACCATGCAATTGTGAAAAATAAATATTTTATAGATCAAAGATTTATTTTTGAATAAAATATGATTTTTTAAGAAACCCATAAATTAATTAGAAATTAGGTAAATATTTTTCCCTTGTATGCCAACATTTACTAAATAGTGAATAATTTTTTTTTTCAATATGTACAAAATTTTGTTGAATAAAAATAGGTGTTTTAGTATACAAAAATATGTTGAAAATACCTCTAAGGAATTTTAAAATGGAGTTTTTTGGAGTATTAAATGCATAAATCAAGGAAGAATAAACTAAAAGTATATGAACACAAACCCATTTTAACTAGATGAGTGTAAAACCCTAGGTCAATGTTTTGTGTATGAAAAATCAAGCAAGCTAAAACCCTATAACAAGCTAGGTTTAATATGGAAATGGGGAGTTAGGGTTTACCAACTATTTAACCCTAATTTTAGATAAACAAACTTGTCTATTGTTAAGAGAATTAGATTAAATATTACACGAGGATGGTGAACTAATGTAATGATTAAACCAATTATTTAAAAAAGTTCAAACAAATAATATTCTAAATTTATAAAATTGAGATGGCTGAAAATAGTAAAGTATTATTATTGACATATACTAAAATGAATTGGAAAAAAATCTTACTTAGTTTTCTATTCAAATGTAGTTTTGATCTTGAATATTATAAAAGTGGACTAAAATATGGTATTTTAAGAATCTTAATATTCTAAGAATATTCTTTTTGTGGGATCGAAGTCTTCATTGAATCTAGATAGTTACATTGACATAAGTGTATTAATTTGATACAGATATCTTGCATGGAATACTGACTAGATATGGATCCAACCAAGAAGAACATTATAGGCTTTATTTTTCTCTTTGTCAAATGATCAAACCCTTGTTCTTCACCCTTGGAGTGATTATGGAAAAAAATTGTTAGTGGGTTCATGGTGCCAAGTTACCCAAAGGATTCCTCTATCAATGGGAATCACCTACATATACAATACTTAGAAGAGGGACTCAAAAAATTTTAGTTATCACCTATGTGTTGTCTTGAGTGTGCACAAGGATGAAATGTATGATAATAAAATGACATGTAGTGACTTATCATGCAATTTTAAAAATATGTGTAGAAAACTAATTTTTAAATTCTTAAGGCATGTGGAAATACTTATATTATGATTGATATATAAATAAAGATGAGTAGACATAGTTTGATCACTTGAACGCTTGATAGATTATTTTTTATTATATTACCATATGAGTTATACGTATTTTTATAGGTGAGTAATGACTGAGTGTTGATCTAGTGTATATACCAATCTTTTTTAAAAATATCTTGCATTAAACAACTTAGGATAACACTAAAGATATGTTTATTTTCCAAATTATAGGACTTTTGGGAATGTGACACTTTCTAGGAAAAGTGGACACTTACATCAATGTAGTTTGTCTAGGACACAAGTGTCAAGGGTGTTAGGAAACTGGTATATGTCAAGATCTTACATTGAATGATAATAATTAGGTTTACATATTTTTTTCATATTATATAAGGCTTAGTCATGAGAAAAAATTGTTATGACTAAGGGATAAATAACTAATCACAAATAGATAGTGAACATGACCCTTTTGGTAGTGGGTAGTTCTAAATCTTAAATGTATGACCATGTTAGGTATTTTCTAGGTGTACAATATTGAGGTACTGCGAAAAACTATATTTTATTATCTATAGTTCCCATGTTATACTTGTATTGAAGTATGTGTTTTGCAAACAAGTACAATAAATACATGTTCATACATAACAACCATTTAATATTGGAAAATAAATGGGATAGGAAACTATAATGTAATATTTTAAAAAAGAAATAAATATATTATGGATGGATATTATTAAAGTATCATGAAATCCAAAGTCAAATAAGTAAACATTCAGTGTTAGATATCATATCTAATGTTAAAATAATGTTCTTTCAATGTCAATAATTATCTCTAAGGTTCAAAACATGTTATTTTAGTAAAAGATTTAGATCCAAGATCAAAATGAAATTATTATAGTGCCTAATATTCTAGAATTTATCTAAACCCTATGATAGTGTTTTTGAAACCATACAATGTTAGAATCCTAAGACAAACTTACGGTTTGGTAACACTTGACAAATAAATGTGTCCATCAAAAATTTTGGTCAAAATTCAAATAAAAAAATGAATTCACGCTTGCTAAAATAAATTGAATAGAATATATTAGAGTGTTTTAAATGTCTTTTCACCAAGCATAATGAATGGAAAATAAAGAATTTGAAAATGTGTAAGCAATTAAAAGATGACTAACTCTGACATATAAACACATGTTTATTTTTTTATGTCTATGATTTGAATTTGTTTGACCAATAGAAGGATGAAATAGAAAAATATGAATAAACTCTAAAAGTCCCTAGAAACTAGAACTAAAACTAAATAAGAACATGATCAACCAAATACTATAGGATTTTTTTGTATTATTTTCCATATAGGTTGATTCTCTATTTTATGAAACAAGAACAAAGGGAAAAATCACATGAAATAATTTAAGTTATCTTTGTATGAGCAGATTAGACCTTTAAAATTGTGGGGAAGACTTAAAAATAAATTATCTATTATGAAAGTATAATTGGACTAACAATGATTAAAAACCTAGAACCAAATAAAGTTAGAATAAAATTAGGTTGAGATGACCCAAATTAACGTAATGATGACTAAACAATACTTACATGTTCAATACACCAAAGAGGTAAATCAATACCACATAGCTATCCAACTTAGAGTGATTTATGAATTATTCTCATTTGATTATATGAATGTATCTATAAATGGATTGAATACATGATCATGTTTTGCTTTGGGTTAGATAAAAAAAAATTAAACTTGTCCAAGGAATACTTTAACTAATTATAATTTGAATTGGGAATAATATGTAAAAGTTATTCATTAGGTAATAGTGTAAATATGCATCTATAGTCAAATCTCCAAGTAGGTAATATCAATGATTTAAACATGCCTTAATATAAATCGAAAAGGGGAAAACTAACACTAGTAATATTATAAATTTGGAAAATAAATATAAGATAGGGTTAAAGTTGAAGAAAAGACTATTTTAGGACCAAAGTACACAATCAACCCATAGGGATACATCCCACTACCATAAATGTTAATTTTGTCCTTTAGGGAAATGTACAATGTTTGTATCTGGTTTTATCATATATACACTTCATGTTTTTTAAAACATTTAGAAAATTTTGTTAGGTTTCGAATAATAATATGAAATACAAATGTGTCCTCATATTGTGGTGAAAAATAGGTCTTCATTAAGTGTAAACATTAGATATAATGGAAAAGGGTGAAAATATTATAGAATCAAGGGTTCATGACTCAATTCTAGTTAATATACCCCATCCCTATAGTATATAAATAATATTGATAAATTAAAAGAATTATATACCTTATAATTCAATACACACTTTAAATTTTAGCCAATACTTAGATTGTGGAGGCAATTGTAGATATTTGAAAACCCTGCAAAACACATCAAGTAGTTACTTTAGTCTTTTAAAAATTAAAATATAAAAAAATGTTTAATGTTATAACATATTTAACTTCTCATTTTAAATTAAAAAGAGTGAAATGGATGGATACACCTATATGTCTAAATCTAATGCTGATTTTATGACACTACTTTGAGATAATACTTCCTTTAATAATTAGAGAGATTGGTTCCTTAGCTAAACTGATAAATAATTCTAGGGTGGTCAAGCATATAAATAAATTTTCTCTTTTTAAATGAAAAGACATCCATTAATGGATGAGGAGACTTCAATTTAAATAAGTTAGTATTTTAAACACTAAACAATGAAACATGTTTAAATCTAAAATTGATTAGTAGACATATTTGTAGAGAGAAATGAATCTATATGTTATTAACTATGAAATTAAACTAAATCAACAATTGTAGATGGATTTCAGATTCAATTACAATTTTTTTCCTAAATGTATGGTCAAAATTGAATGTACTGGACCTATGCTACTAATATGTCCACAACTTAAGAAATAGTATTGAAATTTTAAACAATATTAGAGTATATATGAATTTGAATGATTGTTCCATTTTTAAGTGAAGATTTTATAAAAATATGAATATGAAAATCTCTAATTATTATTTAAAATGTATACCTCAACCTATATCATGTAGTAAATACTATACAATTTTTTACTTTAATATTAAATATTAATACATATACATATCATATGCCCCCATATATTTTTCTAATAAATAAATTTTGAACCATTTAAAAACATTTGAGAATATAATTTGTGCCAAATTATTTTTTTTATTTTTTAAATACTTATCTCATGTCTTAGAATCCAACTAAAACACCCCAATTTTGAGGTAAGGGAAATTATCTCAAAAGTCACTCATCTAAACATAAAATTTAACTTCAGCAAACATAATAGTAAATAATCATTGAGTACTAAAACATATGTGAAAATTATGTCAACATTGTAAAATTTTAATCACTTAAATTATTTATGTAACTTATGAGGTAATTATTATGGAAATGTATGAATGAAAGCCATGTAATTTCTATATTATGTTCTAATGAGTGCATTATATGAATCATGGAACATATCAAACATAAGAAGATGAAAACTCAAACACACAACAAGACAATGTCATATCATTAGGCCAAAATATGCATAAAGGGACATGTTCAATTGTTACATAATGAATTATTTAACATGGATTACCAAAGTACACATGTCAAGGACATGGATAATGTCACAAGAAAGGGGACATGTTCAAATGCACCACATACCAAAACTAAATTCATAGAGATGTTAGGAATAAATTGCATAAGAACCAAGATTGGTACATAGTAGACAAGAAATACCTGTCTATTATGTACAATTAATATCACTAATGGAATGTATAACTAAAAATGTCATTTAAACCATGATTATCTAATGTGTTGATATTTTATAAAATAACATTTTCATTTATACAATTTGAGATAGAGTTTCTATAAATAAATTTGTAATAAATATATAGTTTTACATTATTATATTCATGAAATGAAACGACCTATAATTTTTATAAACTCTGGATATGATTCCACCAACTTGGCATGTCTCTTGGGTAGAGTCAAGTTCAAAAACGTAATCCATTTAAAGTTTGTCTATCTATATAACAGTAATGAATACAAATTAAATACAAGTATGATAGAATAAGATTATTATATCTACTAATCATGATATAAATATCATATTAAAATGATGTAATCTATGTATTTAATCATGTGTGGGTGTTTATTTTTTATTTTTAAAATATTTTGAATGTTTTTATTTTTTTCATATTTCAATTTAATTATTTATTTTTGGGTATTTTTTAAATATGAACAATATAAATAAATGATAGTAAACATGTCAAAAGTATAATAAATGATAAATATCTTAATAATGCATGACATATATCAATGTGAAATATGCAGTAGAAGTGATTTTATGGCTATATATATACATTAATCCCCCATAATATATGAAATATAATTTTTTTAGAGCATGTATATATTTGGATGATCTGAAATACATGATGGATTAATTGTAGATTACACTAAATGTTGTGCCTTTTGAGGAATATGTTGATTTATATTTATCAAAAAAAATTAAGGTGTTATAGTGAAAGTGATTGTTGATAATTAGGCACATTTTTTTGATAAACTTACTTTTATACTATTTCATTTCTATACATTTCAACCTTTTTATAAATAATTTTAATACAAGCCTTTTACCTAGGTAAAATAATTAAAAATTGTCTTTGTTCTTGCATAGATGTATCATAATTTATGGTAGTGGATGGGTTAAAGGAGCTACCATAGATTATAAAGGGTACTCATATATGAATCATAAAATTGTAACAATTTTATTTCAATGAATATAATTTAGATATGTATGTATTGTATAGGCCACATCATATTTTTTTTCAAATAATGGGTATCACAATATCATAACAAATATCCCATTTTACGGTAAACCATAAATGAATTAGATAGCATAGCAGGGCCTAATTGAAGATGCAAGGTAAATTCTACCAAATTATTATTTTTTGTTTCCATTTAAATTTGTTAACAGTTCTAGTTTTTATTGTATAACATGATATGAGTAATGTAATGAAAGATTTAATGTCATTATTCACATATTTTCACATGATCCATTATAAACTAGCACACTTTGAATGGGTTCTTTATCAATAAAAAACCATATATAAATAATTAAAATCATAATAATTAGATTCATGTAAAATGGTTGAAAAACATGATTCTATAAATGGTTTAAGTCAAGTAACTCTAGAAAAATTGTTTGATTATCAGTCATGCTTCTATTATATTTTATAATAAAATAAAATTATTAAAATAAACCAATCCATTTCGAGTGCATATCTTATTTGGTTTTTTTTTTTTCTTGAAAAATATTTTAAAGGTTAGAGATTGATATGGACAATGGTTTTCTAAACCATTATGTAGCTCTTTCATTTATTGATTGATTGAAAAATAGAGTACAAATAAATATAATATGTATGATTATTTCAAATTGCACAATGAAATTAATTTGGATGGTAACATATGAGATTAGTTACTTATAATGGGAGAACCCTCATACCATACTTATTAGTATATGGTTTTACCTTAGAAGTTCATTACAAGTTAGGTAAACTAAAAACTGTATCATTCTAATATTATTGATTAAACTCAACAAACATAGCTTTTCATCAATTACCCTAAGTAAAAGACTTATTAAAAAATATAATTGAATGAAAATGTATTTATATGGAATAAATATCTTTGTGAACTTCCTTGACTAATAGAAAACACCTAAAAATATTCATGTTTTAGTCAAATTTGAAGTGATAGACCAATTCATGGTGGCATGTACCTTTTTAATATCAATTGTAAACTTTAAATGTCTAATCACATAATCAAAATTTGAAATTGATTTTTTTTTCAAATTTACATTTACGTTCATTCAAAAATAGATTTATAGTCTCCTTACAAATTGGAAAACTTATTTTAAGTGAATTAGATGTTCATCATATGTTCTTATGAAAATAAAAATATCATCCAAGTAAAAAATAAGAAAAGGATATATAAAATTACATAGCCCCTCATTCATGAGATACATGAAATTTTTCATATAATTACGCAACCTAAAATTTAATATAAACTTTTCATATATACCTTACTTTGTCTAAAATGTTGCTTGTAATTTATCATCTTACTTTATCCTCACATTATGATAACTATAATTTTAATCCATGTTAGTAAATAGTTTATTAGATTTTATTTTATCTAGATGATAATAAATATATGGAATAAGGTAACTATTCTTGATGGTTGTTTTATTCAGTTCTCTATAATCAACAATCATTCTACATGATCCGTATTTATTAAGGATTAGAAACACTATAAAACTACATGAAGAAGTGTTAATATCTATTACCCCTTGATTAATAAAATATTTTAACCATTATTTTGAATCATTTGAATAGACAAAATATTATCAATAAAGACCTACATTTGGAATAGGAAAATACAATATAAATTTAATCTTGTGCTAGATAGGCCTCATGGGTCAAAAATCATGTATATGTTATAAAACATCATTAAGATACTATAGTAACAATTCGATTTTCTTATGTTATTTTTTAGTAAATATTATAAAGTAATTAATATGTATAGCCATGTATTTAACTTTTAAATTCATTTGAAAATGTAAATAAAACTTCCTAATATATTTAATCATGGTTATATATTAAGAGCACTTGAATGGAAGATATTTGAGTTACTTTCATAAGATTTAATGATGTACCTCATTTAATCCTTCCCATAGTAGTATTTACTTTCCCATCTCAATAAAATGGTAACCTAGGTATACATTTAAGGTGCATGCCAAATATTACATGACAACTTAGGAGGCACAACATCTTTTATGTTTTCGTTAGCAAAATGTTCATCAATACCAAATGTGACCTTTCACTATTTCATCATCATTACCTCTAATAATATTTATATCAATCCAAAATGATATTGTTTAGGATGATTTTAAGATTTTAAGCAAATTTTTTCAAGTAAATCCTTTCTTGTAAAATTTGTTTTATATAAAGTATCAAAAATAGCAATAAGTGCATATAAAAAAGATCTAGCTCCCAACATGTATTCACCTCCCAAATTACTTCCAAAAATAATTTCAAAATTATCAAACCATTGTTCTCCCATGTTGGATCCCTCCTATGCTCTTAGGTGCCTTCCATGTAACCTACCATTCCTACCACCTCTTTTTATCTCCCATCCCTTATCCAATAAGTAAAATAATGGGAGGTTATCATCTCTAGGATATAATAGAACTTCCAAAGAAGGTATGTAGAGGATATCATCCCAAGATGTGTTTTAGTCTAATGATGTAGGGAATGGTGTTAAATTTAAGATCCCAACCACCCTCCTAGTTGTTCATTCCCCATTCAATCAAATACCCTAGAATATGACTTTAGCCACTGGATGAAAGTCATAATAGGGGTGATGATTTTCTCACCTTATTCAAATTGAAACACATGATTAAACCCTTCACTTTATTTGATAACTCCACTATCAATGAATAGGAACATCTTCTTGAGGTTGTATCCAAATTGCTAATCAGATGAACACAAAATCCTCTAAAACCTACTTTCTCTCCCACTGGCATTATTTTTTATAAGGACTAGACAAAGGAGGTGTTTTTACACGTATAATTTTTCATTTCCAATGGCATCACCTGTAGATTTTTAAATCTCTATCGAAAACATCAAGTGTTACATTTCTAAATTTTAGAGAGATGACAACCCATTTTACAAGGTATGCTCAAAATATACCTTATTTCTAAGAGTTTTTAATTCTTTTATTCAATTTTATTAGTGATAAGGAATTGATTCAAGGCTAATTCTAAAGTATAAATCAAAATCTTCTAATTATGAGACCTCAGTCCCCCTATTTTAACCCCCTCAATGAACCCTTACATTAAAGAGTAATTTATATATGCCTACCTTATGTTACACTCCATTTATGGTCTACTCCTATCTTTAAAGTTGCAATAAACTCCCTAGGAAAGTTTATATAAATACACCCAGATACTAATTCCTTTTGTCATACTATCTTCACCATAATTTTTGTCAATATTGAAACTCGGAAGATATTTTTGATACAATTACCTTACAAGTAGGTGAACACTCTTGGTCCAAACCCCTTGACTAATAATGTCTTTTTTTTATTAAAAGAGATGCTCTAACATATCTCATTTAACCAAAGATTATAAAAAACTTAGAAGAAAGAAGGAAAAATCTTGGTGGATGGACTTTTCTCCTATCCGTCTCACTATGAATGCCCATGATTCAGAGAGTGAAGAATATGATTTAGCTTTAGAAAAGTCTGAGAATGCTAATCAAAATGAGGAATATAT
>JARHVA010002780.1:587500-592500 GCA_037957365.1 Torreya grandis | reverse complement strand
ATTCCATTTCATATTAAAGGACCTCTACCTTTCAATAGAGTGAAAAAAATACATCTATAATAAAAGGATGTCATTTATAGCAAACATGAGTTTTTAGGGTCCGAAAAACAAATTGAGGCATGCATGTCACTTGACACGAAGTGGTAACAAAAATAACTGACATTGAATATAACAATAATATTAATTAAGGATAAGGATTTCTCATTATTTATTTTAGACTTATAATTGAAAAAGGATTTGATTCATGGTTTTACTTATTTTTATTTTTAAAAGAAAATAAAATGTAAACTTTACATGCACATATTGAGCTAGATGATAAATTCTATGTATATCCGTAATATACATGTTTATATTTCAAATGAAGGTAAATAATAAATCACTTATGAAATCCATTTTTAAATATAAATAATTATGAAGCCTTATTATGAAAGATGAAACTATAAATTCACCCTATAAATTTTAAATGTTTTAGAAAGAATACAGGTTCACAAATATATTTTAACTTGTTATGATTCTTTGATCCTAAAGAGGTATAAAACTAGGAATGATTCACATTATATAAACAATAGAAATAATAAAAAAATATGAACTTAAAAGTCATAATATGATTAATAAATTTCACTTTGTATTAATCTAAATGAACTAATTGATATAGATACATATCATTCTCATCATTTATGAAGTTCTATGACCAATTTAATGTAATCAAAGGGATGAAATATGGATTAAGAAGAACTTTAAGTAGGAACTTGGTGTTTGGATGTGCTTGAATGAAATTTCCATCCTTTGTAGACTAAAACTTAACACAAACATCTTATATTTTTTATTCCTTCATGTTAGGTTTTGCCATTATTTTATTATAGGTCACTATATTCTTGAAACATGTTTGCATATGAAATATTATGTCTATTGTGTGGTCACAAATCTATAAATTTGACTCTTTATATTTTTGAACACTATGCCTAATTTTGACACTAAGTTTAGGGGTGGAAAAATTAAATAATGGTGGGTTGATTTGAACTCAATCATACCCAATGAATGATTGAGTAATATTATAATTACCCACCTAGCCTCACATTTACATAGGCCCATAGTTGACTATTAATAAAGGTTGGACCTATTACTATGTCACTTATTCATGAATTTTATCATGCTTTATCTTATAGATATAGTTTTACTATACTATAATTGATTAAAAAAGAGGATACGTGTATCATTAGATAAGAATTTGATTGATTTTATTCCATTTATATATATTCATATGCTTGAGGTACCATGAGGAATTTGGTAAATTTATAGGGGATAAGTATTTCCAAATTGGCATTAACTATATATACCAATTATGATATGAGTTAGTCGGGTTTGAATTATGTTCATTGTTGTGTCATACGAGTTAACACAAAAAAAAATTAGAGCCTTGACAATATAAAATTTCACAAAGTATCAGTTGTGGTCATAGATTTGCTATAAGGTTCACCTCGTGTATAGTCAATTTAAAGACATGATGGATTCCACCCAGTATTAGAATGTACATATGTAACATAAAAATAATATGTTATTTCTAGTTTATGTGGATTTTATTAATATACAAATAAATTAAAATATTATGCAAGAGCTTCCACTAATCAACATAATTGTAATTATTATAATTGTAATTGTAATTATAAATAAAAGGCATTGAGCATGATAAAATCCATGATAATTGGCAATTATGCAAGTGTTCAAGTGGAATAAAATTTAGACTAAGGAAGGTGGTAGCTATAATAAAAACATAATAGATTATAGAAATCACCAACCACATTTGATGTATATTATCATGGCTACAAAACATTAAACAAGAAAATGTAATGAGACAATGAAAAAACATTCTGAAAAATTGAATTAGTGGCATACAAGATGGAAAATTGATAGAAGAAGATGTAAGCACAAACATGTTTAAAAAATAAGAACAAAAAATTGCAACAAAAAATGATAGCTACTAAAATGAATACCATGTTGAAGGTCAACATTAAATGCAATCTTAGATTGATTGAGTAGTTGAATCAAATAGAGTAGTAAAGGTTCATAATAGAATCTTTGACTATAGAAATTATATATAAAAATCCATTTAAAGAAAAAGGGGGTTATTTTTATTGAGTTTCCTTTGGTACTCTCCCACCTTGAAGAGTTAGATTGGTTCTAATTCTGGTTCTTATTATTCCTTAAGAAGGTAGAAAGTATTTAATGAGAGGGATATTGGAACAACATGTAAAAATTAGATTTAGATCAGTCAGTGATATCACTCACCTGATGGAAAAATTTACAGTAAAATAATGGAATCCTCAACATCACCTTTTAGATTTAATGTAAACATCATGTTGGTATTCAGATGGATCATGAAAATAAAACATCATGTAACTATTATTATAATGACATATTGAAGAATCTTATTTAACAATAAAGGTGAACAATAATTAGGAGAATGTGTTTCATCTCAATATTTTATTTCATTTCCCCTATTATTATGAGATTACTAATATAAAGCATGATTACTTATATTTGATATATTTAAAACTAACTATGGTATGGTACTGACAATGACTTCTAAGGTTCAGAATATTTATCATGACCTCAACACTTAACCCAAAGCATAGATATTGTTTAATGATATTGAATATATTGTAGGCCCATTAAACTAAGTGATTAGGGAGATTTATATTTTTAAATTTATAAAATTGGATAACTCAAACTATATATATGTAAAGGTTATAGGCTTAGACATGTGTGTCTTAATTCCTTTTGAAGTAATTAGTGTATATAATTTTTTATATTATAATTGTGATAACCATTATATTATCAATTATTTTGGCATAGGTGACTAAACATTCTCACTCTCCTTGGTAAACCTTAAATGTTGATTTGATGGGTTTAATTCTATATCCCATCTTAAATTTTATGTCACGTGAATAAAAATATGAGACCCAAGGAGCATCTTTAAAACTAGCATAATTAAAATCTAATGTTGGACAAATTATTTTTATTCTATTTATAATCTGCATATGCTACGTAGGGAATTATTTGACTTCAAAATAATAATTATGTACCAAACACAATTTTTTTCATTATCAAGATATGAATCTATGGTAAAAATTCCAAACATATTTTAACATGAAGAAATGTAATGGGATTCTTAATTGTGTCATAACCAACTCAAAGATTAGACCATGTATATAGGTTAATAATGACTTCATTAAGAAGAATTTTAACCACTTAATATTTAGATATAAGTGGGTCAGTTTTGACACACCCACACATGCCTATATATGTACTTCATTGTGGCATTTATAGTAGTTTCATCACTAGTTTATGCACTTACTCGAGTACCTATAACAGCTATGGGCCAACATGTACCTCATTATGTAATTCAAAAAAATATCAAAAAATAGAGGTAGAGAGAAAATAAATTCAATATAATAATCATCATAATAACCTTTCTTAAGAAAGATCTACCAATTTTTAATCTGTAGGCAAAGATCAAGGAAAAATGACTATTTATGAAAGCAACACAAAGCCTTGGAATACCTTACAAATTCATAAACATGCAAAGGATGAATTTGGAAATTAAGTACCTAAGGTAATTGTGTTCTAATTAAATTTCTTGATATGTTTCAATAACAATGCTTATGTTAAGTTTTTTAACATCTTGCCAATCTACACGGTTGAGTTAAAAGCACATATCAATGCACGATGGCCTAAGGATCTTACTTGAATTAAAAAATTAACACCAGGTTTTATCCTTTATTTCTAAAAATTATTATTATAAGTGTTGCATAAGTTCAAGGTAATCAATACTCCTCAGAAGTTTGAGAAACTAAAAAGACTTTTACGAAGTTTACTTTTAATTATTTCTCAAGATAATTAAACTTTTTCATCTCAGTTCCATGACCCTAGACTAAACACCACATTATTGTTTTATACTTTAGATTAGTGTTATGAGCCCACCCTTTTATACCTTTATGTGACTGCTTAAATGTTGATATATCATATATATAGCTGATTATTGCACTTCCTTACTTAGTTGGACTATGATGTTAGATTTTGATGCTATGATAATTGATTGCAGGTTGATTTATTTATCATTCTTAAAATTTTAGACTTGAAAATATATGGATTACTTGATGTAATTGATATCTAGTTACATTTCATTAGTACTTTATCATTAAATTTATTTTTGATAAGATATTTGTTGATGTATATACTCGGTGGTTGTAGGTGCTAATTATGAACTAGGCTAGATGTTGCCATCAACATTTGGACTAGTAGGGTGATTTTGAGTAGTTCGATGAGTTCCAATAGGTATCCTTATATTCTTGGTTAATATCATGCCTTTGGATAGTTTTATTGATCATTTTTTTGTTGTCACATTTTATTTTTCGCTTATCACTTTTGATTTCATATCATGTCTTTTTATTAGTTGTTTTGTGTGTAGTTGCTTGGTGTTGAAACCATCCCCTTGGACTTCTTATTTTCTCTCTCACCCATGTAATCCTCATCACACCATCTCTAATTGACTCACCCTTGCTGATACTCAGACTACCTATGATACTTACCTAGACTTACCCCCCATTTAACACACCCTTCTATGTGATTTATTACCCTAGTGACATGATAATTTTTGTGGCCTAGTCAATTGGTCATTGTGGCATTTAAAAATTTAATAACATTTTAAATAACAAATAATTTTATTATTCTAATTGATACTATTTAATTTTATTATTTTATTTCTTATTGCCTCATGTTTTGGAAAATGTCATTAATGAACATTACCATATGTTTTGGGTAGGGTGAATGCCTTGAGGGAGGGGTTGACAGATTTGGTAAAGATTTTCTTTTTCCAAATTCAATTAATAATTGAATGGGGGTATGGTGAGTTGAGAAGGAAGGAAGGAAAGTTAGATGGGGTCGGTGGATGGGAGGCAGAGGGAGGAGAGAAGAATGGTGAGAAGGGGAATAAAAAAAGG
>JARHVA010002780.1:555000-580000 GCA_037957365.1 Torreya grandis | reverse complement strand
ACTCAAATTATGTTTGTCAAAACAAGAAGAATTTTGACGTTAAGAAATATCAGGAAAATATCTTAGCCACACAATTATTAGGTCAATAAATTAATTATATACATTTTCCCATGAATGACATATGCATGAAAATAAAAATTGTCTTACTTTCCCATAACATGTTCCCTATTCCTCAAGATCTCTTACATAACCATTAGTCTACTGTGACGATTGGGTACTTGTGTGAGAAATTAGGTATCACCATAGATTTTTTTGAATTCCTCTATTCTAATATATTGTCGTACTATACCCTAAAGGACCTCAACTCTATTTGAGGCTAACTATCGAGTTTGAGTTTCAATTACAGATAGGAGATGCTTTTGTAATCACGTATTTTTGTTTGATTTGACCTTTGAAATTTGTAATGTAACATTTAGATATCATTACCTTTTGATTTAAATGATTTGGATTTTAACTTTACTGATGTATTTTTTAATTCCTCCTACATACAGATTGGAAAACCAAACATGGGTGTTAAAGATGACTTTCATTTGAATAATTGGGACTTGGTTTCTAAGAGAGAGAAACTTCAAAGGGTATGGGGTCTAAGAATCTCATAAATATAGGTAAAATGAAAGTGATATCTTAACTTCTACCTTTTTTTATCCAATGTGAAGTGAAAGAAAGTAGAAATCAAGAGGAGTGACACATGGAACAATTTGAATTACTTTAAATTATAGAAAAAATGTGACAAAGGGAAAAAAAATAAGATATAATGACAATAAAGTGTGATTCCTTATCATAAGGATGAGGGAAGTGGAGGAAAACATGGTAACATAGATTATTTGCAAAAAATCCATCTAAAAAAAGAATCAAAAGCTAAATTTTGAGAATAAGGATGTAAAAAGATGATAATTTTATGAGGAGGGTCAGGTCCTATCTATGGTCTCACACTGCAACTTCATAAAATAAAAACCCAAGGGGTGACAAAAATCAAATTGGAAAACATAAGCAAGAAAAAGAAAAAAAATGGTAATTTTGTGAGGAATGTTGGGTCTTATCCATGGTCTTATGAAGAAACTAATAAAATAAAAACTCAAGGGGTGTCAAAAGAGAAAATAGAAGAAGATAGAGAAGATGGAGAGGAGTATGGTACATCAAGAAACCAAAAGACCAAAAGGGAGGAATAAAGGTTTATGAAAGGAAGGAACTTTCTATAAAGGGAAAGATCCATGTATGTAACCTATGAATAGTGTTAGATAGATGTAGATAGAAATCATGAAAAATAAGGAAATGTTTAAATAAAGTACTTTTTAAAAATTTGTGCATTGGTGGGCTCTTTGAAAACATGACCTTCTTTTGTTTGAAAGCCGTATGTGATTGGACCAAGAATATCTTTGAATAAATATGGGTCCCACCATTTATGGTTGTATTTACCTTCTTTATGAAGGGTGTAGTCTAATTTTTGGACAAGATTAGCAACTTTAAATTTGCAGAATTTAACACATTTGTTATGTTGTTTGGTAATATAAGCCTTGTATTAGTAGTTATGTTGTAAGGTATAAACATGGCATTATTCAAGTAACTAAAGGCATGAATATGATATTCATTTAATTATTCATCAATAATAATATAATGAATAGATATAAAAATAGACGGAAGCTCAAAAATTAAAGGAGAACTGAAATAGAACCATAAACTAGTGAAAATGGAGTTGCCCCAATGGTAGTGTGTATGCTATTTTGATAGGCCTAAAAATCAGGGTAAAGATGAAGATGCCAATTTGTGTTGGTTTCATGGTTTATATTTTAGATAAATTTGATAATAATTTTGTTAGTGGCATTAGCTTGGCCATTGCATTGTGAATGATAATGTGTAGAAAACTTATGATTGATCTTGAATTTGTTGAAAAGTTGTTTAACATGTTTGTTTTTTTAATTACCACCATTGTATAAAATGATGGTATCAAAAATGATAGATTTGAAAATGATTTTGTTAAAAAAAATTGAAATGGTAAGACCGGGGACATTAACAAGGTGCATAACTTCTACCCACTTGGTAAAATATTCTATAGTGGTGATGACAAAGACATGCACATCTTGGGAGTGAGGTAGTTTTATAATGAGATCAAATCCCCATGTGGAAAATGGCCAAGGATATTTCATAGTTTGAAGTTTAGTTGGAGGTGAATTAATTAGATCATCATGAAGTTGACAAGGATTACACTTTTTAGCATATTTGATTCATCATTTTCAACACTAGGCCAAAAGTAACAAAGACATAAACATTTATGTGTTGTATCATGTTCACTATAGTTACCACCTTAAAATCCCCCATGCACTTGGTAAAAAGGATGATGGACCTCATCTTGCATAACAAAATGGAGAAAGATACCTTTAGCATTATGATAGTAAAGGATGTTGTGTCGAAATACATACATGAAAGCTTGTTTATAAATGCATGTTTTTTAAGAGAGTCTAAATTAGGAGGATAAGTTTATTGTTCCAAGATTTGAATGATCTCTTGGTACTATGGACTTTATCAAATGTTAATAGCCTTGATTTGATAGATAAGTGAATTTGGTGGTTGAGTAGAATATGAATATTTTCTTATTTTTATAATAAACTTAGGATTGAAAAGGACTTGGTGTGGATGAAATAGAGATGCTAAAGAGGAAAGAGAATCATCAATGGAATTTTGATCTCTAGGAATGGTCTCAATAGTGAAATAAATTAAATCCTTAGCAATAGTGGTTGAGATTTGATGATATGTGATGAGGTTCTAACTTTTACATTGATAATCACCACTAAATTTATTTAAAATAAGATGATAATATTTTGTTAAGCAAAAGCCTATACTGAGAGTGGGGGCGAGCGGTGAATCAGTATAAGATATATATTTTACTTTAGACTATTAATCATAAATCTAAAACCTTAAATTATTCCATAATTAATATATTCAATGCAATCGAAGACTACAATGAAAGACCACACAATACAAATAGACACAGATTGGTGTGGAAACCCTTTCAGGAGAAAACCATGGAGAAATATTCCTTATATATATATATATATATATATATATATATATATATATATATATATATATATAACTCTTTTACAATGTTTCTAGGCACCAACCTACTAGAGACACCAATCCCTAAACCAAGCACCAACTTGGTCAATTTGTGAGCACCCACCCATTAGAGACACCGATCCCCTTTGCGAAGCACCAACTTGGCTAATTCATGAGAACCAACCTCTAGTTGCACCAACCCCTATACTATGAGGCACCGATCACAAGCCAAATCAATTCCATCATCTATGATTACTTCTTCAATCGAATGATGAAATTTCTTCTCTTAAACTTTATCTCTTATTAATTTTATTATATACTTTTTTCTCTCCTCTCTTTCATAATTCTAAAAGAATATTCTTCATTAAAATAAATCTACCCTTCATACTTCTTTTCTTAAGAGATATTCTATTTCATTTTCTTCTCTTCCTCTCTTCCTTCTCTCTCAAACTTATATGATCTTCATTCAAATCAAATGATTGTTATACTTCAACATCTCTTCTCCCTTATATAGACTTTAAAGGATGTGTCCCATCCAAAATATACCTCTTCACTGAAAAAGGTGACTGTTGACATTTTTGTCAACATTTTTATTGACATTTCCATTTACTTCTGAAAATAATTTTGTTCACTTCTAGCAACATGTCTGTTCACTTTAGACAATAATTACATTCACTTGCGGTAACAATTCCATTCACTTCTAGACACTTCTATTTAATTATGGCAACAATTATATTTGACATTTCAATTCATATCCATTACAATTCCTTTGACATGAATGCCAATTATTCCAACAATATCCCCCTTTGTCATTGATGGCAACCTTCCAAAAAGATCTTTTTTACAACTCCCCATCTTCTTTTATGCAACTCCCCCTTGATGTAACTCCCCATACATCCATTCTCCCCCTTTGACATCAATGGCAAAGGGTCATTCAAGAAAATTAAAAAAAAAAAAAAGCTCCCCCTTAACCAATGCTTCACTTGATTTTTAATGAGTAGAAGCAAAGGATATTACTCCCAAATTCTGTCATAGGTACTCAAATGTTTCCTTTGGAAGTGTCTTAGTGAAGATATCTTACATCTATTTTAATGTGGAAACATATTCCAATTTTATTTGTTGTTCTGTCACCTATTATCTCAAGAAATGATAATATATATGGATATGCTTAGTTCTAGAATGCATAACTAGATTATTTGAAATACTTATCACACTAGTATTATCATAGAATATGGTGATTGGATGATCATACTCTAATTTGATATCTTTAACACATCTTTTCAACTAATTAGGTCTATAAACAACTCTTCAAACACTATCCATGTACAGTTAATACCCTTAGGGGAGCACCAATATGTCTCACATCTTCAGTAGGTCTAGTAGAGATGTAAAGTAAATAAGTCTATCTCCTCAATGAACTACCAATGAGACTTTATGGCCCATTTGACCTTACCAATGATCCAAATCCTATCAAACTTTTCATTGCCAACCTCCATAAACTTCCTCCATGCTTTGGATAATTTCAAATCATTTGCTTTCATTATGAATGCACCGTTGGCCCTCATGCTACCAAGGTCTCATGGAGACTTAATCAACATGGTTTCACTCCTTATCACTTATTACTAACCCCTTGATTCAATAGGACTACCTCACATAGGCATAAATAACTTCACAATATGGCAAAGCAAACTCCTTATAACATCAACCTACTACTGATCAGAATATCAAGAACATGCTCAAAGAAACTAGACTTACCTAAATTCATGTTCAAAAGATCTCTCAAGACACTACATTATATCAAGCCACATCAAACTGATATACAAATTTATTTATCAACTCACCTTCATGACTTTTCTTGTCATGCATTATAGCCAAGATCCAACATGCATCCACCATGCTTCCTTTTTGTATAAAGTGTGTCCCTGAAGCCTAGAAGAGATGCCCCACACAAAGGGTCCTAGAAAAAAGTAATCCCAAGAGATGCCCACTAATCCCTTGTTACTTCCTTGATTCTCTTATATCCATAAGACTAATTTCTTTCTCTTAGAATCCATTTATGCATGTGTAACTTCTTTTACTCACTAACCTCAAAATTCATGATGTTGTTCATTTTCTCAACTCTTGAAATTGTCTTACCTTCTAATGCACTATCATTAGAAACTAATAATAGGGGATACTGATAAGGCTCATGCTCAATTGTAATAACATATTCTCTTTGATATGTAGGCTGCTTAGGATTAGTAGTCACTATCTTTTCTACAACTCCTGATAACAAGGGTTTCACACAGTCTTACCTATCTGATTCTTTCTCTACTATAGAAAGTAATCCATTCTCACTCTTAGACTCAATATGATCAACCTTTATTGTCTTAGGTCTCCAAACCTAAGTTTTTCCCTTCTCATATCTTCTAGGGTATCCATAGCATTTGACATACATTGAGGATCTCTTTACTCCACTTGGACATAATGTAGCAATATGGCCAACCTTATGACACCAAAAACAAGCAACATTTCTCATACCTTTTACTTGAAGGTGACTGAGATATATCTTTTATAGATTGCTTCTCCTTAAAAAATATCTTTCCCTATGTCCAACATGATGACAAAAAAAACAATGGCCATAAAAAGAATTGGAAAACCTGAAATCATTGGGCTACCTGATTGGCTTCCTTAAATTGCCCTTAAAAATTTCATCCTTCTCACCTTGGAAAAATATCTCATGATATTTCTCAACCTTGATTATGAGCCTCTCATGATTATCTTTGAAAGAACCTAACTTAGTCTTTAACTAATTACACTCTTCTTCTGTTGATTTTGAACTTGAATATGCAACCTCTAGTTGATTCTTAAGACCCTGATTCTCCTTCCTTAGCTTCTTGGCCATCTTGTGCTTCTAGGATCTACCTTAATAGACATCTTATCTTCTTTTTATTCTAAGGCCAACTAAGACTCTAAGATACATACATGATCCTTAAGGACATTTAACATATATTTCAACTCTTGATTCCAATCCTTCCAACCCTTATCTTTATTACATCCTCTATGATTACTTCTTCACAAATGATGACTTTTCTCTTATTACACTTTCTCTCTCATTAATTTTATTATATACTTTCTGCTCTATCCTCTTTCATAATTCTTAAAGCTTCTAGGATCTACCTTACACTTATATGTGGTTAGATTGACTCTAAATGAACTACTCTGATACCAATTGTTAATCACAATCTTCCATTCACTTCTGGGAACAATTCTATTGACTTCCAAAAATAATTCCATTCACTCCCAAACACTTCCATTTGCTTCCAACAACAATTATGTTAATATCTATTAAAATTCCTTTGACATCAATGACATGTTAATAGAAACGTGCATGCCTAAAACTAGAGCTTCATATTTTACCATATTGTTGGCGAAATCAAAGGTGAACAAAAATGTAAAGGAATGATCTTGCCAAGAGGACTTGTGAGAATGTAACCTGTCCCAGCTCCTTGAAGGCACTTAGCACCATCAATGTGAAGGGTCCAATTATCCTCTTGTAAGTCAACATTAATTGTAGAAATCTCTTCAATAACTAATTTTAGTTTATTAGTACCAGAGGGAGTAGTGAATTCATTAAGATTATTGGATTCAAGATTAGTGGTAAAGCTATGAGAATAATCTTTGAGATAAATAGCTTGATTAAGACCTTCAATGTAAAGGATATTATCATCCAGAATATTATCTTGAAGGGAAGAAGTAGTTGGTATGGGATCTATGGGAAGTTTATAATATTTGACTTTTCCATTGATTTTTTTTGTGTGATGATGTGGAGATAAAATTACATAAATAGGACTATCCATTTACTAATTATATCATAAGGAACAAGTGCTTTAGAGAATAAATAATGAAGTGGGTCAGAATGAGTAATGACATAAGTAGTCTGGTATAACATGTAATGGCAAAACTTTTCAACTATGAAATAGATGGTGAGGAAATCATACAAAATTTTGGTATAACATGTTTCATAATTAATGAGGCCTCAATTACTATAGTAGATAACATAATCTCTTCTTGTATCATCTTTTTGGGAAAGCATTGCCCAAAATGAAATTGGCATGGAAGAAATATATATAATCAAAGGTTTATCATTGGAAGGATGATGAAGTGTGGAAAAATAAATGACTCTTTCATATTATACAATGATTTTTAACATGGATTCATCCATTCTAAATCAATACCTTTCTTGAGAATAGAATTTATGGAGTGAATTTGATATGTCAATTTAGGGACAAATCATCTAATTTCCCCATGTTTGCCTAAATAAGTAAGAATGTAAGGAATAAAATGAGGAATTGGAATGTTGATGATAACACTAAGTTTTGTAGGGTCAATATCGATGTTGTGGAGAGAGACTAAGTATCTTAACATTTTTTTAGATGTGACTCCATAGACACATTTGTAAGGATTAAGTCTAACTTTATATTTAAGAAGATCAAATATGATAGCAAGATCAGAAAGATGATTGTTATGATTTTTGGATTTAGCAATGAGATCATCCACATAAGTTTCACAAAATTTATGAATGAGATCATGAAAGATGTGAGTCATCAATTATTGGTACGTGGCTCCAAAATTTTTGAGGCTGAAGAGAATTTTAACATACCAATAGGTGCCGCATTCTATGGTGAAAATAGACTTATGTTGGTCCTCAATGGTAATATGAATGTGATTGTATTTCAAAAATCCATCCATAAGAAATAACATTTCATAACCAGCTATGGAATCAATAATGGCATCTATTGAAGGCAAACGGGAATTGTCCTTAAGACAAGAAATATTAAGATTATGGAAATCAATACAAATTTCAATGACCATAGTGACCTGCTTCTGAACAAGAACACTATTGGAGACCCATTTAGAATAATCCATTAGTTTTATAAATTTAGCATTAATAAATTGGATGATTTTCTTATGACATAAAGTGGATACTTCAAGTGGAAATTTTCATTATTTTTGATGTACAAGCTTGGCATCAAGATAAGTAATGATGTTATACACCACAACTCTATGGTTAATGGTAGTCATGTCCTCATAGGATCAAGTGAAAGCCTCATGATATTTATCAAAGAACAACCTAAAATTATCATGTTTGATAGGTGAGAGTTCATGAGAAATAGTCATTGGTCGAGGAGAAGATGGAGTACTATATTCAATACGAGTGGTTTCTTCAATAGGCATGGCATTGTCATCTTTAAAGTGGTATGGTAAATAAGGTAAGGTAGAAGTTGGATGTTTTTAGGGTCAATTCTATAAATAAAGTTGTTTAAGAAAAGAGTTTTAGTCTGAAAATCTCCAAGTTTATGATGTTTTTGAGGAAGTTGAGGTTTTCAGGCATAAATTAACTCAAGGATAGATTCATCACTAGGTAAGGTAGGAAGAGGGTTTCGTACTCATCATCTACTTCAAGATCTAGAATTTTATTTCCATGGTGATCATACTCAGAATGTATCTAATGAACATCGATTGCCTTAGCTTCTAGTGTAATTTTGTGTGTAGAAGTAGATGGATAAGAAGGAGTTAGAATATCATTGGGTTAAATGATGGAAAAAGGATTAGATGTAATAATTTTATTGATAGGTGGTAAAAGAGATGTAGAAATTTCTAAAGGTTTAGAAGCTACAATTTTCTCTACCACTAAAGGAGTATCCTATTGGATGGTAGAGCTGGATCTTATTTTAATGCCCAATTATTGATATGGAGTGTGAAGGGGAAATGTAAAATGATCCCCCTCCCCCGCCCACTATGTTGGCCATGGGGGTCTATGGGTTAGTGATCTATTTTGGATTCCCCCTAGCAGGCATTTCGGGCAAGTGCCCCTGAAGCAAAATTTTGTGAAAAATACTTTATAAAATATTGTAATTTCATAGTTAATCTAGATAATTTACCATTAGGTTTTAGATATAATGGTATCCCTAATTTGTAACCCTCTTTTGATATCAGGGAATTTTAATTAGATGAAATGGTGTGAGAGTGAAGAGGATATTGGATTGGATGTATTGTAGGTTTTTTTCTTCATTTGTTGGACTGAATAATAAGGACTGACAATTTTTGTGTCAATGTAACCCTTATTGGGTGAACTGCATTAATTATATGTCTTTATTCTGTTATGTTTTATAAATTTTAATTTTTTATTTATCTTGTTATTATTGATCTACATTCTATATTCCTAACATATACATAAGAGGAAAATTGGCAGAGGGCACATCACCCTCAGGGTCTAGGGTATGATCCATAGAAATGGTGTGCATCTTGATTAAAATAATGAATTCAGGCTATGTTTTTTTGGTAATGCAAGACATCCAAGTCTCTAGATTGAGCTTGGGTCATTATATAGTTGTCATCATATCTTGGACAAATTAGAATTCCTTGAGAATCAAGCAGAGTTTCAGAAGGTAAAATCATTATATTATTAAATGTACAAGGAGACATGATTAGAGGATCTTGAAATAATTTGACCACTCCAAAATCATTGAAATTGAAGGCATCTTTAGGTAAAATGGGCTCCCGAGTATTACATGGAGAGGGAAAATTGGTAATCTCATCAATAAGAGGAATAGTATTATCCCTAGGAAACAAAAAAGGCAGAAGCCATTGTGAAATGTAGGGGGGTAACTTGGTAGTATTGTAAATATGTTACAAATCATTGGGTTCATCATCATCATAATCTAAAAGAGTAACTTGTAAATCAAGATTAATGTTGATGACCTTAGGTAAAGGAGTACTATTGATCTTAGGAATTTTAGGAATATAATATTTTGATTTAGGACTGGGAAGTTGAATGCTCCATGGGTCGGGATCATCTTCATGCTTATAACATTTTCAATTATGTAAAAATTTAATATATTGGCTACCAGAATAAGTAATGGCCCTCATTCAAAGAGTCCATGGATGACCAAGGAGTCTATTATAAGATAGGGGTAAGTTAAGGACCATAATCTTGGTTTAAATAGTCGTATGTCCAATGGTTAATGGAATCCAAATGCAACCAAGTCACTTTTTATTTGTCTTCAAAACAATGACAAGTAATAAAGGTTTGCTTGATATGATCCTTATTATAACTAAGTTGTTGGATGAGCCATAAAGATGTTACATTAATACTAGAACATTCATCAACTAGAACATTATGGATAAGAGTGGTACTAATGGCTACTTTGATGAAAAGTGGTGGATCATCAGCATGAAATAGAATTTCATCATTGATCATGTCCTCTTCAATAATTTCAATGGAGGGCTTGGAATAAGGACACATAATTTCAATGGTATTTGCATTGGTAGGTTGAGACTCAATATAACATGGTTCTTCATCTAAGGAGGATGGATTTTCAATTTATTGGAGTTGTTTCATAAGGCACATATGATGATAAGGTGAAGTGTGACCCAAATCCATAAGTGGAATCTTATAAGGCATACAGTTGATTTCTTCAAAAAAATTTGAATGAGAATTAGAAGAACCAACATGAGGTTTAGAAGATAAATTAGATTTTGGAGGAATAGATATGATTAGAGGATCAAAAGGAGGATATGGTTCCTCTTGGGATTCTGAACAAAAATTAGTGATTTTAGTATCTTTAAAAATTTGTTCCTCCAAAGATGGCTTCTTAGGATTGGTAACAACATCTTTCTGAGCCAATTTACAATGATAATTGACATTAGCAATATTGAGATATTGAAAATTAC
The DNA here is from genome assembly GCA_037957365.1 of Torreya grandis. Classification (NCBI taxonomy): domain Eukaryota; kingdom Viridiplantae; phylum Streptophyta; class Pinopsida; order Cupressales; family Taxaceae; genus Torreya; species Torreya grandis. The sequence goes on along the minus strand of JARHVA010002780.1, from coordinate 569,230 downwards.
TGAAATATTTATCAAAATTGGTGTCAATGGCACAAACATCCTTAGTATTTGGTTGATTATTTGAAATTTTTTTGGTTATTAGAGGTATCATCTTTGAAATCTTGTAATTTTTGAGAAGAAACAATGTATTCTTGATGATGAAGATTTATTATAGATTCATGATTGAATGAATCACCAAGCATATAAGAGACATCAAATTTAGTTATCCCTCTACAATATTCATGAGAATTCCCAATGCTGACAAGGAACCCAAAAAATATATTGGGGTCATACCACTTAGGAGGAGCATTAGGATAGATGAAAGGTTTTGAGGGCAGTAAAAATTATTTCATTTACTGAACCAAAAGAAGTGTATGAGAAGGTGAAGGAATATCAATTTTGGCAACTCCTGGTTTAATTTTTAGAGTATTACCAGTGATAGAATTAGATGTTTGGAAAGATATTTTAATAAGTTTAAGACTAGGTTTGAATTGATTCATAAGAAAGTCTTGAAATTTAGCTTGATCAAGAGCTTTCTTAATTGTTTGGGAAGAAAACATTTGAACCTTATATTGGAGAGTGGGAGTCAAATCAGTGATAAAGAGTTTGAGTAATTTATCATCAGTTATGTTATGGTTGGCTTTATGGGCCAATTATTTGTATATTTTTATAAATTCATGAGTAGATTTAGTGGATGATTGTTTAGCATTGATGAAGTGGCTAAGACAATTTTTTGGGAGATCATTGCATTAAAACTCTTAAACCAAAGGATTAACCAAATCTTCAATTTTCCAAATAGAATGTTGGGGAAGTTGATTATACCATTATAATACATCACCAGTGAAAGTTTTCACTAAGATTTTAGTTGTGGTAGAGGTATTAGTTTGTATCCACTCTTTGTAAAGGTTGACAAAGGCTTTGAAAAATGAGGTAGGATCTTTAGTGCCATCATAAATGATAGTTGGAGATAGGTTACATATATTATTATATATAATAAAGGGAGATTAAGGATCATTTTGAAAGGTTTGAAGCATCTTGTTATTATTTATCGGTTGAGGAATAATATTTAATGAGGCATCCCAAAGAGGTATATGAATTAAATTAGGATTAGATTGAGGATTTATAGTTGGAGGTTGATTACCCACATGGATTAAATATTGTTGAAATTTCATCATTTGGTTGGTGTTAAAAATTTTCATTGTGTTCATTTATTTGATAACTTGGGCTGAAATTTGTGTTCTATCAAGAAGTGGTTTGGCATTTGTAGGAGCACTCCTCAAATTGGTGTTAGGGGGAGGATTTATAGAAGAAGGATTATTAGTGGGAATGTTAAGTAAACTTATATCAATTACTCACACATTATTTTGAATATTTTAAAGATGAGATTTTTCTTAGTAAGGAAAGGATTAGATCCATTCACTTCATCTTTAGGTATTATTTGAATGATATTATAGTTCATGGATGGAGGAGAAGAGGTGCCCCAAGACGTAATGGTTCTCTTACGAGGAAAAGAGAGGGAGAAATGAACATCTCATATAGTAACTAAATGGATTCAAGTTATCCACTAAGATTTAGATATGAGACTTCAATATGACTGAAGAGAGGATAAAATGCGAAGAAGGTAAAATAGAGAACTAGATTGATAAATAGGGAAGTAAAAAAGTATTATAGGGTCGATTAGGTCAACCAAGAAAATAAAACAATGTCTGCAAATAATATAAGGTCAACTAAGCTAATATAGTATAGTGAATAGATGCTAGAAAAGGTATAAGGTGGACTAGATTAATCTAATACAATAGATAGGGAAATTTAAGAAGCCTATAATAGGTTGTGAATTAAAACAAGATACATTTTGAAATTAATTTAAGAATAAACAAGAAAATGGAAAAAATAATCAATTAGATTAATGCTAGCCAACCTAATTTAAGCACACATCACAAAACCTTACACCAATGCTAGCTAATGCAAGTTTTTGTAATACAAATTATAATTGAGTAAAGAATAAGAAATCAACTTGGAAATTAAATAGATAACTAATTAGTAAACTTGAATGTTTATTAGACTATTAAGATATGTTTTTAAATGTGATGGGAAGTTGGTTGTAAGTGTGGAACTAGAAAGATTCTTAAGGATGGTTTCACATAGTTTGAGATGAAAGGGATCTATAGTGGTAATAATACAAGATTTGTATTGGGGCCTACCCCTTCAATTAACACACCATAATGATAAGGGTGTTGGGTGATTATCCAAGATATAAAATTAGCCATGCTCTATACCTAACTAGAATATCAAGTCAGCTTCCTCCTTGGTGATGAAATCCAAGTAGGTTGGCCTTGGGTAGACAAATGTTTGTTTATATTTTCTGATTTGGTAGTGTGTGCATAAAATAGAAAATATTGAAAATAGATGATTAATTGAAAACTACCTAATCAAACTGTGTGATCTATTCTAAGAATAAAAACATTAGGAAGTTAAAGTGTAGATTAATTACTAACATATAAGGTAAAGTGCAACTTTAAAACAAGGTATAATTTTGACATAGTCAACAATGTACATAAAGAATGTATAATAGGGTTGACAAGGTTGATCCTATACTATTAAATAAAGCTCTACAAATAAACAAGGTTGAGAAAGTTGACCTAGTTATCCAAACAACACATAGAACATAGAACTGGGTCAATATGGGTCTATCTAGTTGATTATGTAGGGGAAGTTTTAAAGACTACAAATATTAAAAATAAATATTGTAATAAAAGAGATAGAGACATAGAAAGGAACCTTGGTGGATCATGGATACAAATAACTAAGATTACTATTCAATATCCTTGATATATGATTACAAATTTAATTAAATAGGTTGACTGGGTTAATCAAGCTTTACAAGAACATGTTGTTAAGTGCCTGTAATGTACAGGGTCAATTGGGTCAACCTAGTAGTCTAGACTAGATGTCTAAAAATATGTAAAACTATATTGGGTTGATAAGGTTGATCCATTAGCTTGTAAAAAAAATAGATCTAGGTCAATAGATTTGATCTATTACAGAAAATATATGATAAAAATAATGAAATAATGTAAATAAGTCATGCAAGAGTTAGTTCACATCAATTTCACCAAAATGTGTGCAATCAAGAATGCATCATGTCTATAAATCAATCCTAGCTGAGAGAATATAGATCATACCTACACTTATGATTAGGAATAAATTTGTTAAATGGGAGCATGACCAATATGAGGATCCCCTAGATCTGATTATGGGATCACTTATCATACTACACCATGCTAGGAATGACTCTAAAGCCTACAATATAACACAATCATGCAATAACCCTAAAATCATCCTAGGTTTAATATTTTACTTATGTCTAATAAACAAGAAAGTAAATCTAATCTAGTGATCACTAAAGCTTGTGGCACAATATGAGGGGTTAGTAAAGAAATAAAAAAATGTATAGGAGAATCTAAATTAAGCTAAGTATGAGTAAGACCCTAATACATGGAATATGAGGAGTAATATTTTTTAAGCCAATGCTTATGCTACTTATATCTGCTAATGATTGAAAAAAGATAGAATATACTTACCTGAATGTGAACCCATCGAGACTCAATCTCTCATTTGGCCAAATGGGTTTCACAAGAGGGTGTTATGGTTTGTAAGGATCACTAAGAAAGGCCAAATCATCCAAGGATTATCCAAAAGACTATATTCTCCAAGTACCAACCCTAAGCTAAGACTTCTTACATAGAATGGTGGAAGAGTGGATTGTAAATAACTATGAGAAAATAGTAACTCTTGATTGCATATTCAAATAATGGTGAAATTATCTTGTATTTATAGGAGGATCTCACACTAAATCATTCTAAATATGTTGGTATTATGGGGTCAACCCAGTTGACTCTGCATGTTTTTGGGAGATAAATCACAAGGTCTTGTGCTAGGTCAACAAATGGGTTAATTAAACTCCCATGTGAAAATACAAAAAAATAGTATAGGGTTAACCTAATATACCTTGTATAGTAATCAGAGGTTGAAAACAATACACAATCGACCCAGTCGACCTAGTATGGTCAACTGGTGAAAAGGTATCCAGGTGAGGAAAATTGAGATGGAAAGAGTAAATAGACTAGAGTGTCCAAGGGATTAGTAATAACTTAGGTAATGGTTTTAGGAGCTCGTTGGATTGATAATAATATGGAAATAAGGGACAACAATCTTGTGAAGAACCAAAGGTCTACCCACCCCTTTCTTGATGCACCCCTTAAGGATTATAAATAACTGTGAGAAAATAATAACTCTTGATTGCATATTCAAATAATGGTGAAATTATCTTGTATCTATAGGTGGATCTCACCCTAAATCATTCTGAATATGTTAGTTTTATAAGGTTAACCTAGTTGACTCTATATGCTTTTGGGAGATAAATCACAAGGTCTTGAGCTAGGTCAATAGAAGGGTTAATTAAACTCCCATGTGAAAATACAAAAAAATAGTATAGGGTTAACCTAATCAACCTTGTATAGTAATTAGAGGTTGAAAACTATACACGGTCGACCAAGTCGACCTAGTATGGTCAACTATTGAAAAGGTATCAAGCTGAGGAAAAGAGGGATGGAAAGAGGAAAAAGACTAGAGTATTCAAGGGATTAGTAATAGCTTAGGTAATGGTTTTAAGAGCTATTTGTATTGGTAATAATGTGGAAATAAGGGACAATAATCTTGTGAAGAACCAAAGGTCTACCCACCCCTTTCTTGATGCACACCTTAAGGCATGTGCTCAGACAAATTGAGTCTTAATGGGTTCTTGCAAGATGTAAATAATTAGTATGTGATAGAAGGTTAAAAATATTATGTGTATATAGTATGTTACTATAAACTTTTTCATGTTGGAACCTATTCTATGCATGAATAAACTATAAAGGTAGATATGAGAAACATACTACTCTACTATGTTTGGTTAGAATTGGAGATATATTTTATGCATGCATATTTATACTTATTTTATGGTAAATAAATCACCCAACCATGTTTTAATATACCTAGTGTGATGTTGAATCATGTTAGGATTTATTCATTTCTAATCTTATTTATTCTAGGAGATATTTATGTCTTAACTATTAATGATTTTTATTAAATTTGTGGTTATATGTATGGATGAAAAATACTAAATTAATCATGATAGTTGAATTAGATAATATGCTTCCTATATTTTATATAATGGTTTATTGAATAATATATTTTATTTGAATATATGTTTGGCTATTATGTAGTTTAGCTGCATTGATTCCCCTTTATTTAATGTATTACATTAGGCATTGGCTATTGTAAAATCATTACATTGATTCAATTATTGGTTGCAACCATATCTCATATGATAGATAATTAATTCGATCCCTATGGTAACATAGATCACTTAATTAGGTAGTGTCATTCATGTTTATTTTATGAATGACATGTGAGTTTAAAACTAGTGTATGGGTAATGGTGTAGTGACCCTAAGACATGAGTGATCTATAGGACAATTTGGAAAATATATCATGAAAAATTAAACCTACACCATCAATTAGGGCCTATTTATACCTTTATAATGGTATGTATAATGTGATAAATGGAGCTCGTATGCTCTTTGTGAATCCTGTCAAAGTTATAATCAAGGCCAATCAATAAGTGGTCAAAGCTAGTCAAAATTGGAAAAATTGATGATCTTAAAATGTTTATAAACTAGTTACATGGGGTGTGTGTGTGTGTGTGTGTGTGTCTATATATATATATATATATATATATATATATATATATATATATCACACATTTTATGGTTTCAAAAATGGAGTCCATATGTGCAATTTATGCCCAATCAAAGTTATGGTCAAACCCAACGAAGTGGCAATAAAGTGACATGGCAATATGGCTCCACCTAAGTCATTAATATTTGTAAATTATACCTTATAAAATAGGTATGAACATAAAACATCATAAATTAGGGAATGATTATCACCCATATTTTTAAATTTAATGGATAATTTAAAATCTCATAATAATCGGGTATGGGATGATTATGAAATTTATTTAAAAAGATTATGGATAATCATCCCAATTAGAAAAAGTGGATATCCAAAAAGTATATAAAGGGGTGAGGGGTTGTTTATAAATAATTCTGAATTTTAATTAGAATTTATTTAATTCAGAACAAAGTCTCAAATCTCTCATGGTAGAGCTGAAGAGCCGAAGAGCTAGAGCCGAAGAGTTGAGGGGCGAAAGTTGAGAGCCAAGAGCCAAGAGAAAGAGATAGAAATGATTCCATCAATATAATGAATGTATGGATTTGAGATATTTTTATGCACTTATTAATGCCTCAAAGTGAATAATAGATAAGATTGTGTATAGGCCATAATAGACCAGTTTGCAAAATCCCAAGTTTTGAGGGATTCTGGAGAGATTTTCTCTTGTTGGTGTAAACTAAGGATTTTTCCTAGATTCTAAGATGATTTAAATGGTATGTTGATATCCCCATGACAAATTTTTTAAGTCCATTTTATAATTCCATTTTTGATACCTTTGGTATAAATCCATAGGATTGTGAGATTGCATTCAAATGATAGTAAGGTGGAAGCTTTGTTCATGGGTTTATCAAAACTTTCTGCAGCTTTATTTTTGAGTTGTGTGTAATCCTATATTATCCATTTGAAAATCATTAGGGTTTACCATGTAATCAATTTTTAGTGAAATGGATCAGTTCATACTTTAAGTGAACTCAGAGATGTAGGCATTGTTGAACTCTATTATCACATGTTTGTCATGAGTTGATTCTATTTATACATTATTTTTCCATATTTTGATTAATTATGATTATTAATCACTATTGAATGCATAAATATCTAAAATATAATAAAAGGTAAAATTCAATTTCATTTCCTTGAATATTTTGGGAAACTATGTAATTTTATGAAAGGATCCAAGGTAAACCATTTTTGCATGAAAATAAGTCCCAGTTTACAGATCAATGAAGAATTCATAGCCTCAAATGGTAGCACTTACATAATTGCCTATGGCGTTATGATTTTCATTCTGTAATGATTATGATTTATTTTATATAGATAATGTTCCTATAATATGCCTAAGGGAACTTAGCATATTCTACATGTGTTTGAATTAAATTTGGTTGTTATATATGATTATCATGTTTGATATTTATAAATTATTAATTAGGAAAATGATATATCTATTCCCATATCATGGACTTGTTATGATCTAATGATGACAAAGAGTGTTTAAGGAAAACCTTTCGGGTTAGTTGGGAATGACCACTTGAACACCCATAAATGAAACCAAAACCTAGTAAGGGGAGTAAGATATATAATGAGGGATAAGGACCTATAAATAGTGCTATGTGGAAGAATGAGTTCCACTTATGGTGCTTAAGACCTATCCATATATGCGTACATAAATATGCCCTAAACCCTATAAACACACTTATGGAAACATGCTTGCTCATAACATCTTTTAAGGGTAATTACCCCTAACTAATTATTTTATTTTCCTACTTTTGTTTCAATTTCACATACATGAGTATGCCAAGGGAGTATTGCTTACTTAAACAAGTGAGGTTTGGGTCTGACACAAATCTAAAAGTTTAATTTGATATTCAATTCTATTTTTTTGTGGGTTGTTTCATCTAGTATCAGAGCATTGTTTTTTTCTCTAGGTAACTTTGAAACTTGTAGAGTTGTTACATGGTGACCAATTAGTTATCCTAATTGGGAAAAATTGTGAAGTAATTCAAAAGACACTTATCCTTTCAATATAAATGTTAATGTGTTGTGTTGTAAATTTTTGTTGCTACAAATCTCATTGCATCCCTCAAAGGAAATTATTGTAAGGAAAATAAATTTTCTCCTCTCTATTACCCTTAGTCTTGGTTGGGGTTAACCCTTTTCAAATCTAGTTGTATCATGGAAAGTCTCACTTAGAAACCATTGAACTATATTCGAAAGTCAATGGAAACTAGGATATTCAATATTCACTCTTAGAGTTATGAGAAGAATATTTGGTATCTATGGTTAGATTGTATGGGTGAGCTTTCCCTAAATGCTTGGAAAATTATGGCCTAGGGAAGACTGAAGGTTCAACCTAAACCTAGGAGCATAATAGGGTGTGAAAGGGCCTGAATTACTTGAGTAAGTTAGAAAAAATTGAGATATCCACTCCAAAAAGGATTGCCTTGAGCTGGTGGTAACCTATGAACTTGTAGAGATGTGTTAACCAATGTTCATTCTATGGATAAAGTTGCTACAAATTCCAGTGCATGTAGCTAAATATCCATTTTTTAAAATTAAAAGGACTCACTTTTTGTATTTTCTAGATTTAGTATGTCACTTCAAGGGGGATGGTTAGTGGAGTAAAAAATGTCTCAGTGAGGTGATTTTATTGCAAACATTTTGTACCTTTTTTTTGGTTCATAACAAGATTGTTATGCAAAAATTTAATGCAATGGCATTGTAGAAAAACTATGGTAAATAGCCATAAATTATGGCTTGGCCTAGGTGTCACTATACATGACAAGTGGAAGTAATACAATAATTTTAATGTGACGACAATGCTAGGGAGGCATTGGCTCATCAAATGTATTGGACTTTTAAGAAAATGGAAAATGTTTTATTGTCTAATACATTGGCTGATTAGTTGAATTACAGATGTTATGTATATTGAAAATATGTAAGATTTTATGGTGCTAAAAACATATGCATTTCAAACAAGTTAGGATTGATCTTGTTGGCCTGTGTGGTGTTAAATTAGTGAATCAAGTGGCTTCATAACTCAAAAATAAGGGTATGAAGTTATCTAATTTTGGCATGTTTTTATTATCATAGATCAATTTTACATCTATAATGTATATTTTAATCTTAAATATTCCTAATTCCATGTGGATTTTAATTAAAAGTTTATATTAAACTTATTGATTGGGGGAGATTTTAATTCCCATAGCAATGATATCATATTTACCCTAAGCATTAGATAAGTTCACCCTTTCCCAAATCGATGTTACATCAAAGCAAGCATCACCATTTGACCTTTGACATATTATATTAAGTTAATCAGTTGAATTGTGGTATAAGATTGTTGTTGGAATATTAAGATAATGCCTTGATGTGTATTGATAGCTTTCTATCCATCTAATGAGGTTGAGGTATGATATCTTGGGAGATCCAGGGGTCTATCTCAAGCCTTGATGGACTGGTGGGTAAGTGTGATTGAATTACTTGGGAAATTTAAGAGTTTTACAAATCTTTTACTATTATCACATACCCTAAACCATCCATTTATGATGCAGGAATATTATTGGTAAGTTTTAAAAATTTATGTAATATATAGGCCTTATTGGAAGGTAAGCTCCCTTGGGTGATTATGATTTTAATTTAAGATCCCTAAGACTGATCATATGATATCATTTGCTAGATATATGATGGCTTTTTCATCATATCTAAACATTGGGTGGATTGGCAGAGATTTATGAACCCTTGTGCTTCACCAACCTATGTGTTTGCCTATTTTAATGTGGAAAATACCTTGACATAGTTACCAATACCTAAATGTCTACTTATCCTATGTAACTCCTTCAATCATGTAAATTGTTATATGTTTACTGTATAAGCCATGTAAGGTGTTAAAGTACTTAACCACATGAAAAATGTGAAATTTTTATGATATATAACTAGTTGTCTAGGTATTCTAGTTATGTTACATATGTTATTTTGTGTTGTTTAAAGTATCAATTATGAATTCAAGACCTTTTGTATTATAAATCCTTTTTCAAAGCTAAATATTTTATTTAATATGTCAAGTTATAGTGTCATAATGTATTTTTTAATATCACATCATTTTAATAGCTATGATCATTAACACAAGTATGAATTTGAGGGTAAATAAACACTATTCCCCTAATGGTTTAGACCAGGTATGGGCTAGGGATTTGAGTCTCTCATAAGCTAAAAAATCACTGCTCCCCTTTGTAAGAGGTATTCACCTGACTCATTTAGAGTATGTACCATGACAGTGACATATTGGCCATGGGACCCTCATGCATAACAGTCACCTTATAGTTAAGTATTCTCTTTGGTTGCTTCTTGGAGGTTATTGTTAAACAACCTATGTTGAATTTTATTGTATAACCTTGTGATGCACCATTTGATCCTATAATTTGGATGATTATGCAAATCAACAAGGAGTTACTTATTGGAATACATGCATGTGTTGACAGGTGCATGTAGACATGTTTTCATTGAGGTATTATCTTGTTATACTTGAAATATATATTTTAGAATGAATATATTTCATAATTATTTTTTGCATGACTGGAATCTATGCTAGATTTATCTTCAAGAGGAATTATTTAAAGTCTTGATTAGTTGGATTTTGAAATCTTGGGTTCCCTTTTTTCTATTTACTATCATGAGTTAAGTGTAGTAAGATGGTCGAATTGTGATCCTTGTAACCATCTTCTGAGATCAATAAGTTGGTGGAAAACATGTGGTAAACCTTTGGGTTGCATGTAAAGTCATACCATGGCTTCTCTTATTCTTTAGTGTGGATAGTGTGGGACATTTCATTATCCCATGAACAAAATTGTTGGTTTTGAAGTAACCATTCAAAATGAGTTAGTATCCTATGGTAACATTTTGTGATGAATGACGATTAAATTATGTGTAATTCATAATGTGTGTGGGTAAAGAAATTTTTCTAGTTTTAGAAATATATTTGAATCTCAGTGTCATCATATAATTTGTAACTAATGTCATAAAAGTTGTACATTTGTGCAGTGTGTTCTCCTCATCATAAGAAGGATGTCTAACTGGGAACTAGTTCTCTAACTAAATTCTTGATCTAGATAGTTTAAATTATTAAATATTCCTATATTATACATGATAATATCTAAAAATGATATGCTCAAAAGGAAAAAAATAAATTTTTTGGCATTTATTGAGATGGGAAAATTCATTTATATGGCTAGTAATGTTGTTCTGATTAAAAAGTCATGCCTATATGGGTGGCAAAATGCTAAAAATATCTAAATAACTATGTTAAAATAATAGTATACCATTGGTATATGCTCAATAAAAATTCATTTGGAGTAGTTAGACCTTTTACTAAGGTTATAATTATCTATTTTTGTTTGTTGATGAATGACCTATATGTCATAGACATGGAATTGTACCCCGAGTTAAGATATGTGTATGAGCGTTTAATGTTGCAATAACCTATGTTAACTCCCTATTATTATTCTAGTGTCATAAAATGGCATGTGAGTTGATAATAAATTTTATTATGGATTGGATATGAAATAAAATGTCTATAATTATGATTTATGATGGATGTAACAAATGTATCTTACCTAGATGGCGTATTACACCCTCTTACCTTACTATTATGCAAGTTGATGGTTTTTATAACAAATCTTATAATTAACTTGTGAAAGTGTGAATGAGACTTGACATTACTTGGGAAATTTTGGTAAATGCAAAGGGTAGCCACCATTGCTCAAAACTCATCCATTGATGGTTGATTAGTGGAACCTTTTTAAAAAGAGTGATTAAGTCCCTAGGGATAACTGGGTCCTCAATTGTTGATATGGTCATTGAGACAGATCCTCTCTAAGTGGAGAGGATGTTAAAACCCCACCCTTATTATAACATTCTATGACTACTCAAACATTAATATATCATATGTATGGCTGATTGTTTCACTTCCTTACATAGTCAAACTATGATGCTAGATTTTGATGATATGATCCTTGACTATCGGTTGATGTATTTATCATTTTTGAAATTTTTCACTTGATGATGTATGGATTACTTGATGTAATTGAATATTTTATTATAGTTCATTATGTTTTTATGGTTATACCAAATTAATATTAAATACTAATGATGTATATATTGACTGGTTGTAGGTGATGAATATTAGTTAAGCTCTATGTTGGCATCAACATTTGGCATAGAGGAGTGATTGTAAGTAGTCATATGAGTTGCCATAGCTATCCTTATAGTATTGATTACTATCATGCCTTAGGAAAATTTGTTGATAATTTTTGAGTCATTATATTTTATTTATTACTTGCTGAAATAGAAAAATCAATTTTTTTTGTCTCAACTTTCAATAGGAGTTGTTTAGAAATCCACGTTTCTATTATCCATATGTGTATACACTTTGATTATCTCATTGACCTAGTTTCATCTTAGGGTAATATCTATGGTAGTGGTTCTCACCACATTCCCAACATAGTACCACCATTTATGGTGACATCAGAATGGAAATTAGTCTAGTGGCAAGCATATTTTGAATACATTAGGTCTAATTTATTTTAAATTTTGCAGACTAGAAGAATTTATATTATTTAATTTTTTATTTTTCCCTTATAATTTGATGAAAACACTCATACTTCTAGTATATATAGGGTTTTGGTTATAGTTCCTAAAATTTAAATTGAAGAAGACATATTTTTATTCTTGGATTGATATATATTCTATTTAAAATATTATCTCATCTTCTGATGAGCCTTTTCCATCTCTTTTACCTTATGTGTAGATTTGATAGTTTTAGTTGGAGTCTTAGGATTTGTCATATTACCATCATGCATCGATATCTCTTTCAAAACTAACTTAAATATAGTGACTAGAGGCTCTTTGTTATGCAAGTAGTTAACAAGATGTAGTAAATTTAAAAAAATATTTTCATACTCATTCATATTCGTATTCGCTTGCTTCAATAGATAAAAATTAGTTATTTTCAATTCTTTGATGTTAAAGTTGACATAACTCTTCAAGAATTACCTCTCAAAAGTCCCCCAAAGAGCTACAATTACAACTTACTAATAAGTAAACATTATTTCCCTCACATTAGAGGACATGTCATGTAGATTAAAATACTTTTGTAGTTGAACTAACCATTCATCATCAACATCACCTTCTTCTTTGCCTAGAAAGGTTGGTGGAGGGAATTGTTTTAGCTACTTAATGATATGGCAAACCACATTAAGAGGGTTATTTTAAATTTCTTTCTTACCATGTTTTATTTCTTATCTAATTGTAATTTATTTTGTAGTAACACCTAGATTTTTTAAAATTCATTATTAGGCATCCAATTTACTTTGAAGTGAATTTAATGAAATAAAAACTCCATTCAAAACTACCTCTTGGTTAGCATTGGTATTATTTTCCTTGTGGTTTGGTTTTCTAACATTATTACCAACATTATTGAGAAGAGGTTCCTCTCTTACAATAATATTGGTCCTAAAACCTCTAATTCTAAATCTACCAGGGTTAACCTTCCATGAGTTGTTGTTTGATATTCCACATCCTATTCTCACCATCATATGATGAAATAAACAATATCTCAAAAAGAAAATAACAATAAATATTCCTAAATAATTTTTAGAGTATTGAACTATGCTTTGATACCAATATTTAATGAGCATCATTCTTTTAGTATTGGCATATGCAATAAGGATAAAAAGTTCCAACTAGTGTTTAGCATGGAGAAAAGTAATGAGATCCATAACTTTGTCATAGACAACACAAAAACTAGACCAAGCACATAACTTAATAATGTATTCATTAGAAAGTATTTAAAACACTTTATATAAATATAAAAGTGGGTCAATGTATAAATTACCATGCACAACTATCTTTGTACTTCACTAAGGCCTTCCTAGCAGAGCCATAACTAAACTATGTTCTTACTTGAGTACATATACTAACTATGGAACATATCATACCTGAATAGATAATTTAGAAAAAGTTTAGTAAATATAGGTAGAGAGAAAATAGATTCAAGAGAATAATCATCATACTAATCTTTCTTGTGAAATATCTACCAATTCACAAGCAATAGGAAAATATCAAATAAGGACTATTTTTAGAAACAACACAAAGACTTGGAACACTTTACGTATTTCAAAAAAGTAGAGGATGAAGTTGGGAATTAAATTACTAAGGTATTTATGTACTAATTAAACTTCATGATATGTTTTTCAAACCATGCTTATGTTCCATTTTGTAATATCTTACAAGTCTATAAGTTAAGGTTACAAGCACATCTCAATGTATGCTTACTTAAAGATCTTACCTTGGTTAAGACATTGACACAAGATTTTATGTTTTATTTCAAAATATTATCATTATAATTCCAAAATAAGTTCAAGGGACTCAATACTCCTTAGAGGTTAGAATAACTAAAACTACTTTTACTATGTGTACTTTTA
>JARHVA010002780.1:545000-547500 GCA_037957365.1 Torreya grandis | reverse complement strand
GAAAACACTCATACTTCTAGTATATATAGGGTTTGGGTTATATTTAATAAAATTTAAAGTGAAGAGGACATATTTTTATTCTTGGATTGATATATATTCTATTTAAAATATTATCTCATATTTTGATGAGCCTTTTCCATCTCTTTTACCTTATGTGTAGATTTGATAATTGTAGTTAGAGTCTTAGGATTTTTCATATTACCATCATGCATCGATATCTCTTTCAAGACTAACATAAATATAGTAACTAGAGTCTCTTTGTTATGGAAGTAGTTAACATGATGTAGAATTTTTTTTTTTTTTTTTCATACTTACTCATATTGGTATTCACTTGCTTCAATAGATAACAATTAGTTATTTTCAATTCCTTGATGTTAGATTTGAGATAACTCTTCTAAAACTACCTCTCAAACATATGTTAGGTAAGATTCATTGGATGGTAACCCTATAGAGCATAAAGATGGTTCCCCCAAAGACCTACAACTCTAACTTACTAATAAGTAACCATTATTGCCCTCACATTATAGGACATGTCATGTAGATTAAAATACTTTTGTAGATGAACTAACCATTTATCATCAACATCACCTTCATCTTTGCCTAGAAAGGTTGGTGGAGGGATTTTTTTTAGCCTCTTAATGATATGGAAAGCCTCATTAAGAGGGTTATTAAGAATTTCTTTCTTCCTAAGTTTTCTTTCTTATCTAATTGGAATTTCTTTAGCAGTAACACGTAGATTTTTTGAACTTTATTATTGGGCATCCAATTTACTTTGAAGTGAATTTAATGAAATCAAAACTCCATCCAAAACTACCTCCTAGTTACCATTGGTATTATTTTCATCATGGTTAGGTTCTCTAACATTATGACAAACATTATTGAGAAGAGGTTCCCCTCTTACAACAATATTGGTCCTAAAACCTCTAATTCTAAATCTACCAGGGTTAACCTTCCATGAGTTATTGTCTCATATTCCACTTCCTATTCTCACCATCATATGATGAAATAAACAAGAACTCAAAAATAAAACAATAAGAAATATTCCCAAAAATTTCTTAGAGTAGTGAATTATGCTTTGACACAAATATGTAATAGACATCATTCTTTTAGTATTGACATATGCAAGAAGGATAAAAATTTTCAACTAGAGTTTAGCATGGAGAAAAGTAATGAGATCCATAACTATGTCATAGGCAACACAAAAACTAGACCAAACACATAACTTAATAATGTATTCATTAGGAAGAATTTAAAACACTTGATATAAATATAAAAGTGGGTCAGTGTAGAAACAACCATGCACAACTATCTTTGTACTTCACTAAGGCCTTCCTAGCAAAGCCATAACTAAACTACACCCTTACTTGAGTACATACACTGACTATGAAACATATCCTACCTGAATGGATATTTTAGCAAAATTTTTGTAAGTAGAGGTAGAGAGAAAATAAATTCAAGAGAAGAATCATCATACTAATCTTTCTTGTGAAATATCTACCAATTCACAAGCAATAGGAAAATATCAAATAAGGAATATTTTCAGAAATAACACAAAGTCTTAGAACACCTTACGTATTCCAAAAAACTAGAGGATGAAGTTGGGAATTAAATTCCTAAGGTAATTATGTACTAATTAAAATTCATGATATGTTTTTAAAACCATGCTTATTTTCCATTTTTTAATATCTTACCAGTTTATAAGTCAAGGTTACAAGCACATCTCAATGTATGCTTACTGAAATATCTTACCTTAGTTAACACATTGACATAAGATTTTATGTTTTATTTACAAATATTAGCATTATAAGTCCAAAATATGTTGAAGGGACTCAATACTCCTCAGAGATTAGAAGAACTAAAACTACTTTTACTATGTGTACTTTTAATTATTTCTTAAGATAATTAAACAATTTCATCCTATGTCCATGTCCCTAGATTAAGCATAACATTACTATTTTATAATTTATATTATAAAATTTCCTTTCAACACAATGCTATAATTAATATTTTTAATATTCTAATGATCCATAATAAATACAAAGCCAATGATCCTCTAACACAATATACTTTGATTTGAAATAACCATTTTTATTAAAGTGTTGAATAAGTTAGCTATTCACACTGATATCAAATTTATTTTCATAATGTGTATAAGATTTAAATATCATTATTTGTAACTTTAGATCCAAGATTTTATACAACGTTGTCCAAAATAGTCTATTTTACTCCAAAAATAAAATAAAAGTTTCCAAGTGGAATTATTATCCTCTAATAATATTTATAAGCTATATTTCCTTGAGCACTTTTTATTTTTAAATTTTAATCTTAATCAAAGATTATAATAACAATTAAAATTCTTCTTATATTAATATAAACCTTCTGAATATTTTAGTCTTTTTATGAGTCCACCTTATATATAAAATTGTCTATGTCTTTATTAATCTCTATAAGAGTAGTGAAATAAATATGTTACATATAAGTCTTAAATAGATTCTCATTA
>JARHVA010002780.1:535000-537500 GCA_037957365.1 Torreya grandis | reverse complement strand
TATAATTTATTGGGACTCAAGAATGCTTTTAATCTAAATTAAAATTCATATTAAGTCTATTATTCACTTCACTAATTATAATAATGTTAAGTACGATCCTCAATACCATATTATTTTGATAGATGATTAATCTATAAAATATATAAGTGCATCCCAATTAAGGGTAGTAATGCATGAAGAAATAAATGTTTCAAAAAAGATATGATTGTTGGATAATACAATAACGAATATTAAAAAAATGATTGATCAATTTTTTATTTAGTTTTAGGTTTAGTGTATTTCAATTAGATGTACTAAAGATTAAGAGATTTAATAATTTGTGTTAATTAATCCCATACCTTTTTTGAATCAAAGGATAAGAAAGGTTTCATTATAAAATTACTCTTTTAATTCTCATATGTTATATTTACCTTAAGGTTCAAGTTTTACATCATCCATTACCTTTTAGACTTGAAGATATAATTTATTTTATTGACATATGATCTCTTATGGTTCAGTTGTGCCTCATTGCTTTCACATTTTCATTAGTTTATCACTTATTTGCATGCACTATTGGGTGAGTTGCATGGCTTGAAAATGTTAATGTTTATTTACTTAGCCATTGTCATAAACTTTATTTTATTCACATTCCTTGGTAATTATTTATGGTTGGATGAAAACGTCATTTATTTTTTTCATTATGAAAGACCTTTTCCCTAGTTCATTTGATTAGCTTTTTGACTTATCTTATATTTATTTTAATGCAAACTTATGTAAAACCTTCCACATGTTGTGCTTTCATAGATTGGCTTCCTTTTTTTTTTTTTTTTTTTTCATTTAGTCAATTGAGCCACCATGTGTTGTCATCACTTTGAAATTAAATTATTACAAAAAAAATTTAAGGTAAAATTTTTCGTTGACCCACCCTTTGGTGCCACTTCATACAATCTCAAATTTTCAAAATATTACATAAAAAATTTGGCTAACATTCCACCCAATGATCACAAAATTTTATCCATACATCTTTGACCATGTGTCACCCTTTTTATTAAGAATGCTACATAATTCAAAAATTAATAAGTATAAAGTAAAAGCACACTAAGGTTACAATAAAATAAGTGTGTGACCATTGGTATGATCTTGTAACTTTAAAGTAAAAAAGAGATTCAAATGATAACCAATATGTAATTTCTAGAATAAATTTCATCTAGCCACATTTAAAAAATAATTAGCATGATATTTCTTAGGGTGATCACTTGGTGGAGAGAATAAAGGTCATAATGAGGTGATACAATTATAAGAAACCTTATGTCATCAAGACATGGGTTTATAATAAAATGGGGATCATTTTTTTTAAAAAAAAATTATCAAACAATGTTTCAAGCCCATGATATGATGACACATAAAATCATACCTAAATATATAGGACACAACACAACTTATTTCTCAATTTAATGAAAAATATAGCCACAAATATCTATGCTTACTTGATTAAAATTGATAGACATCCTTCTGATCAATACATCAAGTTATTTGGATATATAAATGTTGAAAGGAAATATTTATTTAAAATGGATATTAGTAGATCTTGTGATGCTTGTGTCTAGGTTAACTAGAGATAATATGTTATGTAGTGAACTGGGTACTTGAATAACTAAATTTTCAATGATTTATGATTTATTATATATATCATGCTTTTTGCTCTATTTTGAGGAATGTGATTAAATAAATAATTTAGCAAGGTATCCACATAAATTATTATCCTTTAATAAGGATCTATCATAGAATTATTTAAAGCATTATTTTTATTTGAGGTAATAGGGATTAGTTATTATATGGCAATGGTATGAAACCTTGAAAATGTGTCATTTTATGGCAATAACTGATAGGTCCCACAATAATAACTTGACAATGAATTTTATTGAACCATGTGTATAACTTATTATATCACCCATATTAGACAAAGAGGATTAAGAATGGGTTTTAAACATAATAATCATAGTTGCAAGTAGATGTGTAATGTTGGTTTTAGTGTTGTTGAGAAATGGGTTCATTTCATTTCATCAAACATGATTTTATTAATTTCAAATAAATCTTTTGTAGTTGTTTTCATGTAGAACTAAAGGGTGCTACACATTGTTATTTTATCATAGCCAAGTGATGTTGGAAATTGGCTAAAATTTTGGGTTCAAATACTTATGTAATGTGTGCATCTCAAAAGGAGATAAAAGTAATCTACTTTATCATGTTTGTGAATACTAAGCCATATTTTTCATTATAATGAAATTATACTAACATTTAATTTAATATATCCTAAAAAATAACATGGATAAATAAATAATGAAAAAGAGCATTATTATTGTCATATCTTCCACCAAAACTTATTTTGCGGATGAGTGAATTCATGTTTAGAAACTTTTAAAGCACATATTTGAATAAATCCTTAAAATATCATGACATCACAATGATATCATGGATAAAGATTGTGTACTAGGATTTGTGATAAATGGAAAAGTGAAAA